>ML797263.1:121158-142960 GCA_009831015.1 Picea engelmannii | reverse complement strand
TCATCACAATAGCTCCTTTAGAGCTATCACTTATAATTTATCTGAAGCAAAGATTAAAGGTAAGGAATACAATACGAAATGAGGTCAACACTCTCATAGTGTTGTGACCAAGCATTCTTCCATGGCAATCTGGAACTAACACATGAGATTTCTCCTTTGAATCTTATTAATCTTGATTAATCAAACCTGGAGCCTTGTCCTCAAGAATGAGTGCTTGCTTTTCTTCCAGGTCTCCTTCACTCAAGTGACGAGTGCTTTCTTCAACTTGTCTGTTGTACTAAGACAATACGTTATCTTGACAGAAGGTTAGGTTAGAGGATAAGCTCTATGATCAACTTTTAATCCTTCTAATAATTTGATCATAGCTTCAACATCCAACACTGATTAAGATAATGTCATGACAAATAGATGTATATCAGAATAATCACACCTGGGTTGCATCATTCCTCTGAATGTGTTGGATCTTGAGATCCTTTTGGATCTATGGCAAGAGATCATTTCTCCTGCAAATACTCTTTAGGGTTTAACCATTAAACATATGTAAGTACATACCTCTGATAGCATTTGCAGGTAGTGGCTCCATCTGGTAGTAGCGGTAATCATTGCCAACTCTTGAAAAAACTTCAACGGTGATTGCAACTAGTTATACAGCTGCAACTGCAACTGGTACTGCAATTGCAACTGGTTCTGAGACTGCAACTGCAACTTAAGGTTTTATGAGGAAACCCTAATTTTTCAAACTTCGAATTTTGAAATTTTGATCCAGGGGATAGATGCGCTGAGTTGAGGCGAGTTAGCTAGTGCAGTCGGAATTTCAAAAATCTAACTTTTACCCCCTCAAACTTGATCTGCGGATTTCTGGACTGGTGCTTCTAGTTTTCTGGTACTTCTGGTACTCTGGTTTTCTGGTTTTCTAGTACTTTGTGAAACTAGGGTTTCACTTTCCGAAAGATCTAGCCACTGAAAAGGTACGCTGATAGTGCCAAATTGATCCTTAGGGGAGGACGCAACTTTCTAGATAGTTTTAGGGCTAAAAAGATTCACTTTTGAAAAACCCTAATTTGCAGGTACTTCAACAGTGACGTTTTTCCTCTTGCGAAATATGCTTCCTTCAACTTGGCTCTGATACCATGTTAATGTTTAAGCCATTATTACAAATGTTTGCATTTCATTAGATAACAATAGCATAATCCAAGATCATTGAGAAATACACAATCACAAGAGACAACATTTATCCTAGGAAACCCTCTAGGGGAAGAAAACCCAACAAAACTTCCTTAATATAGATAGCCAATACAATGCCAAGAGATCTCTATGCTAAAACAGAAAGTCCTCTCCAAGATATGCGCCACTCTCTCTCTCCTTTGTCGGTAACAGATCAGAACTTGTCTCTCAAACTGAGCAAGTGAGTTATTGTCAAATGAGGCACTAGCCTCCTTTATTTATACAAGTTCTGGCACGTGTGAAGTGTCTTTTCACTGGCAGGGCCGACTTCTCAATCAGGGTGGGTAAACCCACCTTTATTATATTTCTGGGTCTCTTAATTAACTGCTGGGGTTGACTTCTTATTCTGCCTATTACAATTGTCTTTTGACCAATCCGCAAAAGGGGATTTGGTCCTATTACAATATTCGACATGATCAATCCACAATGGGGATTGATCCTATGAATAAAATATCAATAATAATAAGAATACTCTTTGCAGTTACATTATTTCAACAAATATGTCTATCAAGAGAAGCATCTAGAGGAAGATCCTTCTAGAAGCGGAAGCTTCTATTAGGTCTTCTTACATCCGCCTTATTCTATTTTATTGAAAGGCCTTATTAATATTGATCTTTATTACATCCGAATATATTGCTCTACCTAAGTGTGGGTTAGGACCCTAACATGTCCACCCCCTTAAAAACAGCCTTGTCCTCAAGGCTTGAGATGTGGAAACTGCTGTAGAATGGTAGTTGGTTCCCAAGTGGCATCTTCTGGAGTTGTATCTTTCAACTGGACTAGCACTTCCTTGATGGTTCTCTGACGCAGGCGACGCTCACGCTAGTCCAAAACTGCTTCTAGTTGTAGCCAAATGGATCCTTCTTCAGCTAACTCGAGAAGGTTGGTTTGAATTTGGCACCTAGTTCCAATCACCTTCTTTAAGCATGAAACATGAAAAACATGATGTAGCTTTGAATGACTGGGCAGAGCTAACTGATAGACGACTTGTCCCACACGCTTGAGAACTGTATAAGGACCATAAAATTTGGGTGCTAGCTTCTGACAATGCTCGACCTTGAGGGAAGTTTGTTTGTATGGTTGTAGTCGCAGAAACACCTGATCCCCTTCTGCAAATTGACGTTCAGAGCGACCTTGATCTGCTTGTTGCTTCATGCGATTTTGTGCCATGACCAAGTTATATTTGAGGGTATGGAGAATATCCTCTCGAACTGTAAGTGTTTGGTCAACCGCCTAGATCTTTGAGGTATCCGGTAAGTATGAGAGAACTGAAGGTGGATTCTATCCATATACCGCTTCAAAAGGAGTCATGCGTGTAGTTGTATGGTAGGAAGTGTTGTACCACCATTCATCTAGGGGTAACCATTGAGCCCACTGATTTTGTTTTTCAGAGGCAAAACACCTCAGATATGTTTCCAAACATTTGTTGACAACTTTCGTTTGACAATCAGTCTGGGGATGATAAGTTGTGCTGAGATGCAATTGGGTGCCCTGTAACTTGAACAGTTCTTGCCAAAAATTGCTTGTGAAAGTTGGGTCATGATCAGAAACAATAGAGTGCGGCATGCCATGAAGCTTGAAGACCTGGTCCATGAAAATTTGAGCCACCGTGGATGCAGTAAATGGGTGTTGAAGAGCGCAGAAATGAGCATACTTGGAAAGGCGATCCACAACCAACATTATGACTGCTTTATTTCCCGATTTGGGTAAGCCGATAATAAAGTCCATAGAGATGTCCTTCCAAATAGCAGGTCGAATCGAAAGCGGTTGTAGTGTGCCCGGAGATTTGACTGTTTCTCCCTTGTTGCGTTGACACACATCACATTCAGCGACAAAATTACGGATGTCATGTTTCATACCATCCCAGAAAAAAAAAACGTTTGACCCTGTCATAGGTTTTGGTGAACCCGGAGTGCCTCGTTGTGGGTGTAGCATGAAGCTCAGAAAGTACCGTGGATTTAAGCTTTGATTGTTTACTTAAATGCAAACGGCCTTTGTAACGAAGCTCATCCTGGAGCCAAGAGTACCCTGGGGGAGTTGGAGCATTGGTCTGCAATTGTTGGATCAGATGCGAACTTTTGGGATCTTGTAGCCATTCCTGGCGAACAGCTTGGAGCCAATCTGGTACAATGAAGGAAAGAGAAAAAATGGATCTTTCTTCTTCATATTTTTGGGACAGTGCATCCGCCACCACATTGTCTTTGCCTTTCTTGTAAATGATCTCATAATCATATCCAAAGAGCTTAGTCACCCATTTTTGTTGCTCCAGTGAGGAAATGCGTTGTTCCAGAAAGTACTTGAGGCTTTGATGGTCTGTCTTAATTTGGAAACGTTGCTCCAAGAGATAAGGGCGCCACAAATCAACAACATGCAAAATAGCCAACATTTCATTTTCATATATGCGTTTGCCCAGATTCCTTTCAGATAGTTTCTTGCTAGTGAAGGCCAAAGGTCGACCCTCTTGCATAAGGACAGTACCGATTCCTTTCCTTGAGGCATCACATTCCAACACAAAGGTCTTTGTGAAATCAGGAAGGGCCAGAACTAGAGTGGTGCACATGGCCATCTTCAAGGTTTGAAAAGCTTGAGCAACAGCTGGAGTCCAAGTGAAAGAGTTCTTTTTTAGGAGAGCAATGAGAGGTGTTGCAATCTTCCCATAATTCTTAACAAACTTGCAATAATACCTTGTTAAGCCCAGAAATCCACGCAAGCTTTTGAGAGTCTTTGGGTGCGGCCAGTCTTGCATAGCTTCAATCTTTTTCGGATCCACCCCGATGCCATCCTTACCAACTGGATGACCCAAGTATTCTACTTCTGAGGCACCAAAAGCACATTTAGACTGTTTTCGGAAAAGTTGGTACTGAGAGAGTAGATGGAGAACTCGATCCACATGAGTAAGATGGTTTGTCCAGGTTTTGCTATAGATGAGAATATCGTCAAAGAAAACTAAGACAAAATGACAGAGAAAGGGATGGAAGACATGATTCATGAGGCTTTGGAAGGTGGAGGGGGCATCACAAGCCAAAGGGCATGACCAAAAACTCATAGTGGCCCTCATGAGTTCGAAAGGTCGTCTTGGGAATGTCTGCATCTTTCATACGTATCTGGTGATAGCCCGAGTGAAGATCAAGTTTAGTAAAGAATTGGGCGCCACTCAATTCATCTAGGAGGTCATCAATGACAGGAATGGGAAATTTGTCTTTAATGGTCAGTTTGTTGAGGGCACGGAAGTCCGGACACATTCTCCAAGAACCTTCTTTCTTCAGGACCATGACTATAGGAGAAGAGTAAGGGCTCATACTAGGGTGGATAACACCTGCATTAAGGAGTTCCTGGACCATTTTCTCAATTTCATTTTTTTGTGAAAAGGGGTGGCGATACAGACAGATATTGGGAGGAAGGCTTCCGGGTACAAGGGGAATGGAATGATCATGAACACCGCAGGAAGGAGGGAGTCATTGGGGAGTGGAAAATACCATTTGATGTTTAGAAAGGAGGGCTTGGAGGTCTTGCGGCACCGGGGGTGTCTCTGTTGCTTGTATGGCATGGAGTTGGGCAATGACACCAGAATGACATTTTTTAAGCAACTTTTCCATGCAATGGGAACTAATGACCTCAGGTGAACCAGCAGTGATGCCTTGGAATTTATATTGGTGGCCTTCCTGGTTGAATTGCATGGTTAATTCCTTAAAATCCATGAGAATGGGACCCAAAGTCCTTAGCCAGTCTGCACCCAACACAATGTCACAACCACCCATGTTGATAGAAAACATATGGGATTTTAGGTGGTAGTCACCGATTTGGAGACGGACATTTTCACAGCACCCTCCACATTTCATTGAACCACCATTGGCAATCATGATTTGGAAATTGTTGACGGCATGGATGTAGCAATGAGTTTCTTGGGCAATGCGGCGATGAATAAAATTATGGGTGCTTCCACACTCAACCAAAATGATGACCTTCTGATGCTTGATGTAACCGATTAACTTGAGGGTTTGGGGAGCGGAGAAGCTAGTGAGAGCATTGAGGGAAATGACCGATTCCACTTCGGGAGGGTTTGAGGGAGGGGTTATGTTAGTGATTTTAGGGGACTCAGACACAAGGGGAGTTTCAACATCCTCTTCTGAAATATCCTCAGAGATGGCCATAAAAAGCTTTTGTTCCTTACACTTGTGGCTTGAGAAATATTTGTCATCACAATTATAACAAAGGCCTTTGAGTTGGCGTTCAGCCATTTCAGCCCTGGTCAATTTTTGGATATTTAATGGGGTGGAGGGAGTAGTGGGATTTATGGGTTTAGGGCAAGGGATAAATGAGGGTTTTCGGTTTTGAGACGATACAACCTGTTGTGATTCTTTAGCTCTTTTAGTAGCCTCCACCCAACTCGAGGGTCGAGCCATGAGGACATGGGCCCAAATCTCCTCCTTGAGGCCACTGATAAAACACTCTCGAAATAAAGCATCAGTCATGCCCTCTGTTCGAAAAGCTAGGCGCTCAAAGGAAACTATGAAGTCTTCTATTGTTCCTGATTGTTTCAACTTTGTCAAATGACCCAAATGGTTGGTGTCAATGTCAAAGCGTTTATAAAGCTCAGTCACAAATTGGGTCTAAGCAATATACCCTTGACGAGAAGTTTTTCTCCATTGCCAACGTTCTTGATCTAGATGGAGAACACCATATTGGAGTTTGGCCAAGTCATCTGTAATGTCGTATAAAGAGAAATAATGTTCCATTTGGGTTACCGAACCAGTGGGGTCCGAGCCATCAAATTTGGTCACATCCATCCGCGGAAGGCGTAGGTCACGTTGAAAGTGATGGTGCTGAAAGGTATGGGAATGGGAGGAATGTTCACCTTCAGTCTTTGGAGGTGCGTCAGAGAAAGGGTCATCTGTAGGGATCTTCAGTTTGGTGCAGAGTGATGCAAAGACAGATTCATGCTGGGTGGTCAGTTCTTGTTTGACTTCCTCCATTGAGGACTGCATGGTTGTATTTATGGTTGTATTGATGGTTGTATCGATGGAGGCAACATTGGCATTGAGTTGTTTTACTTCTTTTTGGGTCTCAAGGAGACTAGATTGCAAGGTGTTGAAGCGAGCTTCTAGGACTTGGCTATGGGTACGGGCCATGAAGATGGGTGAACTGAAAAGGGACGAGCGGGGTCAAAAATTTTGCCGAAAAATGATATGGATGAATGTGATAAGGGCGAAGAGATGAATCCAATGAAATAGGTCTCAAATAATGGTGAAAAAAATTTCAAACTTTTTTTTTTGAATATTACACCTGCGGAGTTATACTCTGGTCTGAAGAATACTGCAACGATGAAATTCCCAAATGCTTAACCAGTAAGAAAAGTGTAGTGATTTGACAACCCGAACACAGTTGCGCGGCAACAAATCTTGTTTATTTTAATTTGTTTATGTTTCTGTCCCCCAAGGGTTAGGTATTCAAGGGTTCTACAGACAAGGGTTTTCCCTATGCTATAGCTCTCTGATATACGTGCGGGGTCCAACAATAGTACTCGACCCAATATCTCAGGGCACTAACTAAGGAGGATAGACCGTACCCTTAGCCGTACTACCCGACTACCCAGGTACTAGAGAGTATCTTCCCGAGTGTTGTTCTCGGTGGCACTATAGCAGTCAGGCAACCAATCGGTTTATCTAAAGAGGGCTTCAGGAAATCTAGGTCGATCTGTACACAGGTGTTGTCTGATGCACTACCACTCGAAGGGATACCAACAGGGGTTACAAGGGTGGCCAACATATGTGCGCTTAAGAACCACTTGTATTTCTTATGTGTATGAATCCCTCAATCGTGGGTTTATGCGCGTAACGATAGATCTTTGTGCCTTAAAGACATCGAAATACGTCTCTACCCTGGAAAAAAAATTCCCACAATTTCTGCCAAGGAAAGTGCTCTGATACCACTTGTATTATACCAAATATAAAAGGTATGCAGAACATAAATAAAATGCTAGAAATGGCAGAATAACAGTAATATAACCAACATAATCTCCACAATAACACAAAAATGATATAAGAACAACAACATAAATAGCACTTTGATTTAGAAAGCAATGTTCAAGGGCCTCTTTGAGGGGGCAACCTCCAGTCAAGCGACGCTCTGTTATAATAATCTCCAAGCTAGGGTTTCATACCCTCGACCCTTATTTATACTAAATATGTCTATCAAGAGAAGCATCTAGAGGAAGATCCTTCTAGAAGCGGAAGCTTCTATTAGGTCTTCTTACATACGCCTTATTCTATTTTATTGAAAGGCCTTATTAATATTGACCTTTATTACATCTGAATATATTTCTCTACCTATGTGCAGGTTAGGACCCTAACAAGAAGCCCTGGAGAAGCGATTGTTTCAAACTTTTGTCCTTGACAAGTGTCACATTCTATCACATATTTATGAATGTCGAATTGCATACCCTTCTAAAAGAAAGACTAACATATATCGTAGTAAGTTTTGAAAAACCCCACATGGCTTAGTGTCGGAGAATCATGATTTTCTTTCAAATCTCGGAGTTTGAACTTGGAAGAGTTGGGTAAAAATATCCTTTGTTTGTACCATAGTATGTCATTCTCCCAAGTGAATTTAGGATTTGTACTTGGGTTGCTTTCAACTTCCTCTATTAGCTTCCTTATCTATGGATTCTTGACATACTCAGTTTGAACTTCTGAGATCCATTTGGGAATGACGATCAAAATAGCACATAGTGTAGCGTCACTATCAAGTTTGCTTGATAACCCATCCAAAACCAAATTCTCTCTTCCCTTTTTATAAATAATATCAAATCAAAGACCTGGATTTTGCTCACCCTTTTTGGTTGCTCTGATGAAAGGTTCTTTTGAGTTAGAAAATACTTCAAACTATTGTGGTCCATTTTCACGAGAAATTTCGTTCCCAACAAGTATTGTTTCCATTTAACTAAGGCATGCATAATTTCCAACATTTATTTCTCATACGTTGATTTTGTTTGCTCCTTTGGTTTGAATTTTCGACTTTCAAATGCAATGGGATGATTATATTACATAAGAACGACACCTGACCCTTTTCCTGAAGCATCACATTCAAGGAGAATTTTTTTGGAGAAATATGGTGTTGACAAAACCGGGGTGGATGTAATTAAGAGCTTCAACCTTCTAAAATAAGCTTCAGCTTCACCATTCCATTTAAATGCATCGTTTTTCAATAGTGATATTAATGGGGCCATAATTTACACGTAGTTTCGAACAAATATTTTGTAGTACTCGGTAAGACCAAGGAATCCTTGTAATGATGTGATTGATTTGGGGCTAGGCCACTAAGTAACAACCACAATTTTCTTCGGATCAACCTTGATACCTTTTTTTGATACGACATGTCCCAAAAATACTCTCTTTTTGTCCAAAGTTGCATTTAGATTTGTTAGCATAAAACTTGTTCTCTTGAAGGAGTTTTAATACTGTCTCTATGTGCTTGAGGTGTGAGTTCTAGTTCTTGCTATAAACAAGGATATCATCAAAGAAGACAAGTACAAACTTCCATAGGTACAGACATAATATATCATTCATTATTGCTTGGAAGGTATTAGGAGCATTGGATAAATTGAAAGACATGACCCGAAATTCGTACAACCCTTCATGGGTATAGAAAGCAATTTTGGGAATGTCTTCCTCTAGAATTCTTATTTGGAAATAACCTGATTTTAGGTCCATCTTGGAGAAATATTTAACGCCATGGAGCTCTTCTAATAACTCATCCACAAATGGAATTGGAAATTTATCCTTTATCGTAATTTTGTTCAATGCTCGATAATTATTACAGAGTCTATATTATCCATCCTTTTTTCTAACAAGTATGACTAGAGATGAGTAAGGACTCTTCTTTCGTGTAATAGCACTGCAATCCAATAATTTTTTAACCAAGTGTTCAATTTTTGTCTTATGTTGGTGTGATTGCCTATAAGATTTTTTTCTAATTGGGGAGGAACCAGAGATCAATTCTATGATGTGGTCTCTAGAACGAGGTGGAGGAAGCCCACGAGGAGGTTCCTGAAAAATGGTGCTATATTTTCCAACGATTTTGTCTAATTTCTTGGGATCATCATTTTTTTTCTCATTAGTATTTCCCTTTATTGCATAGAAGTGTAATAAATAAGCTTGGGCTCCCTTTTTAAGCATTTGTTTCCTCCTATTAGACAAGACTATATGTGGGGGAGGACAATTAATTCCTTGTAATTTGTACTTTTACCCATTTTCATAAAATCTTATAAATTTCTCTTGTAAGTTTAATCCAACAGTACCAAGCATGGCTAACCATTAGGCCCCCAAGACAATATTTACCCCTCCAATTGGCATAACATACATAGAAGACTTTAATTTGTAGCCATTCATAGATACTTCTACCTTGAAACATTCATATTTCTTGGGATGGAGACTTGAAATTCATAGGTAGGATAAATGAATATGTTTAATTTCCTTGCTATCTTCATATCTATAAATTTATGTGAACTGCCACTATCTATGAGCATTGCTACTTTAGTTTTCTTAACATAGCCATAAACTTTAAAAGTTTGGGGTTGAGAAATACACATCATTGTGGCGAAAGAGAGTGTCAGACTTGCATTTTGATTTCCTAATTCATGGGAATTTCTTGAGTCTCCATTATTTGTTTCTTCTTCAAATGAATATATATTCCTTGCTTCCTCATCCTTGTCGATGCCACTCTTGTATATTTCACAATGAAGAAACTTTTTGTCCTTGCATTTATGGTAGGGTTTCCAATTGGGTGCACTGCATTTCAAACATTGGTCTTTATCTTGTCTTGTATCTGGTGGTGGTGTCCTTTTGTGAGGGGGAAAGTATTTGGAGCTAGAGTCTTCAAGTGAGTTCCATGATATTTTTTTATATGCTTTAAGTTTCTTTTCAATTATTTTGGATTTCTGACGAGCTTGCTCAATATCCTTAATGTCAAGCAATTCGATCTCATTTCAGATATTTTCCCTCAACCATGACAAGGCTATTTGAAGCAGTTGATCTTCCGATATATTAGGAACACAAGTGGCTAACACATGTAGATCCAGAAAAAAAATTCCTCCACTGTATTGAATTGTTGTAATCAAGTGAGTTTTGAAAAAAAAACCTTTTCTTCTTTGTTGAGAAAACATAGGAAGAAGTTCTTTTTGAAAACATCCCAGTCTCTTACTAGAGATTTGGATTTTTCTCTCCACCATAGGAATTAGTCATACAAAAATTTGTTCATATGTATAAATGAGATGTTAACTTTTATTTCATCATCAGAAATTTGGTAATACATGAAGTATTGTTTGATTTTATTTACCCATCTTGTTGTTTCTCTTGCCTTTGATCCATGAAGTTCTAAAACAATAATTTTTTCCTTGGACATGCCAATATTAAATGTCTCTGTGTTGGACAAGTAGTGTGATTGGGGAGGCATATAGTGTGAATTAGAATTATCGAGGATTATGATTCCCATTTTCTATCACTTCGAGCTCAATTATTATGTCATTGTAATTTCCACTGCACTCTACTAATCCTTTGTTTAATTTGTCAATTTTCGCACCCTGCTGAGTTATAACGCCTACAAAAAAATCTTTAAGATCTTTTCTCAATTCTAGCATGGAGGGAGTGTTGTCATCTAATCTGCATGCCTTTTCTTTGGTTCTCTGGCCTTTTCCTTTGATCTCCTCATCGTTGCATGCAGATAAGAAGGCATCACGTCGCACCAGGTGTACTTCCAACAGACAAAGCGAAAGAACAAGAAGCTAGCCATTACCGAGAGAGGAAAAAATATCCATTACAATGAGAGGAAGAGGGAAATGGAATCCATTTACAAAATATTTGTTATAACAAGGGAATGAGGGAATCATGGTCGAAGAAGAGAAAGGCAGGAATGAAATCATGGTCAAAGGGAAATGGAAATGGAGTTGTTCTATATATATAATATATATTAGAGAGTCGAATGATACGAGGGTTGATATGCGAGCGGTTGAGGTAAGGAATGACCCACAAAGAGATAAGGAATGATGTGAGGGATAAGATGCTAGGGTGTGCAAGGGAAATAAAAGGTGAGGGTATGCGAGGTGCGAGGGTATGTGAGGGTGTGTGAAGGTGTGAGAAGGAAATGACAAGACTTGCACTCAAAAACACAAGGCAGGGGGTGGGATGACGAGGCGGGTAGAGGGTACGCGGGATGAAGACGTCGAGAGGGACGATGAGGAATGATGAGTCGAGAGCAACGTGAGGAATCATGGGCCAAGAGGAATGATGGAATGAGTTTCATATGGCGAGGGTTTCATAAGGAGAGGAATGATGACGAGGGTTTCAAAAGGTGAATATGATGGGCCGAGAGGAGTGATGCAATAAAGAAGAGAGGAGTGGATGCAGTGAGGGAAACACAAGGACATACTCTCTAATACCAATTGCGAGGAAACATGAAATATTTAAAAATATATATTCAATATTCATTTATAATTCGATGTCAACTAGGTTTACAACAATGTGCATAAATACACACAAATGAATATAGTCATGTCTTTAGACAATAGACGTGATTTTACATTAATAGTATAACTAATATAAACACATTAAATGTTATATAGAATAAGGTATATTACAAAGAACATAAAAGGAAATCAATTACCAAGAGGTATAGTAAAGGTTTCATGATAAGAATTGGTAAGGGTATTCACCACTCTTTTGCTTTGGTATTAATTGACTTATCTTATGAATCCAGAGTGGTTTTTGTTTGTTGATCTACATTTTTTTTGTTAGGTATTTATCATTTCATATCAGTCGTTATAAATCATTAACTCCTACCTTCATCTCATTATTGTTTAAGGCGTCGATGTATTTAAATTTGAGTGAAGTTGTGTTAGGGAAGCCTCCCAAAGTCCTTTAGCATAGGAGTTGGGATTAAATAAGGAAGGACTTGTGCCGCGCTAACATTGGGAACTTGTCCTACGTGGTACCGCCTTAGCACCTCAAGGGACCTTGACGGCGCCACTAGTTTGGTCGGTAACAACGCCCTTTTATCAAGCCAAGCCCTCGATAAGGCTAGCCCATGATAATTATGTCCGTCTACATTAGGGGCCTAGGAAACCCAACCAAAAAACATGCCCTTAAAATGTTGTTGGACCTACACCAACCTAGAATAACAATTATTTAGGACACTTAGGGGGATTGGATAAAGATACAAGGAGAGCTAAACAAATTCATGAAGGACTAGGAATTCCTATGGTTGACTCTATGGGTAGATCATGGGAGTTAGCAATTGGTTGGAGGAAAGGGCCTTTTAGGTTATCTAACTCAAAAAAAATGGACACTGGTATTGGAGCATAACTCTATTCTATGGAGATGGGATAATCTTTCTATATCCTCAATATCTATAGAACCTATGGGAATAGGGAATGATACTGGAAGAGGTTATTTTCTCATGAACAATTCACGGAAAAGAACATAATCATGGGGGAGGGGATATCAATGTCACAATCAACAAAGGTGAGATATGGGAGATTTATGTTATAACAAACCCACTAGTTGATTTCTTCCTGAATAAAATGGAGGAAGTTGGTCTAGTAGATGTCGAACCTTCTAAGATAGTCCTCACTTGGAGGAACCAAAGGACTGACAAGGAAAGGGTAGCTAAGAGGCTAGATATATTTTGGATATCACGTTTCCTTATATCATATCAAGTAAAAATAAGAACATAGATGGAAATAGGTGTTGAATATGGGTAATATCATGAAGGTGGGTAACACTTTCATGAGAATGGGGGCGAAAATTTTGTTAGAATCAATTTTTCGGTCGAAAACATACAGTTTTCAGTCAAAACATTACACGTCAAATCAAACGGCCCATGAACAACATCCTCGGCTTTCGTGTAATAAAAACGATAGCCAATTTTTTCTTCTTCGACAGTAGATAGTTCGACTGAAAGTTCTTTGGGTCGAAAAACCTATTTGGCCGGAAACATACATTATATATGACAGGCCTTTCGTTCCACTGTTACTTTACAGATAGTCCAGGTGAACGTTGGTGGTTTAGAGCGCATTGGCGTTGGTGACAAATCTGGTTGTAGGGCGTAGGGTGTTGGCAGAAAATCCAAGTAATTTGTAGAGATTTTCAGAATTTTTTGACAGTTTAGTTTTTTAATTTTGTAGAAATTTATAGAATTTTGTTTTCGTTTTTTAATTTTTAATTTTTCTTGTCAATGGCACAAAGTCCATATGGAACTTTGTGCGAATGGAACAGAGTCCATATGTGGACTATGTGCCATTCTCACAAAGTACCATATGGACTATGTCCGAATGGACAGAGTCCATATGGCACTATGTGAGAATGGAACAGAGTCCATATTTGGACTCTGTGCCATTCGTACGGAGTGCCATATGGACTCTGTCCGAATGCAAAGAGTCCATATGGTACCCTATGCGAATGGCACAGAGTCCATATTGAATATGTTCCATTCGTACAGAGTCCATATGGAACTTTGTGTGAATGGCAGAAAGCCTATATGGACTCTGTGCCATTCAGACACAGTCCATGTGGACTCTGTTTTTTAATCGGGGATATCTAAAAACAATATTTAAACTATATATTTAAACACAGTCCATATGGACTCTGTGCCATTCAGACAGATTCCATATAGCACAATCCAACAAAGAGAGAAGCCATGTGGCTTCATGATATTAGAAAACACTCTTGGAATTGTTTCTTTAAAAATTCATTAAAGTATTCAATTGGATAAGACTACAAAAAATTTGAGAAAAAAATTTCACCCAAGGAAAAGTAGCTACTATGCTAGATTTGTGTGTTTCTTAAACCTATAGAGACATGTTTTTTTTAATCTTAATTTTATCTTCATATGCTATATTTGCTGTCAATTACTGATAGAATTTTTTTTTGTACTTACAATAAGGAGAGGAGTTTTCTTATTCACCAAGTGAAGCATGGTGGGAGTTATCCTAAAAGTAAGATGTAAAGCATTCATTGAATAACTCCTTAGTAAATCAACATAGGTAAAATCATAGCCCATTTATAAATGATTATATCCTTATCCCTATAAATGTATCTTCTAATTCCCTATTCTTAATTGAATCAAAGAGAATTTATATGTTTTTTGAGTTAGATGCATATCATGGTCACCATAATCAACATGGATAATGTAGTTGAAGAAAGCCACTTGACAATCCTAAAGACCTCCAAAGCTTTGAGTTATTATATTGTATGATAAATCTTGAACTGCATGCATTTGTGGTTCTAGAAACTTATGTTAACTCCTTCCTAAACTAGTGGATGCTCTTGTATGTCCATACAAAGTCCAAGAGGCTTTGATGTACTAAAAATATACAAAATCTAATTATTTCCTCAATTAGATGCTATGAGGATAAAATCACATTCGAGGCCATTTCTCTAGGTCTAGCTTATGTAGAGACCCCAGACAAAATATGAAACAAGTAAAAAAAATCTCACATTGTTTGTAACTCTATTGTGTCATACACAATTGTGCTAAAGTGTCTTCAAGAATAATACCCCAAGTGTTATGATCAAAATAAATTACCATGGTCAACATAGTCAAATGTAGCCAACACAACCAACCATTGTGGACATAGTGAACATAGTCAATTGTAGTCAACAATGGTCATCAAATTAATCAATCTTGGTAATTGCAGTCAATCTAGTCAACATAGATAACATCACATTTTGTTAACTATATTGATTTTTTTTATGTAATTTAATAGTGAAGTTTTAACATGAACAAAATGTAATTATTTGCAAGGTGATGAATCTTGGGGGGCAGGGATGGGTCAAGGGTATGAGGGTTAGGAGGAGGAGTGTCACAACCCCAAGAGATTTCCACCCAATCTTTTTCCTTGGCAATATAAGGCATGTGATATTTCCTTGCTTCGGACTCAATGGCTCAACCTCCTTAAGCTTACTTGCATGCAAGGTATGCCTCTTCCCTTAGAAAATGACCATACCTTATGTTAAATTACAATCATTAGTACTTCGACAAGTTCATTAGCACAAAGGTCCAACGTCCAACTATGGGTTTAAAAAATCCCAAGTTAACAGGTTAAACACACATCAACATCACAAGATATGATGGTGATGCCACACCTTTAAATTTATTAGAAAGAAGATACAACCAAATATATTTACAGGAGTGAGTTTGGAAAACCACCAAGACTCTATATTCAACCAATAATCCAAGTCTCTTGTAGATTTGTTGCTACAGTACAAGTAGAACCCCTCCAAAACAATCTTCAAGACTACCTCCTATAGCCTTGGTCTTTCTCAAAGAGGAAATTCAACCATGAAGCATTTTTCCCGTCCTAGAAATTTTCCACTTCTATGTTGAACTTCTACCCTACAATGTTCCAAACTACCTTGGCCTCCCAAATCTACTGTAAACTCTCACCACTCAAAACTACCGACCAACAAATCTTAATTCAACTGCAACTCCACCTTGATACCCAATCCACCACCTACACCAACTTCAAAACTGATTTCAAACCCTTGAACTTCCTTAGGCACTTCCAAGTCATAAGATCACAGTAACCTAGACTTGGTGATATGGTCCTCAGTCCTCATGACTGAAAATACCTAACTCTCCAAGCCTCACTTATTAGACCTGGCTAGCTAAGCCAAATTGAAAATTGCCATCATTAAGTGCCTAAACCCCATCATGCTCAACCAAGCTTGAATGTTCCACCTAACAAAGCACTATACTATAATCAATAGCCATACTTAACCTTTGACTTCTATGTCTCTAGTTAAGGTGTTTGATCCATCCAACTTCAACGTGCCTTTCTTGAAGGCATATCACATTCCACAATTTCCAAACAAATCGGTCGTAGATCTCTTTGAGTCCAAACTTGGGATAGGCTTATAGACGTGGATGAAGAGTATGGGGAGAGGAGGTATTGTAGTAGTTAACATTTTTTGCTCATTTAAGAACAAATTATATGACTTGAATGTGTCATTTTGCTCCCTTCTAATGCAAAATATTATTGGCCACATTCATTGGGGTTTTGGATTCACTTTGAGCATATGCGCTTTCCCATCATGCTTTATGAGACATTTGGAGAAAAACAATGACAAGTTAAATATTTGTGGTCATTTTAGATTTCATTCTAGTCCACAAAGGGTCACACCTATAAATCTATTCCAGGGTACTCTAGTGCACAATCCATTCATCCATGATCACACTACCTATTGTAAAAGTTAAGTATCACTCCTTCAAATGTTGTTTTGATTTGAAGTTAAGTATCACTCTTTCATTTTAATTTATGCTTGATGATGGATGAAATATTCACCTAAAATGTTGTCTCCAAAAGATATTTCTATTTATCTACCCCATCCTCTCCTAACAATCAAATTCGATGATGCATTTGTATTACTATGATTAAAACCCCATATAGACTCATTCAAATGGACAGAGTCCATATGGACTCTGTGCAAATCTTAACTTAATGAATGGTTTCATAAAAACATTCATGTGATTACTTCAATGAAAGACATCCATTCTAGAGTGCAAGTTGCTATAATAAATTGTGTCTGGGGAACTCTAATTAGTTGCTAATATATTCCTATGTCTTTAAGTTATCTCATTCAAGCCACCCCATACTTATGAGAATACAATCGCAAATTTAGATGTCAGTTTCTTCAATATATGCCTATGTTTTGAAGTTGTTAAAAATATATCAAGTATTTTTTCATTTACTTGTTGTTTTCTTCGATTTATACTTTTATGCCTTGAAGTTACATTATAACTTATGTTTTTGTTTATGTGTTGTTTTCTTCAATATAATCTTATGCCTTGAAGTTGTTCTTTGGTTTAGTCCACCCCATACTTGTGAGAATAAACTCACAAATTTATTTGTAACTTTCTTCAATATATGCCTATGCCTTGAACTTGTTTACACCTTATGTTTTCATTTTCTTGTATTTTGAAAGGATGGATCAAGGTGAGTTGTTGGGACGTGAGTCTCCAAATATGCCTCGCAAATGCTCGAGGATATCCAATGAAGAAATAAGAGGGACCCCTAGTTCGACATAGACACCTAGGTCATTAGAGACCCTTATTTCATCAAGGTATTGTAGTCAGGTTGGGGTAACTAGTGATAGAAGACAGTCTAGTGGAAGGAGGAGATTACCAAATGAATCAGTCAATAGAGCACCAAGACAGAGTGCTCGAGATACAGTTGTGGATTCAACTTATTTAAATAGGTTGAACATAAATAGCCCCATGTCAGAGAATGTAGAGACCCCATCACATCAACAACATATGTTTGGTAAATTTCTTCTATTTTTGTATTTTTTTTTTTTTTTGTCTATTTTTATATGTTTTATGTTTTTTATGTGTTTTTGTTTAATGTTGTGAATATTTTCAATTGTGTCTTTGTGTAGAGGATCAATTTTATCAGGGGGTCGATAATGAAATAGAGAGTGAAAAACAGGCAGAGTCCAATGTTCATGCAGAGGGTGAAGGTGGATCAAGGTGACATTATCAAGAAAATGAATATTACACCCCTACGACCACCTATCCCTCGTCTGTTGGTGGAGAGTTTCCTTGGGAAGGAAATGTTGAAGAAATGACGCTCCAATGATGCTCATCCCATCATGCTAAGCTAGAGGATGATCTCAGGCATATGGAACTCCTTGCAGAGAGCAAGTAAAGCTTGGAGATCGTTTTGCATTATTTGCAAAACTTTATTAATGTATATCAGAACCTTGGGCCAACGTCTGATACCTTCATAGATTTGATGAGGAGACGAAAGTCAGAGGTGATGGGCCCTGATAAATGAGTAGTACAAAACATAGTTTCAAAAGAGGAGGCAATTTCAATGTTCAATGTCAAGGAAGATCCAAAGTGACCGATATTGAAGGTGCAGTATTTCAAGCACCCTAACATTGCAGAACATCTTTATAACATATTCTTGGCAGCATATGAGAGGTTGTCATGGAATGATGAGGTACCAATTTACTTTGCTAGACTTTTCTATGCGGAGTTTTTTTTTAGCATGCACCCCAATTATACCATCCTACCATCTTGATATTATGGGGTTGGTAAAGGTTGAACATATGATCGATAAGGGGCATATCGAGATGCATCATTGTTGAGGCCTCCACCACCTTTGGTATCTCGCCTAGTAGGATCATTTGCTTCACATGCAAAGATGCAATCCATGTCACAAGTTGGAAAGGAGGTGAGGACTGCAATTAGAGATAATTTAGAATCTTTTTTGTATGGTATGGACATTGGTTTGAACCGACAGAGAGTGCAATCCACTGCTCAGGAGAGTTTTGTTGACAAGACGGATGAGGAGATAGATTCCATGAATGTAGAAGAGTTATAGGCTTATGAAATTTTTTGTCGCAGTGGATGGAAAGAGTTAATTAGGCATGAGGAATCATGCATTGAACCGATATGTGTTATAGTTTGTAAATTTTTCATGTATTTGGGGATAATTTTCTTCTTATTAGATCTAGATACATATCATTGCATTGTTATAAATAATTGATGTGTTACATGTTCATTAATTGTAGTTTGGTCAAATGTTAAATGATTCCTCATTAAATAAGGGACTTGATTCATCGTCTTTAAATTTGGATGCGATGAATCATGTATGTTTTTTAAAATATCCATATCTACACTTCAGTTGTATAATTTCCACACCTTGTTGAAGAATCAATCCAACAAATTTATATCTCTCCATTAATGTGAACACATTTCTCTAAAATTCAAAGTTGTTTTGTTCAAAGATTCCCTTGCCATCTCCCAACACATTGATAGGTTTATCGCAGTTGTCATCACAAATGTTGGGGGTATTTCAAGAGAGGGGCAATATTGAGGCTAGAACATCATAGGTATTGCATTTTTTGAAATTTAAAACTATGATTTCAAGTGTGGATCATTTAATTTTAATTTTAATTTTTTTAATTTAAAAATGTTATTTATGTAAGTAGATGCCTTTATGGACATATGCAAATTTCAAATGTTAGAGGCCAACTTGGAGAAGAAAGTGTCAGATAGAGTGCATGTGAAGGATGCTTCCATACCAGAGAAGGATGCATCCATACCTGATGATGCATAGGTCATGTATATGTACATTGAATTTGTAAGTTCTAGTGTGTTTTTATGAGGACTTTATTATATACACATGAATGCTTAAATTTATTTTTCTACTTTTTTGAAATTTTATGGGTTACATTATAGATATGCACATGATGCAGTTGCCTTGTATTTCTTTCGTCTACATCAATGATTTAGAATAATATATACTTGGGATTTATAAATAAATACATGTACTATCCGTAATGAAGTTGCTAGATCTATTTTTTCATTTTGAAAGATGTGCAGAACAAATTTTTAAGTCCCCTTTTTCTTTCCTTTTGAAAGATGTGTAGAACAAATTTTCAAGTCCCCCTTTTTCTTTCCTTTTGAAAGATGTGCAAAACAAATTCAATATCCTTTGCCTACATTTGTTTTTCAAAATGAGTTCAACATTATTTTTAAAATCATGGCTTATTTGTAGTTGAAATACACTTGTAGCAAAACTAAAGTTTTGGTTGATCAAATATTCCTTGTTGATATATTTTAATTAAGCATTTTCTATTCATTGAAGGGTTAGTCAACCAATCCCTATATAAATTTGTCATCATTTAAAATGGTATATCTTTGGGGAAAGAATGGGGAAGGTTCAACCACCCCTTATTTCTTTGAGTATTATCTTGAACTCTTCACTAATTGCTTACCAAACCACGAACTAACTTTTCTATATTTAAAAAGAATGGGGAAGGTTCAACCACCCCTTATTTCTTTGAGTAATGTCTTGAACTCTTCACTAATTGGTTACCAACCACAAACTAACTTTTCTAGATTTAAAAATATGCTAGATACATGATATTACTTATGTTTTGATCATGATGCAGGGATTTTTGAAAGAGCATTTGATTATATGAGGACATCTATCCCACAGCTGAAAAATGAAAGATTTATCTTCTTGGAAGAATGGCGTAATCTGGGGATTTTTGTTTTCTGCATACAACGAAGTGAATTTCTTCTTGTTAAAATAATGTAACTGCAAAGTGTATTATTATTATTATTTGATATATTATTCATTGGATCAATCCCCATTGTGGATTGATCATGTCGGCTATTGGAAAAGGACCAAATCCCCTTTTGCGAATTGGTCATAATGTAATTGTAAAAGGCAAAAGAAGAAGTCGACCCAAGAATATATCAAGAGGCCCCAAAATATAATAAAGGTGGTTATAACCACCTAGTTGGAGAAGTTGGCCCTGCCAGTGAAGAGACACTTCACACGTGCCAGTCTTGTATAAATAAGGAGGCTAGCACCTCACTTAGACACACAACTCACTTGCTCATTAAGAGACAAGTTTCGGAGCTGCAGTTGGAGAAGAGAGAGAGAGAGTGGCGCATCTTTGGGAGAGGATCTTATGTATTAGTTTGAGTTATCTCTTGGCATTGTATTGGTTATCTATAATAAGGAAGTTTTGTTGGGTTTTCTTCCCCTAGGGGGTTTCCCAGGATAAATGTTGTGTCTCTTTTGATTGTGTATTTCTCAGTGATCTTATATTATGCTATTGTTATCTATTGAAATGAAAAGAATTATAATAATGGCTTAAACATCTACATGGTATCAGAGCCAAGCTGAAGAGAGCATCTTTCACAAGAGACAAGTGAAAAACATCACTGTTACCGTACATGAAAATTAGGGTTTTTTGTTGGTGAGGTATTTCAGTCCTAAAACCATCTAGAAAAGTGCGCCCTCCCCCAAGGATCATTTTGGCACCTTCAGCGCACCTTTTCAGTGGCTAGATCTCCTGGAAAGTGAAACCCTAGTTTCACAAAGTACCAGAAAACCAGAGTACCAGAAGTACCAAAAGTACCAAAAAACCAAAAGCACCAGTCCAAAAATCCATAGATCAAGTTTGAGGGGGTAAAAGTTGGATTTTCATAAATCTGACTACACCAGCTAACTCGCCTCAGCTCAGCGCATCTATCCCCTGGATCACAATTTCAAAATTCAAAGTTTAAAAAATTAGGGTTTCCTCATAAAACCCTAAGTTGCAGTTGCAGTCTCAGAACCAGTTGCAGTTGCAGCCGTACTACCAGTTCCAATCACCCTTGAAGTTTTTTTAAAGAATTGGTAATGATTATCGCTGCTACTAGATGGTGCCACCACCTGCAAATGCTATCATAGGTATGTACTCACATATGTTTAAATGGTTAAACTTTAAAGAGTATTTGCAGGAGAAGGGATCTCTTGCCATAGATCCAAAAGGATCTCAAGATCCAACACATTCAGAGAAATGATGCAACCCAGGTGTGATTATTCTGATATGCATCTATTTGTTATGACATTATTTTGGTCATGTTGCATGTTGTATCTATGACCATCATTCTAACCTTTGATCAAAATCTGAGTCAAGGTATTAGATGGATTAAAAGTTGAGATCATAGAACTTATCCTCTAACCCAACCTTCTGTCAAGATAGTGTATTGTCTTAGTACAAAAGACAGGTTGAAGAAA
>ML797263.1:53355-104874 GCA_009831015.1 Picea engelmannii | reverse complement strand
TGGCCTAAAGCCGACATAAATAAAATAACATTACTAATCTAAATCACAACTAATGGCCTAAAGCCGACATAAATAAAATAACATTACTAATCTAATATGCCCCAATTAAGTGGTAATGAGCCAATATTAGGGCTTAACAACATATATATACACACACATGTGCACATCCTTAGACAGATTATTTTCATGGCTTAGTGTCTATTTGCAGCATTCAACAACTTGATAAGCAAATTCAAATCAATCGACATGAGGGTTCATCTGATACCTTCAAAGTGCTCATTTTACACATGCCCCTGCGTCATAATGCTCTCCTTCTCCATGACCAATCTCAAAGAAATTTCAACAATGTGTAATGTTTGATTTATTGTGAAGACGACACAACCAATAGAATGATTGTGAAGATTTGAATTGACTCGCACATCCATTTTACCATATCCAATGTCGATCGAATCCGATACCATAGTTTTTCAATGAATCATGAAATTTATCAAAGCAATGTTGTACATAATGTGTATCGTGTGTTTGATAATCACTTCTATAAAACTGATATTCTTTAATAACATGTTGATTTTCATTGGTGTTTTCTATGTTATGAACACTTTGTTGAGCATGTCTATATAGAACGTGGAAAAATATAGAGACTAGATCAGAATGATAATATTCACTTTGTATTTCTTTTTGTGCAGCGAATGTGTAATTCTCTGCGAAATCAACTACAGACAAAATCGCCCCTGGTGGAAACAATTCACGGGATTGTTTGAATTGTAGGTCTTTCCATCGAGCTCTATGTGAATTTTTTGTGCATTTATAAATTTCTTTCTCAAACTTCTTCAAAAAATTTATCACACAGATTTTATCCACTTTCAAATCAATCCTTTTGGAAACAACTTTTGAAGAACTTGTAGTAGTGCTACTGATATATTCATATCTCTTCCAATTGATTGTTATATTGAACAAAGATTGATCATTCATATCAATAGGATACTTGGAGTGAAATAAAATTAGATTTCCACAACAATCACATTTTTTTCCACCAACACATTTTTGTTGGTAAAATAATTCATCACCTTCTCTTTCACATAGAATTTGGGATAGAAAACCACAGATTGTGTAAGGAGGTGAACTTGCCCAGAAATTTTTACCAAAATCAAGAAAAGTGTCGTAATATAACTCAAACACCACATGATAATGACAACAACAAGTGTCACGAATAGTGATGGGTCTAACAAACCATGGTTTTTGTTGCACAAATGCATTGATGGACATTTTAACTTCTTTATTCTTTTCTTCGAACTTACTGAACAATTCTATTTGTGTCATTGACAATATATGTTTTGCATGTTCTTCATATTCACCTCATGCTATTCTTTGACGCAACACATCCCTTGTATGTGGTGAAACATGAGATTTTGTCAACCAATAATTACGGGCCAATTCTTTAACATTTTTTGCAAGTTTGTCTTTGTAGAGTTGTCTAGAAATAATTGTCCAACAAGTAAATTCATCATTTGCATATATTTTCAATTGGAATTGTTTATGTTTGTACAATGTTTTTCTTGAGGTTCTCATCGCTTTTGCCATGTGTTGTGTCAAACGATATTTTATATTGCTAGATGGAACAATTGTTGTTTGTATTACTCTATGTGCAACAATGACATCTTTTTTTCGAGATTTTCCAAAAGATTTTAATGCGCTAGTTATATTCTCAAAGACATTTTGTTTCACCTTTGTATCTTTTGTCGACTTTTGAATACCCAATAATGATGTAGCTTCTTTTAATTTTTTCAACCTTATTAGAACTCTCAAAAGTTGAGCTTGTGTTTCTATGTATTCATCTTTGAAAAAGGTATTATGCATATTCTTAACACGATATCTTATAATATGGTCATGTTTTTTCTCCCCAAATTTGTAAGTATCAACATTTTTTAACATTTCATCATCAATGTTGATATCTTCTGCATATTTTAATTTAGCTTATATTAAAAAACTAAATCAGATCATAAATTAACTAAACTTTACAAGTGTTCATCTTCTATTATCTAAGTTTATGTACATACATGTAGGTGATTCGACATTTGCTTCAATTTTGGTTTCAACGACTTCATTGATGTTATGAGGCAAATCTATTTTTGTTTTCTGAAAAATCTTAAATTCAAATTACAATCAATTATATTAAAAAATAATTTAAATTTGAATTATAAACTTAATCT
Organism: Picea engelmannii; assembly: GCA_009831015.1. Lineage (NCBI taxonomy): Eukaryota > Viridiplantae > Streptophyta > Pinopsida > Pinales > Pinaceae > Picea > Picea engelmannii. Next base: position 102,664 of record ML797263.1, on the reverse strand, counting down.
AGACAATATGTGTGCATCCCTGGTTGGACTTCTTCTTGTTGAGAATCGGGACGTAAATCTCTATTTACATCATCATTAATTCTTCCTTCAATATTTTCACGTTCTCGTTTCTTTCTCCAATAATACTCTTTCGCTTGTTCGTTGTGGCGAGTTTCATCTTGAGTGCGATCATATTTTCTCTTGCGCAAAATTTTGTTGACCATGATTTTTCAATCTATAAAGGTTTTTAAAATATTCAACATTTTATAATATGAAATAAAATTTCAAACCTCAAATATTATAGCTCAAAAACACATTTTTTAAAAGAAATTAAAAAATGGATTTTATAATCATATTGTAAAAGATTTGGAAAAAATTGTTCAATAAACCAAAATGTTTTTAAAATAAATTTTGCATAAAAAGTAGATTTTAAAGAAAATTTTAAAAAACGTTTGATCTTCAAAAAAAATTGTTTCAAAAAACTTCATTGTGACAAAAATTATTCAAAAATAATATTAAGAATTTGATAGGAATTGTTTAAAAAATCTTACTTTCAAAAAATTTCTCTTTGATATAGTAAGGAATTGCTTATGAAAGCGTTCACCTTGAAAATAATGTTCAAAAAAGCCTCCACCTTGAAAATAATGTTCAATAAAGCATTCAATATATAAATTGTTGCTCCAATAAAAACAACAAAAACCTTGTTTCAAACAGCGAAAAAGTTGCTCCAAACTTTTCTTTAGTGGCTCTACATAAGCAGAAATATGAACTGAAAGAATGAATTGTGCAAAAGAAGTTCAATCGAAAGCATATTTATATGATTTTGTGCCAAATAATATGTCAAACGATGCATTCATTCGTTTCCATCTCTTTAGTGGCTCCACATAAGCGAAAATATGGAGTGAGGTTGTACAAAAGAAGTTCGACCGAAAGCATATTTATATGATTTCGCTCCAAACGATGTGTCCCTTCATTTCTTTTCAACCGATGAAATTTTGGCACCACCTTTTCGGTCGAAAATATTACTTTTTGGCCGAAATATTGAAAGTTCATTTATTTCTAACGACTTCCATTAAAAAACATATTTCGGTCGAAAACCTGCAACTGGGACAGTTTATAGAAAACTCCCAATTCTCTCCATCTTACTTCAACTTTGGAGGTAGCGGACTCCGACAAATACAAATAATTTAGTTTCGGAAATGATACCAACATTTTTAGAAATGAATCTACTTTCATTTGATATAATTCAAATTCATTTTCATTGTTTTAGCTAATTTTAATTATTTTTTCAAAAAAATCATGGCATAATATTTTTAGGTGACATTATGATTCAGTAAAATGAAAAATTCATTTCTGTAAAAACACATAGTGGAAAATTATGGAAAATTTATATTAGTAAGTTTTATATTGTTCTCTTCAAAAGGGTATTTTTAGATTTTACTTCTAATTAAAAAATAAGAAAATTACATGATGGGTAAAAAAATGTGTTTAAAATCTGCAACTTTTTCAGATTGGTCAACTTCAAAAAATTGTAGAAATTATAATGTTCATCCGTTAGATTCAAAACTATAGTAAGCATAAAATAGAGTCTTTATAGATTGTTGCAGCATATTTCATTTGTCAAAAACAAAAGTTTAATAATGGATAAATTGTTGGGGAAATAGTTGAATCCTCCTCCAGCTATTTAGCTCCTTTAGCTAGATCCTCTTCGTCATCATCATCCATCCATCCATCCATCCATCAAGTCTAAATTCGATCATAACATGGTTGAAGCGCTTTCTCTTTACATTAGTTGAAACGTCTATAACCATCGATATTCCGTTTCCATGAAAATAAATTAATGGTTGTTGCACTTCCATGAGAGAAGAGTGGCGCTCGCCATCTATAAGCCAATCACTGGCTATGATATTCACGATACACTCCACCATATTAGTACAACACTCATCCCTGCCCTTCACAAGGTAGGAAACACCAAAGCGGCCATTCTCAACAATGACAATGGCTCCTGGGTAAGTATATATACAATCATGAGTCAAGTATAGAAACACATGTTCTTGAAGTTCATACGCTGAAAATATATATATATACACCATCGAATACTCTTCCAATTACCAAAAGAGATGAGAAAACCCTCAATCCCCTTTAAATTCAATTCTAATTGGCTATTGGAGGAATAATTTATCAATATAGTCAAATCTACATGGAAGCACTATGATGTCATTGCAAGAGAATTAGGCAACATTCAATTTGCAAGTTAAATTAAAGAAGTTAAAAAGGTCGTATCATATTGGGCATATTCCAAGAGAATAAAAGATGATCAAGAACTAGTTGTAGTAGAGACCAACATTGCAGAAATACACAAAGAATAATATGCAAGCTCCAAAGATGAAGAAAAAGGAAATCTTAAAAACTCTAGAGAAGAGGAGGAGGAGGAAGCTCTTAGTAGAAAAAGAATCTATGTGGAGACTAAAGAGTTGAGCAATATGTTTAGCTCAAGGTGATGAGAACATGAGTTTTTTCACAAGCATGCTAACTACAAGCAAAACATAAACACAATATGGGAGACAACCAAAGATGGGACAAAAGTACCTCATTTAAAGACATTGTTGAACTTGGAATAGCTTATTTTAAGGATATTTATAAGCAGGGTGATAAAATAAACATAGTAGAAGTTTTCAGGATTACCTCCTTCTTTCCTATATTTGTGGAAGAGGAATTCAATGAGAATTTGATGGTTCCAATAAAAAAAGAAGAATTACAAATAGTTGTGTAGATCTTCCAAAATGACAAAATCCATGGCCCGAATGGATAGACACGTGAATTATTCCTAGGATTCTATGAACTTCTAGAAGAGGATCCATTGAGGATTGTTGAAGAATCAAGAATCATAGGTAGGGTCCTGGGAACCTTCAAGTCCACCTTTTTGGCTCCAATTATTAAGAAATACAAGCCTAAATCCTTCAATGACTTCAAGCTTATATCATTGTGTAATTGTATCTACAAGATCATAGCTTTAAAAGTCATAACTCTAAGGGTAATTTTTTTTAGCTAAATCCATCTCCTTTAAACAATTTTTTTCGTTCCAGGTAAACAAATTCATGATGCAATAAGAGCAACTCAAGAAGGATCCACTCTATCAAAAATAAGAAACAATATGCCTTGGTGTTGAAATTTAACCTCTCGATGGAATATGATAAAGTGAATTGGATCCATATAATGTTAATGCCTATCTATATTAGGTGCAATGTACATCTAATCAATTAGATCATGAGCCACCTCTCCTTAGTTTCCTTTGTTATAATAATCAATGGTTCAAACTCTAATTTCTTCAATCCATCTAGAGGCCTCATGCAATGAAACCCTTTGGCATCCTTTCTTTTCCTAATCATAGTTGTGGGTCTCAATAGGCCTATGGGGTATTTGTTGGTAAAGCCTTTTGAACCTTAGGTTTGAAAACACAAGCCAACAATTGGTTCTGTTGCCAAAACCTAAAGGTTTTGTGCTACATGCTGAAGGAGGGACATGATGTGGAAACCTTCCAAGAAGGAAATATAAGAATGGATCTTTGAGAAGGATGAAGAGTTTGCTTGACGAGAGACCAAGAATTTGTAGATCCACCTCAAGTGATGGAAACAAAGGTACATATATTCAGATCTACATGAAATTTTCTTTGCCAATCTTTCTTATTTATTGCATGAATGGATAACGAGACATATAGAGATTAACTTTGTATGGAGAGCCCAAGAATAATTGGTTTAGGACCAAGACATGGTCAACAGTTTGAGATCCATGGATAGTGATTGGGCCAAAGCCATCGATTTCTAGTTTGATCATGTGAAAGAACAGTATATCGTTGAGTTTGTTGTTGAATGCAACAAATCTTTTAGTAGTGTTGACAAAAAGCTTACAGTCAACCCTAGAAGGATATTGTTGGAGGAAATATCTCTGTGGATCCAAATGTTATTCGTAGAGAAGGGGATGATGTACTTGGATCCCGATAAGATGGAGGAGTAAACCCCCCCTCTCGTGCAAGGGGGGTTGGAAATATGGCAAAAGAAAATGAGATGAGGTGAGAGAGAATGGATCTATAAGAGTAGAGTAGAAGAAGAGACGAGAGATACAAAAGAATATCCGAGCCAAGGAGGAAAGTAGAGTAGAGAAGCAAAGAATAGAAAGCAAGGGGTGATGAATGAGTAGTAAAATATAAGATGAAGAGAATAGAAACCACACCAGAAGGGTGTGTGAGAGAAATATATGTGCCAAAAAGAAGTGCAAAAGAATAGAGTTCATCAAAGAGATGTGACATTAGGAATGAGGTATCAAGAGAGAATTATGGAAGTAGCGGGAATAGGTTCGAAGAAAAAGAGGTCAGATCCCATTGGATAGTGAGATATGTAGTCACATCAAAGGAAGATGGGGCACATAGTAGTAGCGCCAACACAATAGAAAATAAAAATGGAGCCCTCCAAGAAGGAGCAGAGACCTTGGAAATTATGAGAAGGCTTGTTCAGCTAGATATATAGAGATAATTTTTATCCATCATCGAAGAAGATCAAAGATAATGGAGGAAACCATCATTGAACCACCCTCTTTGTTCATTTTTCATCAAGAAGAAAGAACTAGGGAAATAATAGAGGTGTGAGAAGTAGAAGAAGAAAGGGAAGGAGAAGATTTGAGTGGAGTAGAAGTTGAAGTCAATGACACTTCACAAGAAAGATCGTTAGTACCAGCAATAATAAGTAGTAGTCGGCCAAGAAGACCCAATTCTAGATTGAATATGGCTAATCATGATTCAACCCTTAGTCTTCCCACATTTAATGGGATGGGAAAAGACAATGCAGAACAACATTGGTTCATGTGTGAAGCTATTTGTTCTGTGAAAAGAGTCACATACAAGGAATCTAATATCGTGCAACTAGAAACCACATTTAGAGATAGATCTCTGACATGGCACTTGAAGTACAAGGCTATTGCACCGGAAGGACAAGAAATGTCCCTTGCAGAAATGAAGAGAGATGTCTTGAGAGAATTTCATAAGCCGAAGTCAGAATCATAGTGTATAACCGAGATTAAAGAGATTGAGCAACAAGTTGGAGAAAGCATGTGGGATTATGCCCAAAGCTTTAAGATTCTATTGAATAGACTGATATTTCAAATCCAAGATGTCCAACATAAAAAATGGTTTATTCTCGAACTCCTACCACACATTCGATTCCTACTCACCCAGTAGAAGTTCACAACCCAGGTGGAGGCCATAGAAATCATAATACGCTTAGAGTCTATGCCAAGACGAGGTGAGACGTCGGCAGGGATGGCGGATGTACAATATTAACTCGTGAACCTCACCATGCGACTACAAGATATGACGAAGGATAAGGTGGTGCAGGAGAATATCTAGAGTATGTTAGGATATTTAAATACTTAGGAGTTAGTTAATATCAACTTGGTCTAATGCATCGTTAGGTTAAAGTGTGTTTCTTTAGTATGGATTTATAATCCGACAGTCATGATATGTTCTCGACATAGAGTGATCCGATGGCTCATATTATCCTCGATATTAACGACTACATTATCCATGGCTTAGCACCCGATTGGTCCATGATTTCTATTTAAATAGTATGGAGGGTCGGTTGTTGATGATCAATTGTTAGAAACTTACTTGTAATTTTTTTCTTTTGCATTAATAAATTGCCTCAAGTGGCCATGTTGGTTGGGGTCATGGATGTTTCCCGATAGAAGTTTTTCCATGTAAAAACATCGGTGTGTTGATCTTTGTTTTGGTTGTGTGAGGGGTTACTGAAGGTGTTTTTTCTTTTATTGGAATACCTGTGTTTTCGAACATGGAATCAGAGCACAGTTTAAGACCCGCTCATGTTGTAGAATGAGATCTTGAAATCATGTTGTCACATCTCTGCATTCTGCTAATTTTGTAGATTTTTGGATCAAGAGGACTATTCCATTGCATCTGGGGCACTCATTTCAATTGGAAATGATTTTCATTTCACTTGAAAAGGTTTATGTTTGCTTAAAATACGACCATTTTAGTCAAATCCAGAGGTATAAAGCCTAAATACTCTCCTTTTAAATTTTTACAGAGATAATATTTTGGTTTTATATTTCAATTTTATTTTTTTTTATTTTTGGGTTGCTACTCTTTTTGGATTGTGTATGTTCTTTTCCCCACACTCTATGCAATCTCAGAAAATTAGAAACAGAGTGGAAAGTAATTTATTGTCTGCATATGCTCTTTGTCATGCGCTCTGTGCAATATTGGAAAATCAGAAATAGAGATAAAACTTGCATTTTATGGGTAAGGTAGCCGAGATCTAACACTTTTTGCTGGCGAGAGGCAATATTTTTTGTGTGTGAACACATGAAAATAGGTTTTTTCTAGCACGCACTTCAAGGCCATCTTCGACAACAACAATAACAACAACAACCCTCATCCTCCTTCTTAAGATTATAATGTGTTTTGCACTAGCTCACTTGGTTAAAAGTTGTTTTACTTAGTAAAAAGTCTTGAGTTCAAGTCTTTTTTTGTCACTTTTTGAAAAAGTTCATGTATTCATTGTAAAGTGCATTTCACTTAAATTATAAAAGTGAATTACTATAAAGTAGATTTAATATTTCTTTTTTAGTTACTTTTTGCATGCAACTTTAAAGTAACTTCATTGTAAAAGTGATTCCCACTTATTTTATAAAAGTGGGTCACTTCATAAACAACTTATTTATAAAAGTGAGGTTATAAAAAATTTGGTGAAGAAGGGGCATCACCACGTGGACCAACTTATACTTGTCACATGGCTCTTTGGTTATTGTTTATGCCTATTTTTCAAAAAGGCATAACTTTCACATCTGAAGTCCGTTTTTAGTGTCATTTTTTAAAACAACCTATTTTTTTCGAGAGATTTTCATTCATACCGTCAATTTTAGATTTTAAATCCACATTCTTTGCATATTTAATATGGATTCTCCAATTGATCTTTTGCTTACAAGTAACAACTACTTCTCATGGAAATCCTATGTGGAAGATGTATTAAGAAGTAAATGTTTGTACCAGATTACCTTGGGAAAAGAACAAGAATCCACTGATGACGAAAAGAAAGTCAAGTGGGATAATAATAATGACAAAACATGTGGACTAATTGGAATGTCCGTCTCTCATAATTTAAGGTTTCACCTTCAAGGAAAATGATGACCCCGATGAATCTTGGGAAAAGCTTGATGCTATGTTTGGTAAACACAATATTATTCGAGCCCACCACATAGAAAATCATTTAATGACTTTAAATCCCAATGATTTTCCTTGCATTGACGATTGTTTATCTAAGTTCAAAACACTTATTATAGACTGCAAAAGAGATCTAAAGGAATATCGATGCATCTATATTATTCTTGCTAATCTTGGTAGTGCATATTATGTCTTTGTATCTACCTTTTATGCCACCAGAGAATCTCTAAGGAGTGCTTATAAAGCTCCCACTCTTGAGTCATTTTGTGATTGATTAGCAAGATAATCTTGTGATGCATCTTTTGTGATTGAGTTCCATTCGAAAGCAAGATAATATTATGCAACTTGGATTGATTAGCATTTCTGGTATATCCAACAAAGCCTTAGTGTCCTAGCGGAAAGATAAATCCAAGCATCCCAAGAAGAAAAATCCTCGCCACAACAATAAGAAAAAAAAGGGTCCCAAAACCTCTTAGCCAACTTCTACTCCTACTGGTGACAAAGGAGCAAAATATAAAAGAAAGAAGACTGACAGACATTGCAACTTTTATGGGAAAGATGGTCATGTGGAGTCTAATTTTTTTTTAAAGATGGAAGTCTTCAAAGCAACAATGAAGAAGCACAACATCAATATTGATTCTTCTTCTTCTGGACAAGCACTTTCTACTTTTGGTTTCTCCTTCAATGCAACTTCTACCTCTTCTTCTTATGAGTGGCTTATTGATTATGAAGCATCTTATCATATGGCTAAGGATAAAGCCATATTTTCTACTCTAAATGAATGTAACACCAAAAAAATATGTGTTGGTGATGATAGATCTCTTATTGTTGTGGGGTTTGGAATGGCTCAAGTGGATAATGGTCATTTCAATGATTTATTATGTGTTATGAGTCTTTCCTACAACCTTCTATTAGTGTGTCAGATCACTCATTCAGGGGAAGGTAAAACCATAGATTTTTCACCTCACCAAGTTGTAATCAAATATTTAAAATATCCTAAGCATGTCCTAGCAAGTGGAATTGTCGATGTTATTACTAGGCTGTACAAGTTTGACAACTTTGGGTCATCATTTTTTCCATCAGCTTTTATTTCTCATAGCGGTGACTTGAGAAAACTTTGGCATGAGCGGTTTGGTCATCTAAACTATCGCTCATTGCAACAACTATGTAATCGACACATGGTGACTGGTCTTCCTCTTGTTTCTTGCAGAGATGGTGTTTGTGTTGGTGGTGTTCTCGGCAAAAATCATCGGGACAATTTTGACAAACATGCTTCTTGGCATGCCTCAACCCCTTTGCAGTTGGTTCACAATGATTTGCATGGTCTTATTTCTTCTCCTTCTTTCTCTGGGTGCAAGTATTTATTAAATTTCATTGATGACTTATCCAGATGCACTTGGGTTTACTTCTTAAAATTTAAGAGCGAACTTTTTTGCCTACAAGGCCTTTGTAGAAAAACAATCTAAACATCAGCTTCAAATGTTAAGAACGCATAATGGAGGTGAATATATGAGCAATAAATTTACAAGTTATTGCATTGCACATGGCATTCAAATGTAACACATTGTTCCATATACACCACAACAAAATGGTGTTGTTGAGAGAAAGAATCACACATTAAAAAAAATGGCTAATTGTATCAATCCAATCTAAGGCATTAAGTCTTAATTAATGGGTGGAATCCAATTGTGCAAATTACATGGTAAATCGAACTCCCATAAAAGATCTAAAAATATAACAACAGAAGAAGCATGGACTAAAATTAAGCCATATGTAAGTCACTTTTGTGCATTTGGTAGTATAGCATGGGCTCACATTCCTTATGAGAAAAGAAAATCTTTACAACATAAAAGTGAGAAGTGTGTTTTTGTTGGATATTCTGAAGATTTCAAAGGTTACAAACTTCTTCAAACTCATTCCAATGAAATTATTATTCAAAGAGATGTGAAATTTGATGAAAATATCTTGGCTTGCCAGCCTAATTTGATGTTTGTGCCATCCTCGTCATGTGATCTATGTTTGATGTTTGCTCCACATTTTGTTCCTATTCTAGTTTCTTCTTCTTCAGATGATGACAATGAGGATGAAAATCCACCTCCACCTGCTCACCTTCATCTAGATGAGTCCATTGAACATGAACTTGCATCAACACCACCACTTCTGAGATGGGTTTGTTCAACACGAGAAGCGGTTGGTGATATTGTCGGTGATCGTTTAGATCAGTGTCAAACATGTTCACAGTTCCAGTGAGCCTCTTATATTTTGGTTCAAGTTTCAGAGACTCATGATCCATAAACATTTGCAAAAGCTTCAGTCCATCTAGATTGGGACACGACAATGAATGAAGAATAGTGTTCCTTAATGGAAAACTGTACTTGGGATCTTGTACCTCTTCTAAAAGGAAGAAAGCTTGTCAGATTTAAATGGGTTTATATAACTAAGTATGCATAAGATGGAAGTGTTGAAAGACACAAGGCCTTACTAGTCTCCAAAGGATTCTATCAAGTTGAAGGCATAGACTATAATGAAATATTTTCCCTGTAGCCAAAATGAATTCCATCCACCTTGTTCTATCCCTTGTTGCCTCACATAAATGAGATGTCCATCAGATGGATGTTAAATCTTCCTTCTTGCATGGGGATTTGAAAGAAGAAATATACATGGAATGTGCTCCTGGCTATGTCCAGAATGACCCCAGCCTTGTTTGTTGCCTTAAAAAATCTCTTTATGGTCTTAAGCAAGCTCCTCAAGATTAGTATGCCAAAATGGACATTTTTCTTCTTAACATTGACTTTTCTAGATGCCATTCTAACCCTAATGTCTATACAAAGAAAGTAGGAAGACATATCATAATACTTTTTATTTATGTTGATGACCTTATCCTCACTTGTAGTGACCCTAAACTTTTAACCCATGTGAAATCCAACCTTAAAAAGAAATTTGAAATGACAAACTTAGGATGTTTGCATTATTTTCTTGGCCTTCAAGTATTGCAAACCAAGGAAGGAATATTTATTTCCTAATCTAAGTATGTCTATGACCTTCTTCACCACTTTCACATGGACGATTCTAAACCAGCTCCTTCTCCCTTCTAGTCTAGAGTCAAACTTGTTGCCACTTGTACTACTCCCGAAGTCGATGCCACTTTGTATTGTTAGTTAGTTGGTAGCCTCTTATATTTGACTCATACCCAACCTGATATTTCATTTGTTGTTGGTCTTGTTTCCCGATATATGAAAACACCCGATCACATCCATTGGAAATCCTCTAAAAGGATACTTTGGTATGTGCGAGGTACAATTTAGTTCGAGATACATTACATTTCAGAGGGGAGTCCTTTGTTGGTTGGTTTCATTGATTTAGATTGGGTCGACGAACCTGATGATCGAAATTCTACTACATGTCAAGTTTTCAACCTTGGTTCTGGACCTGTCACTTGGGATTGTAAGAAACAACATGTTATTGTTATTTATTAAACATAAGTAGAGTATCGAGTAGTGGTTAATTCAAGTGAAGAATCCTTGTGGCTTTGGTAGATCCTTTCAGAGTTTGGATTCCAGCATCAACATCCGACCACCCTCTGGTGTGACAATTAGAGTGCCATCAAGCTCGCCAAATATCAAGTTCAACATCATCATAGCAAACATATCGAGCTACACATGCACTTCATCAGAAAGCTCATTCATGATTGAGTTATTGAAGTGCTCTTCCACCCTACAAAAGATCAAGTTTCAAACATTTTCATAAAGTCTCTTACATAAGCTATGTTTTCCAAATTCGATCTATGTTAGGAGTCCATGAAGTTGTCATTAAGGGGGGATAGATGTTAATGCCTCCTTCCTTCTCCTATTGTGTTGCCTTTGTAAATACTTCAATCCTATCCCAAGTTGTTCTTAAGGGGGGGTGTTAGGATATTTAGGAACACATGAGTTAGTTAAGATCAACTTGGTATAATGCTTCATTAGGTTAAAGTGTGTTTCTTAATGTGTTTCTTTAGTATGCATTTGTAATCCAACAGTCACAATATGTTCCCAAAATAGAGTGATCCAACGAATCATATTCTCCTTGATCTTAACGACTACATTGATCCATGGCTTGACACTCAATTAGTCCATGATATCTATTTAAAGAGATTGAAGGATCATTTGTTGATGATTGATTGTGAGAAAATCTCTTGCAAAAATTTTCTTTTGCATTAATAAATTGCCTCAAGTGACCACATTGGTTAGGGTCATGGATGTTTACCCACAGGGATTTTACCACATAAAAACATTGGTGTGTTGATCTTTGATCTGGTTGTGTGAATAGTTACTGAAGGTGTTCATCCTACGTTGGAATACTTATGTTGCCAAACAATGTACCCTTTACCACACAAAAGGTCACTATATAAATGAGTGTCTAGCGTTGGGAAGTTACATAGTGACGGGCACGCTGAATTTGTTTCCGATATTACCACAAACCAAGTGGTGTGATATTTATAGACAATGGGGTAATATACCTCCTTATTGTACAACACTATAAGAACACTAGAAGAACACGAGTCATAAATCAAATCTTTCTTTTTTCGCTTGTTGTGATAGAATCTATAAACTATCGATTGGAGTCTGGCAGAAGCTTCACGTTTGGGGTCTGGCATAAGCTCCATGTCACATGCATATTCAGAGTCTATTTCTTTATTGAAAGAATTTACCAATAATTCCTCTTATCCAATATATAAGTAGCTGGAGATATAATAGAGAGAACATACACGATAGACAACTTATTTTGTTTCGCGCGTTATAATTTCATTTGACTTAGTTGTGTAAGATAGATGAAGTGGAGTATAGAGAGTACCACTAACTCCAGGTAGGTAGAATAAGCAGATAAAAGTAATTCTAGGAGTGTATCCTAGTAAACTGATCCAGGTGGATATCAGTGGCCACCCACCTATCCCATTGGCTCGAAAAACAGTTTTCCACCTTGGCAATTTTTTGACAGTTTTTCGGGTCCCAAATTTATGGGTTCGTTTTGACGCCCTAAACGATGATTTTTGGGGATTGGGGTGCAATAAAATGTCAAAGGCACTATCTTGGACCAATTTAAAGTCATTCTTCTCAGTTAAATCTTTCCAACGATGTATCGAGCTCCCCAAACGGAGATCGTATGCAAAATTTATGCCCCCGGGAAGTTGACGTATCAATTACCCCCATCGAGGCCCATAAACCTTTTGGCTTTTCATCTTCCAGGGTTAGGGTTTTGGATTTTATTGGTGTTTAAAAGGCCTTTGGAGCCTCGTTGTAAAAATCATCTTCTTGCAAATGTGAGTATCTGTCACATCTCTTCTCAGAGATAAGCTTCCACCATTATAGTGAGTCTTTCACTCTGTAATTTTACAATCTCTATACATTTTCGCTCATTAATAGAAATTGTGTATTACTGTATCTATGTGTTTATGGTTGCATCTCTGATACATTTATGTTATATTATTGGATATCTGATATATCTCTATATATTTCTTTGTTATATCTCTGCTCTCATTTTGTGCTGGAAATAATCTGGATCAGTGGTATCAGAGTAGGCTGCTCTTGATGGTTTTTCAATGCATGTCCCCAACGAGGTTTGAGTATAGAAAGTTCGGTTTCAATCTTGTCTCTCTTGAGGACAGTCTCTCTCGCACACCAAAGAAACCCTCCATGGCGGAAGAAAAGAAAAACGATAGAGCAGACGATTCTATTAATATGTTGCTTGAGCAAGCTCTCACGCAACAGAGGGACAAAATGATGGAGAATTTAGCCCACATCCTTCAACACTTACCGATAACAATAGGAGCATCTTCATCAAGTGACCACTTTGGAGGAACCTCGCCTTTCAAGGTACAAGTTAATTTTTATATTCCCATATTTGAAAGACAGATAGATGCAGATGCCCTAGAAAAATGGTTAAATCTGCTAGAAGGTTATTTCTCTGTTCATAATTTCTCTGACGGGGAAAATATCACCTTCGCACTCCTTAAGGCTCTCCCCCATGTCAAACATTGGTGTGAAACTTACTAGGAGAAAATTTCCATAGAGGAGTCTGGCATATATGGGGTCGAGCCCACTTGGGATTTTTTTGTGGATGTGGTAAAGGAATAGTATTACCCTGTTGGCAACTTTGAGGACCAGTACTTGAGATGGACCACACTGCGTTAAGAGAGGGGCCAAGCAGTGTCGGAGTTCACCAATACCTTCCATACCTTGCGCACCAAGATGGGTATCAAAGACTTTGAGCAACATTTGGTTCTGAAATACCATGGAGCTCTACACATATACATCCAAACTAAAATGGATTTTCTGGACATCTCATCACTCGATGTTGCTTATTGATACGTTGTTAAAATCGAGCAGAAATTTAAGCACCAAAACAAGAAAGATTTTGGGTTTGCAAATCAACAACAAAAAAAGTATGATAAAGACGACCCTAACAAACATCCTCCTGAAAACTAGTCAAAGCCACAGGTAAAGAAGGGTCAATGAAAGACAAAGAAGGACACCGAAAAATGGTGTGATTTCCACAAAATCCATTGGAAAAACATCGATGAATATCGCTTAAAATAGTCATCGGTGGTTGAGATCAAAGACAAGGAGCCAAACCCTGATTCATAATCTTATTCAGAAAATACTAATAGAAGACAGATCATCAACACAGATCTCACTGCTATTGTCACAACCACAACAATTCAACTAGAAGAACCAGCAGATCCTGAAGAAGGGGAGCGCCTTTTTCATTAACAGATGTGGGTGAAGGGGACCCCACTACATTTTGTTGTTGATAGTGGAAGCAAGAAGAACCTCATCTCAATAGAGGTCATCAAATAGTTGGGATTGGCGTCAACACCACACCCACAACCATACAACATCGGGTGGCTTCGCTAGGGATGAGATCTTCATGTCAATCAACAATGTCGATTGTCATACAACATCCATCCCTTCAAGGATGAGTTATTATGTGATGTTGCCCTGATGGATGTATGTGATGTTCTCTTGGGCTAGTCATATATGTGGAAGCGCCATACTATTTATGAGTCTCGACCCCATAGTGTCATTGACTCTGGGGGGTCATCTCTATATAATACTAGAGGCAATTCTGACTACTGTCCCACCTAAACAGTGTCGCAAGGTAGTATCTCATACTACAAAATTCCTCTTCTTCACAGTCTGTTCAAACAGTGAACAAAAGAACACCACAACCAATGCAGCCTCGGTCCAAGCATGTTTTGTCTAGCAAAAGTAGGTCAACAAGATTAAAGAAAATCACAAGGATTCCTTCTGCACACAGTCATCTCATGTAGCCAGACTGGTTAAAAATTTCTAACCCTCCACAGGTTCATGAAAGCCTTCAACAAGCTAAGTAGCGCAACTTCTCCAGCAAGGAAAATAGCTCAGCAAGGTTCAGATTCAACAAACACTTCTAAACCCACTGGCTCTAAAAACAATTTTCTACCTTGGCAGTTTTTTAGGTCCCAAACTTTCAGGGTCTTTTTGAGGCCCTAAATGATATGCTTTTGGGATTTGGGGCATAGGAAATTGCCAAAGGCATTAGCTTGGGCCAATCAAAAGTTGTTCTTCTCAGTTAGAACTTTCCAATGGTGTATCGAGCAACCCAAACGGAGATCGTATGAAAAAGTTACGCCTCAGAAAGTTGATGTATCAACTATCCCCATCGGGGCCCACAAACCTTTTGGCTTTTCATCTTTCAGGGTTAGGCTTTCGGATTTTACTTATGTTAAAAATGCCTTTGGAGCCTCATTGTAACAATGATCTTCTTACGAATGTGAGTAGCCATCACATCTCTTCTCAGAGATAAGTTGTCACCATTGTAGCAATTCTTTCACTCTGTAATTTACAGTCTCTGTACATTTTCGCTCATTAATAGAAATTGTGTATTATTGCATTTATGTGTTTATGGTTGCATCTTCGATACATTTCTTTTATATTATTGGATATCCGAGATATCTCTGTATATTTCTTTGTTATATCTCTGCTCTCATTTCGTGCTGAAAATAATCTGGATCATAAACTTAAGGAGGGTGGCTTGGTAGGAAAATATGAGTGTATCCTAGTAAACTTCAAGCATGTGGGATTGGTAGGAAAATCATTGAGAAGGTTCAACATTTCGTTCAATCAGCTATTCTCCTTTGATCTAGACAATCCGCTTTTAATGAATTAATTCATTGATTCTGCATGGCCCATTCATCATGTATTCTGAAGGGTGGGTTAGAGCTTATTAACCATCTTTCTTTCACTCTTCACCACAACTGTAGACATGTACATAAGTGTAATTTTGTTTCTATTCAAATCAACTAGCAAAGAAATTCTCAATTGTTTATGTTCAAATCAACTTTCAAAGAAATTATCGGCAGGGACATCGCCACTATAGTGGCACTTATTTATATTATAGGATCTTATTGTTGATGGTTAAATTGAAACATGAATTTTATTGTAAGCCTTGCTATGAAGTTCTTTTATGCTAGCAATGAACAATGAATGAAGTAAGATTTAGTTAAAATAGAGTTTTATGTGGATAATAATTTTAGAACTCACTTTGATCATAGAAAACATGCCTCCCAGAAGAGCCACTCCTAGAAATCCAAAATAGTCTCCCAAATGGGAAAAGGTAGGTTTTGAAATTTCCTACATTGCAAAGCTAATTGATAGTGACACGAAAACAACTCATGAATAGTACACATCAATATGAAAAACTTGATATTGAGTCAGTGAGGCCCATATTCAAGGATATCGAGGTTGTTAGAAGTCCTCAAGCAACTTTTCTAGGATGGGGAGATATATATATAGGAAGTTCATGGAAGAAGATTATCGAGATGTGATTCCCCCAAGTGATCTAGCTAATATAAATATTGATAGTTTTGTCTTCTCTAACATAAGAAGATCTCACTTACACATTGTTGTTTCCAAAACCCCTGTGATGCCCTATTTTGAGGCCATATAATGGGCCATTAAACATATTGATACAAAGAACATAAAAGTGATTAATGATGAAGGAAGATGCATTTCAACCATCTAAATTAGAGAAGTACTATAGACTACATCAACCATAGAAATTCATCATTATCGGGTTTATAGAGTAGTTTCACCAAGATAATGATATCGAGAAAATTTTAGCACGATGGTTGGTTGAAGAAAAAATATTATTTTCCAAGAGTGATGGGTATATACAATGACAAATTTGAGAGACCCTTACATTTATGCAATGGACATGTTGTGCAGGTTATGTGGTGAAACTAACTATATCCATTTCAAATATGCTTGGTTACCAATTGTGCATATTGTCATCGCAATTGGTGTAGTATTCAATTGGGCGTTGATCTTATCACATGCTATGAAAAGAGATATTGAGAGGGAAATAAGTTATTTGTTGAGATTCTCCCCACTTTCTATATGGATTCTTGTCTATTAGCTATTATTTGTTCAAGCAAACATTTTTCAAGTTTACATTGGAGTTGGACCATAGTTGGTAGTCCAATTCATATGTATTGTCAAGGGTTATGAGAAAATAAATATAAGAGAAATTATGCTCAATTATGTGATTTCTTTATAGCCCCATTATATAAATAGATATTCTACAAGGAATTCCCAATATTAACTGAAGAAACCATCACCTTGTTGAGAAGGATAGACAACTAGTATTTAAAACAAGACCATACTTACCTTAGAATAGATGGAGTAACTACTCCCTCTCATTTGTTTCCTAAATATGTTCCAAAACAAATAGTTCTTGGAGAGATAACATACCAGACCTTTCTCCATGGTTTCAATGCTTATTTAGCAGAGGATTCAAGAACGAAAACTTTCATCCCCTACAACATGTATATTGGACACTATCAATTAAGTAACTCTAAGCAAGTTAGGAAAGAGGAAAATGCTATGCTAGAATACAAATTCCCATAGGGGAAATTCAGAGGGAATGATCCTAAAGGACTTATTTCAAAACACAACATTTATGTTTCTATTTCCTGGCCATATGCTCATGAATAGTGATATTATTAGCTACTTTATTAGAATGAAACATCATGCGAAGAGGTGCAGGAAAGGTTGGAACCTAATGATCAAAATGATTCACAAGGCACAAGATGATAAGAGAAAACTATGAAATAGATTAAATTTATAAAAGAAAAACTCTTTGAATCCAAACAATTAAGGAAAAAAGAAGAAGAGGGGAAAATAAATGTATCAAAAGCAGAAAAATAAATATTGGAAAAAGAGTAAAATGAAAACAAGGCAACAATAGAGTTGGAGAAAAAATTGGAAGAGGAAAGAGAAAAACAAGAAAGGATATTAAAAGTCGAAAGGGATAAGGAAGAAGTGTCTAAAAATGAAGAAGAAAGACAAGAAAAACAAGTTACTCTTAAATCTACATCGCAGCTTATGCAACAACAAACTCAAATTGGTCTACCTCCTGTTGAAAATGTAATTAATCTAAGCATGGAAGTTTTGATCAATCCAAAACAATGCACAACTTCAATAAAATATATCAAAGGAAAAGATATTGCAGTGGACAATAGCTACTCCTAGTATCTTAGAGAATATATTTTTGTAGGGGAATCAAAACATTCCCTATCCAATTGATCATGTGGCATAATTGAAGTTGATTACCTCCAATAAAGGAAAGAAGACCATCAAACCTAAAGGAAAAGACGGATTTATTTTGACAATACAGTGATCTGTATTGTTGAAGAATAAGTATTAGACATGAAAAGAGAAAAATTAACAACAATGTTATTGGCTAGACTGGTCATCACACATGCCACCTTAGATAAAACCCAATCAAAAGCTGCAAATGTGAAGAACATTGAGAAAAAAGATACCATTACTTGAAAACCAAGTAAGATAGTATAAATTTGCATAGAGATTAATTTCGATTTGTATAGAGCATGTGTTAGAGGAAGATGTTATGAATGCACAAGTTAAAAGGGATATTTATGCCAAAGCTTTTCAATTAAAGGATCCCAACTTGCAATTGTTTATTTTGTATAAAGAGGTTTTTATTCGGAAAGAAAACCGAGGAAAAATAGAAGATCAACTTGAGTTCATAAAACAAATTCAGAAACATAGAGGAGATGAATGAACTAGGTGGATATCGATGGCCACCCACCTATTCCAACTGGCTCAAAATAGTCTTCTAGCAACTTACTACTTTTAGCAGTTTTTCGGCTCCTAAACTTATGGGGCCATTTTGAGGGATTAAATGAATAGTTTTTGTGATTGGGAACCTTAAAGATATTCAAAGGCTCTTATTGAGCCACCAAAATGAATCTTCTCATCGATACCTTTCCAACGAGCTATTGTGCGCCCCAAACGGAGATCGTATGCCAAAGTTACGCCCCCGGGAAGTTGATACACCAAACTACCCAAAACTGGGTCCACAAAACTGTTGGCTTTTCATCTTCCAAGGTTAGGATTTTGGATTTTCTTTATGCTAAAAAGGCCTTTGGAGCCTCATTGTAATAATGATATTTGTGCGAATGTGAGTAGTCATCACATCTCTTATCAGAGATAAGTTGCCACCATTCTAGCGAGTCTTTCACTCTGTATTTCTACAGTTTTGTACATTTCGCTCATTAATAGAAATTGTGTATTATTGTATCTCCATGTTTATGGTTATATCTATGATAAATATATATTATATTTTGGACAAAACTATTGGCTTTTCATCTTCTGGGTTAGGGTTTTGGATTTTCTTTATGTTAGAAAGGACTTTGGAGCCTCATTGTAAGAATTATCTTCTTGTGAATGTGATTAGCCGTCACATCTCTTCTCAGAGATAAGCTTCCACATTTCTAGCGAGTCTTTCACTCTGTATTTCTACAGTTTTGTACATTTCCCTCATTAATAGAAATTGTGTATTATTGTATCTCTCTGTTTATGGTTATGTATCTGATAAATATCTATTATATTATTGGATATATGATATATCTCTGTACATTTATTTATTATATCTCTTCTCTCATTTTGTGTCGAAAATAATCCAAATCAATGAACCACATAATATAAAGAATTTTGAATAAAGTAGAAATATATGAATCAAACATGATTTGAGTTATTGGAGCATACTTGGTCATGAAACTTAGAGACAAAGAAAATATGAATGGTTGCCATGAATTAAGATCTGAGATTTTATTGAGGACACCACTAATCAATGTCGACTTTCTTCCCTTGGTCCACCAAAAAAATTTCATCCAATAGACCAAGTAATGCATAAATTTGAGAAGATACTAAAGAAACACAAGTATGAAGTACAAGGAATATCAAATGTTGATAAGTGACATTTAAAAAAGTTTATAATTGAGGAAGATAAGAATACCACACAACTTAAATGTTATTTCCCCAAAGTTGAGAAATATATTAAAAGGTTCTCTAGATTGTTATTAACTTTTAGGGCCATGTTATCCCCTATCCTAGGGATAACCAAGGAGATCATGTCTCGAGCCCAACAGGTCATATACATGGAGTGCCAAGAGCTTGACAACTTGAGCTTGGCCCTAGAGGGTCCATATTTTCTTCAGTGCATCCTATCTATTAGAAACAACAACATCCATCCCACCAGCCTGGTCCTGAAGTGGCAGTGGATATTTCTCCATGAGGTAATGAGTATGGGTATCATGGTATGTGTCACTATGATTTTCAAAGCATTTGAATATGTTACACTGAACTCTCCTTTATTTCATAATGTTTGCTTGGAAATTATTCTCTTTGACTTGTTCATACCTAGGGGTAAAAGAATGCCCTAGTAAGTTGTTTCTCCTTTAGGATGAGTTGCCATTGGGTGGGTCTATGAAAGGTCATTATCCATTCCTTCCATACTTACCACTTTTCATTATTATCACTCTCATCTTCCCCTACCTTGGTTTGGGCATTGGGTTTGCCACACTAGGAAGGGTTGTACCTTGCCTTGTGGGAAGAAGGGGCTAAAGGCCCAGAGGGTAAAAGTAGTTGACAAGTGTTAAAAGCCAAAACAAAAACTTTGAGATGCTTCACCCAGGGATTCCCGAGAAAACAATAAAAGGATTCTCAGTAAGAAAAGGGGACCTGTAAGATAAAAGAAAACTCAAGGTCTAGTTGGTGGATGGGAGGTCTCATCATGAGTCGACCTATTAGGTCCATGGGCATGTAGCAGTATGACACTACCATATATCTGGTCACCAAACCAGGGTAGTGGCTCTTGGTGGCATAGCCAAGAGAAAGGGGGTCTCATCAAGAGCCAACCTTCAAATTTCCATGAATTGCTTGTGGGTAACACTATCACCACTGGTCACCGTGCCAGGACAATGTCCCCCAACTTTTCCCTTGAAAAGAAAAATAAATAAGACAAAGAATAAAACACATTGAACGGGATAGGAAACAATGGCATCCATGACAAGCTGCAGCTCGCCCTCTATAGAGGCACCCACATGCAAGACCTACATTTTCCTATTATTACTGCACTCTCTGCCCAAACATTTCCCCTACACCATTTCACACACTGACATGACCTAGATAGGTCTTCACCTGGGAAACGCCCCAAACTTGACGAGAATTAGCCCAATATGACATCCTGAGACCCTCTCAAAACCTGACTTGTTAAACTGCATAACATCTTTGAGCATTTGTTTGGGTAAAAGGGGTTTTGATGCACATGTTTGGGTAATTTGAGTATTGGATGTGATTGACATTGCTATGATCCATGTGACTTATGAGCCCATGGAGGGCGTACTTGTTGTTGTTGAAGAACCATGTCCAGTGGACAGGTACATATGGGGAGATGATTAGCTCGAACCTCCAAGGGGATGAAAGCCCATATATGGATGTCATGACCCCATCTAAGAGTAGAGGGATGTCAAAGACTTGCAACAGGGAAAAGGAAGGATATTTCACTAGAGACACTTTGGAAAACCTAGACCCATGGGGTCCTGCTCTTCCAGCTGGACGTTGGCCTTGGGAAGCCCATGACGTCACCATTGTGACCCTAGATGTCACCTAGTGTCAGGATTGACATTTTGGAAGCAGTTGTGTGCTAATTGGCACGTGTGGCATCATCTAGGGGCTTGGAAGGCCCAACGTTTTGTAAATGAGGACCAACGTTTTACAGATGAGGCTCAATGTCACCCTAGAAGCGCATGAAGTCACCTCTAAAGATGATTTTAGGCTTTAATTCTTTTAATTTGTGTAAAAAATGGATTTTTCATGTAATTTGGCCATGTCTGCCTTTTGATGACCTAAAATTAATTAAAGGTCATAATTATGGTATAAATAGAGAGATAAAACTCTCATTTATCATCATAGACTCATCACACAAGTGGTGATCTGAAAATCAGCCCTCTTTAAGGGTTATTGGCTGAAATCTAGTGGTGTGCACTTCTTGGAGGAGGCATTTCTTGGTGTATTTTGGAAAATTTTCATGTGGAGGATCTTCAACTAGGGTTTATGCTTGATTATTCTTGGTGAAGTAAGTGGAAAATCTGCATTTCTTTATTGTGAATAAATTCTTATGGTTAATTTACTTGTTTCATATCTAAGATTATGAAATTGCTTGCTTGAAACCCTAGGAGAAAGACATATGTTACTATATTTTTCTCTATAGTCTTCCATGTGCTAAAATTTCTTGAAAGGCACCCATCTCGAAGTAGATACTAGATCCCTACCATTGTAGCACTCTAGTAACTCTACTTCCTTGCCCATTGCATATTTTATTACAATTTGTTCAAGGAAAAGAGAAATCGCTAGGGCCTAATCTTTCCCTACATAACTTGCACTTAACTCATTCAAAACTCAATCGTGATAATTGCTAGTCAATCTGCTAGGTAAGTGTAACTTTCGATGGTGTTTTCTTTCACTTTTGACCATTATATTTTTTTGTTGTTGCAAAATATTTCTACAGCCATCTAACTGCAGCAAATTCTCTGCAAAGTGACCTATTTTGCTCAGTAGACATTGCCAAACTTCCCCGTGACAAGATTTTATCATTCAACTAGGTTAAAGTTATTTTTTCTTGTTGTTTTCAAGCACTTTCAAGGGTTAATTCTTGTGGTTGTTACAAAATATTAATTGTTGTTATAATTGTTGCATTTCTGCAAATTCATATCAGCTAGCTTACTTTTTGAAGGTTCATTGTCTTATGAAGCAGTAACATCATTTTGGTACTTGGAAAGTGCCCCTTTTTTGCCTTGTTGTCTTGTTCTCGGCAAGTACACAATATTATTTATTTGCTTCATCTCTATAAGACATAAAGAACCCTTTGATTTGAGTGATCTGTGAGAGGGGAAGGGTTTCCTTGTGATTACTCACCTTAGCCTTCTCAAACCCCCCAGGTCACCGAGGACGTCTCCCTTGGGGTAGTCTTGACATACTCCAAAATAGAAATGGATCTCCTATTAAGGTGACAGTGATAGGTTATTCCCAGTTATGCAAATTATGTACTCACTTGCCTTGGGATTTTGGGCAAGTAAAAATTGTGCGATAACATTTTGGCACCGTTGTTGGGGAACACTAATTCGATTTTCCTGAACGACACTTTTTTGGTAAGCCTTTATCCAAATCCTTCTTTTCACAGAGCTTACTTGGCAACTCCATTGAGGGTGATTCCCTCATCCCTTTGATAATCCTTAAGAGGATATCTGGCGACTCGACTAACCTTTTCCAAGGCACCGCCTTACTCTCAATTTTGTGATATTTCCAAGTTATGGGATCATGGCGCCCTGGAAAAAAGTGTATTTGACTATTGATTTCAAAATTTTTTGAGGATACACGCGTTACTTTGATGCAAAATGGTTGAAAAACTCTCCAAGATTCGAAGGCCTCCCAATTACTCACATTGTAGAGTTCTTGAAGTATATAAGAGAGATAGAATGGGAAGGGGAGGATGTTCTGGTAAAATTGTTCATACTTTCTCTGCCATCTTTTTTAAAAGATTGGTTTAAGGGTTGTTGCAAAGATAAGGGTATATCATCTTTCGTAGACCTCATCAGTAAGTTTATTGAATTTTTCAAACCACAATTCCAGACATATGAAAATGCCCTTCAAAATCTCATAATAGTCTTAGAGAACGAAGGATTCACCACTGAGATTGTGGAAGATCTCAGGGATGTATACCATACTCAATACCAAAAATCCTCTGATATATAAGGAGAGATTTATGATGAAAATTGTCAAACCCTTGAAGAGGAGCAATATTTTTCCCATGATTTGATAGAATGCAGTAAATATTTAACTAGAGAAGTGAATTATGAGGATGAAGCACTAATAATCGCTACTTCGTTCGATGAAGCTCTCCAAGATCCTATCTCTCCTGCTCAAGATGAAGAGAATGAGGTGAGTCATTTTCCTTTCCAGTTTTTTGATGACAATTTGTTCTATGATTCAAAAGGTGAAGAAGTAAAGAAACCCTTGGAAGAGCTAGCTCCTTCATTTTCTAATGAAGACAAAGAGATGAGTCTTGGGGATGATGTGTTGGACCCTCTTCCATTTGATTAAGTCATACAAGTCATTGATGCTCTTGCACAACAAGAAGTGAACACGGGATATTATTTCCCTTTCCAAGATTTTGATTATGCTTTGTTTTATGATTTGGAAAGTGAAGAAGTACTAGAGGATCCCTTGGATGCATTAAATCCTTCATGTTATGATAAAGGTAGTGACATTGTTGATAATATTGACGAGTTCATACATGTTGGAAGATGTAAGTGGGATGTGTTTGGTTCTAATGAGGATCCCATTTATGATTTGGAAGGACATTTCAAAATGTTTCATTTACAACTATCATATGAGGTTACTAATGATTTTGAAATCTGGCAACAAGGAAATGATATAGTTACAGACATCTCCAAGGGTGACCTAGTTATTTTTGCTCTTGATGATTTTCAGTCATACCTTGAATATTTTGATGAGTACTCCTTTGAGCACTTGGATTTATTTTATGAAGAATATTATCAACCACCTTTGTGCTCATATCATGATAGAGGTGAGGACATTTCTTGCCCAAAGCAAGGTACTTGTGACAAGGTTCTTCAGCCCCCTTCGATTACTTTACCTCGCTATGTCATTTAAGGTGTAGTTGGGAAACATGTCCCTTGTCTTGAGTTTTATCCGGGGTACATCCTTCTTTTAGAATCCAAGGGTAGGTTGAATACCTTAAAAGGAAGTTTATTATCTCAGTCTGTCAGCCTTCCCCTAAGAAATTTCCAATCATCCTCTAGGTTCTTACTATTCCTTTCCCAAACCTCAATATATGATGACGTCCAAGGTAGCCAACTTTCAGACTCTTTGAGTCTGTCTTTTGAACCTTTGATTTTTCACAATCCCTTTCTGAGATGGATTGAGCACTTTTCTAAGAGTGTGAATTGGCATAATTTTGTCCCTTCCTCCCACCCCCATGAGCTAGACTTTATGATTTCTTATGATACAATACATTTTCTAACTCATGTTATTTTTGTGCTTGACTTATCATTGTTTTGGTTTATGACGAAGCACAGAGGCATGTATTATGAGACATTAGGATGGTTTCACTAGTTATTTGACTACACCTAGCATTCAACCAACAAGTAAGTTGGGTAGGAATTTGCATTCATTGTATATACCATCTGCATTTCATGATAGTGTAGTATAGTTGTAGTTTCATTTCATGTTGTATGTATATGCTTGCCTACTTTTATTCCATTGTATCATATATCAGTGAGGGGTGATATCACCACTCTGAGGATTACTGATTCATTTTGTTGAGATCTAGCAGATACAGGTCATGCCAGAGATGTTGAGGTTCTCATGCGCTCTATGGTTAGCAAATGTCCCTAAGTTGGAGCCAGAGGTTATCCCATATCCTAGGGATAACTAAGGAGATCATCTCTCGAGCTCCATAGGTCCTAGACATGGAGTGTCAAGAGATGGACGACTTGAGATTGTCCTTGGAGGCTCCATCTTTTCTTTAGTGCATCCTATCTATCAACAGTAGCGTCCATCCCACCAGCATGGTCCGGAAGTGGCAGTGGGTCTTGCTCCATGAGGTAACGAGTTCGGGTATCATGGTATGTGTCACTCTGATTTTCAAAGAATTGAATATGTTACACTGAACTCTCCTTTATTTCATAACGTTTTCTTTAAATTATTCTCTTTGACTTGTTCATACCTGGGGGGTGAAAAAATTCCCTAGTAATTTGTTTCTCCTTTAGGATGAGTTGCCAGTGGGTGGGTCTATGAAAGTTCATCGCCCATTCCTTCCATACTTACCACTTTTCATCATTATCCTTCTCATCTTCCCCTACCTTGGTTCGGGCATTGGGTTGCCACACTAGGAAGGGTTGTACTGATCCGTCAGATCTTTTAATGACTTATGGTTGAGTTTTAATTTTGCATGCGTTAATTAACCATTTGAGAAAACTTAGTGAAGAATGAGGAAAGAAGAGGAATTATGATAGCCATATATACATTTGCAGATATGAAATGAAAGAATAAACAACAAACCATAACACGCAGATTGATAACGGAGTTCGGCACAACTTTGCCTACGTCTTCGGGCCTTTTTCTCTGTGGGGGAGGCTTCTTTATTTCTGTTCAAATGCTCAAAATTACATCACTTCAATGCCAAATGGCTACAAGACTGATCTGGTCATGTTCTTCCAGATCTCCAGAACCATGCAAAGAAAACGGCACGCAAAACGGACGTCCGGAGCTCCTAGAAATGGTCCGACAACGTCTCCTCCTCAAAAGCTTCTCTGCCTCAAAATGGCTTTGGCTTGGCTTCTCCACAGCATAACTCTGCTCTGAATGCCCTCTCATGGCCTCAAACAGGCCTGGGTTATATAGCTTGGAAGTTGGTTACTCATCTCCAACTTCCTCCCAAAATTTAGGCTCCAAAACTACCCAATATCTCCCAAAAATGGAGAAAATTAATTAAAAATAGGCTAAATAACACTTAAAACCCAAAAATTAGTTATAAAACCCACTTTATAGTTAAAAATTGGGCCTAGCCCCTTCTCCCTAGGTGCGCGCCCTAATTTAAGCTCATATGGGGGTTTACACGACCATGGGTTGGGGCTTAGCCCCCAACCCCCTCCTTTATGCGCCATAATACCATGCAATATGTTTTATAATATGGGTTTTATAACATAACATTAATGTGGTGCATTGGTAAATGACCATTTCTTAAGGTGTTGGGCTTGGTGGTGGTCGTGGGTTCAAATCCCATGGACCCCAAAACATTTTTGAAACATGCCACTTCAACTGATGACTGGGTGCCACGTGGCTTCCCATGACTGGGCCACGTGGCATCTCCCCATTTGACGGATTAATGCCACTTGTCAGCTATTGACTGGTCCAGTTGCCTGCCACATGTCTGCCTTGTCAGCGAACCTGCCCAATCACCATCAGCTAGAGAGTGCCACGTCATCTCCTGCAAGTCAGCATGCTGACATCAACATTGACTTTTTGACCAGTTGACCTTTGACTTTTTACCTGTTTGGGCTTCCGATCAAAACGCGATAACTTTCGCATACGGAGCCCGTTTGACAAAGTAAATATACCGTCGGAATCAAGAAGACGAGACGGACGCAATGGCATAGGTTTCGTCACATTCCGAGCGCTTTCATTTTTGAGCATTTTTCAAGCCCTATCAGGCTTCTGGATCCGATTTCGGATCATGTACCTTGCCTTGTGGGAAGAAGCGGCTAAAGGCCCAGAGGGTAAAAGTAGTTGGCAACAGTTAAACAACAAAACAAAAACTTTGAGATGTTTCTCATTTCCATGAAGTACTTGTGGGTAACGCTATCACCACTCGTCACCATGCTAGGACAGTGCCCCCCAACTTTTCCCTTGAAAAGAAAAAGCAATAATACAAATAATAAAAGGCATTGAATGGGTTAGGAAACAATGGCATCCATGACAAAGTGCAGCTCACCCTCTACAAAGGCACCCATAGGCAAAACCTACATTTCCCTGTCATCACTGCACCCTTTGCCCAAACATTTCCCCTACACCATTTCACACACTTACATGACCTATATTGGTCTTCACCTAGGAAACACCCAAAAATTGAGGATAATTAGCCCAATAGGACATCCTTAGACCCTCTCGAAACCTGAATCGCTAAACTGCATAAGGTCTTTGAGCATTTGTCTGAGTAAAACAGGGTTTGATGCACATGTTTGGGTAGTTTGATTATTGGATGTGATTGACATTGCTATGATCTCTGTGAATTATGACCCCATGGAGGGTGTACTTGTTGTTGTTGCAGGACCATGCTCGGTGGACAGGTACATATGGGGAGATGATTAGATCGAACTTCTAAGGGGCTGAAAGCCCATAGATGGATGTTGTGACCCCAACCAAGGGTAGAGAGATGTCAGAGACTTGCACCATGGAAAAGGAAGGACGCTTCACCGAAGACACTTTGGGAGACCTAGACCCAGTGGGTCTTTCTCTTCCACCTAGACATTGGTCTTGGGAGGCCCATGACATCACCATTGTGACCCTAGACGTCACCCAGCATCATGATTGGCATTTTGGAGGCAGTTGTGTGCTAATTGGCATGTGTTGCATCATCTAGGGGCTTGGAAGGCCCAACATTTTGTAGATGAGGCCCAATGTGTCACCCAGGAGGCTCAACGTCACCCTAGAAGGGCATGACGTCACCTCTAAAGATGATTTTAGGGTTTAATTCTTTTAATTTGTGTAAAAACTGGATTTTTCATGTAATTTGGCCATGTCGACCTTTTGATGACCTAAAATTAATTAAAGGTCATAATTATTGTATAAATAGGAGACAAAAATCTCATTTTATCATCATAGACTCATCATACAAGTGGTGGTCTGAAATCCGACCCTCTTTAAGGGTTATTGGCTGAAATCTAGTGGTGCGCACTTCTTGGAGGAGGCATTTCTTGGTGTATTTTGGAAAATTTTCATGTGGAGGATCTTCAAATAGGGTTTATGCTTGATAATTCTTGGTGAAGTAAGTGGAAAATATGCATTTATTTATTGTGAATGAATTCCTATGGTTAATTTACTTGTTTCATGTCTAAGATTATGAAATTGCTTGCTTGAAACACTAGGAGAAAGACATATGTTACTATATTTTTCTCTATAGTCTTCCATGTGCTAAAATTTCTTGAAAGGCACCAATCTTGAAGTAGATACTAGAGCCCTACCATTGTAGCACTCTAGTAACCCTACTTCTTTTCCCATTGCATTTATTACAATTTGCTCAAAGAAAAGAGAAATCGTTAAGGCCTAACCTTTGTTACTTTCTAGCAATTATCTCTAGGAATTGGATGTTTGAGGCCTTGGAATACCAATACCTTTCTCATCCTGTCTATCCCTTTGACATAAAATTATCATTGCTATTTTTTCCTCTAAGATTTGTTGCTGCCATTATTGACTCCATTACCCTAGAAAGGTACTAGTCTACCACTTACAAGTGTTGATTGATCAAACAAACACTCAAACTTTTATCGTTGAAGATTTTACTAACATTTTCTAACCCTAAACTAGACTAACTCCTTAGCTAACTTGATGATGTTGCAAAACATTTCTACAAATATACATTGATTGGATACATTTCCCTACATAACTTGCACTTAACTCATTCAAAACTCAATTGTGATAATTTCTAGTCAATCTACTAGGTAAGTGCTAACTTTGTATGGTGTTTTCTTGCACTTTTGACCATTAGAATTTGTTGTTGTTGAAAAACATTGCTACAACCATCTAACTGCAACAAATTCTTTGCAAAAGTGACCTATTTTTCTAGCTAGACATTGCCAAACTTGCTTGTCACAAGCTTTTATCATTCAACTAGGTTAAAGCTATTTCTTCTTGTTGTTTTCAAGCACTTTCAAGGAATAATTCTTGTGGTTGTTATAAAATATTAATTGTTGTTATAAATTGTTGCATTTCTTCAAATTCATATAAGATAGCGTATGTATTGAAGGTTCATTGTCTTATGACGCACTAACATCATTTTGGTACTTGGAAAGTGCCCCTTTTTTTCCTTGTTGTCTTGTTCTGGGCAGGTACACAATATTATTCATCTGCTTCATCTCTGTAAGACATAAAGAACCCTTCTATTTGAGTGATCTATGAGAGGGAAAGGGTTTCCTTGTGATTACTTTCCTTAGCCTTCTCAAACCCCTCAGGTCATCGGGGACATCTCCGCTAGAGTAGTCTTGACATACTCCTAAATAGAAAGGGATCTCCTATTAAGGTGACAGTGATAGGTTATTCCCAGTTATGCCAATTTTGTACCCACTTGCCTTGGGATTTTGGGAAAGTACAAATTGTGCGATAATAGGCCCCACACAAGCAACACGTTTTTCCCCATAATGATATATGTAAAATTATATTTGACCAAATCAAAAACTAGGATAAAGAAGTGGTTAGGGATCACTTGAGGATTGATAGTTGGTTATTACTGTTAAAATATTCAATGTGCTCGTTTTACCATAGACAATATCACTATTGTTACCCAACCATAGGCACAGAGCCACCCTTGAGCACCATAACCTTTGCTAGATAGAATTATTATGGAAGCAACACGATAACCAACAGATAAACTCTAGCTTCTAAATGCAACAACAACTCAAGACAAGTAGAGAGCTCCTTCTCCAAGGGTAGCACACAAGAGAGTCTCCATATCCACATCACAAGTACCATACAAAACTGCAGCAGTTGCAGTTGCACTACTCTCTCAAACTTGAGCCATACTTAGCAAGAATATCACCAAGAGTATCGCCAAGAATATCACTAAGAATTTCACCAAGAATATCACCAAGAGTTTGACTAAGAATATCACCAAGAGTTTCACCAAGCACCACCAAAAACCACCCTAGAAGATGTGCCTTCCTTGTATGCCACTGCATCTCCGAACTTGTGCTAAACTAGCTGAGAGAGTGAGTGTGGTGGGTGAAAAAATGAGCCAAGACATCCTCTATTTATATTAATCTGTCCATTGACTTTTTTGGTTGGCCCGACATGACTTTATGGTAATTGTATTCTAATATTATTTATTCTGCTATTTTGACCTATCTTTTAGGGGTTTTACACATCTATTTAGGGTTTATCTTGCTTCCAAAATATTATATTCTAGTCAAAGGTTACACATGGAGGTTAATACCTCCCACGACTATCGTAACATCAACACTCCATCCTAGCTAGGGAGATATTAATGGTAATGGTCTTGAGCACAAACAGATCATTTTGTTGGTAGCATCATCATAGCCACACAATACATCTCATGATCACGTAGATCAACTCATGAGCAACATCACCACTATCACTATTATATGAAAACATCAATTGCATCATCTCTCGAGGCCATACTCCTTTTGAGTAATGGGGCATGATAATGAATAAGTCACTCACTCAAAAGAGTGATACAAGGACCATTCTTCTAATCCGTACATACGTCCTAGAAGAATGACTGGCCCAATAGATGTTGAATGTCCTCAATGGCTCCAAGAACCATCCTCTCCACTGCATCATATCTAAGCTTTATGATCATATCTAAGTTGTACTAACATGATGCTCTACATCATATCTAAGTTGTACTAGCATGATGTGGAATACCATCTATATCATTTATAATCCGTACTATCATGGTGTCAATGCACCATCTCTAAGTTGTACCCACATGATGTAGATCAATGCCTATGCATCATGTCATTATCCATCTAGCTGGAAATCACCTCCAACACTACTGGTTGACACACCAACCCAGGAAACACCTTCAACACTATCGGTAATCTCCATGGAAATACAGTAGTAGTACACAGTTACTACAATTCCATCCAATAGATCACAACAATGTCGATCCATAGTAGTACACAACTACTATCCAATGGTACACAGCCAATCCTAGTAGCACACATGATCCAGGTGGATATTGGTGGCCACCCGCCTATTCCACTTGGACCCCCACCATTGTTTCTTTCAGTTTTCAGTTTCCTTAATTGTAGCACAATTTACTATTTTTGGCAGTTTTTTGGGTCCTGAACTTCTGGAGCCATTTTGAGGCCCTAAACGACATTTTTTGGGCATCAAACCTTCGACAAATATAAGTTAGTTGCGGTCTCAATATTTGCTATCAGTAGTGTAGTACTCAGATAGATATTTCTAACGATGTATCATGTGTGTCAAACGAAGATAGTATGCCAAAGTTACGACCCCAGGAAATTGATGTACCAATTTACCCCAACAGGGTCCATATTCTGGTGTTTCATCTTCTAGGGTTAGGTTTTTGGATGTTTAGTTGTTCCATTGTTTCTCAATAATATATAGGCCTTCTAGACTCATTGTAACACAGAGTTCAAAGGCCTGTAGCTGCCACATCTCTTCTCAAAGATAAGCTACCAGCGCCCTAGCTAGTTTATTTCCATTCTGGCTCTAAACAAGTTTCAGTTCTTTGATATTAATGAAATGAAGTGTTATTTCCGCTGCATCTTTGTATTCATGGTTATTTGTGTATTCTGTTGCGTTCTTGCATAAATTTGGATCAGTGGTATGAGAGCAGTCTGCTCTTTCTCGATCCTTCTTTCCATGTCCCCAACGAGGTCGGGGTATAAGGAGTTAGGGCTCGATCTGGTTGAACCTTTGCAAGATTAGCCTCGCAAACCCCAACGGCCGCTCATGGGGGACGAAAAGAAAGAAGAGGGAGCAGGATATCCTATCAAAATATTGCTCGAGGAGGCCCTTGAAAAACAAAGGAACACAATGATGGATAACTTCGCCCTAGCTAGTTTATTTCCATTCTGGCTCTAAACAAGTTTCAGTTCTTTGATATTAATGAAATGAAGTGTTATTTCCGCTGCATATTTGTATTCATGGTTATTTGTGTATTCTGTTGCGTTCTTGCATAAATTTGGATCAGTGGTATGAGAGCAGTCTGTTCTTTCTCGATCCTTCTTTCCATGTCCCCAACGAGGTCGGGGTATAAGGAGTTAGGGCTCGATCTGGTTGAACCTTTGCAAGATTAGCCTCGCAAACCCCAACGGCCGCTCATGGGGGACGAAAAGAAAGAAGAGGGAGCAGGATATCCTATCAAAATATTGCTCGAGGAGGCCCTTGAAAAACAAAGGAACACAATGATGGATAACTTCGCCCAGATCCTTCAACGATTTCCCACTGGCAGTGCATCTGCATCCAGCAGCCACTCTGGAGGCACAACCCCTTTTAAGGTACAAGTAAACTTTGACATTCCCATATTTGATGGAAAAATAGATGCAGACATTGTAGATATATGGTTGAATCTATTATAAGGATATTTCTCGTTTCATGACTTTTCCAACCCGGAGAAGATTATTTTTTCATTACTCAAAGCCGCCCCCCATGTCAAGGACTGGTGGGAAACCTACTGTGAGAAAAAGGACGAGGAGGAAACCTCTTTGTTCTCGGCCGTACCCACTTGGAATTATTTTCAAGATGCCATCAAGGAACAATATTATCCCGTGGGGAGCTATGAGGACAAGTACATACAATGGACTATGTTGCGGCAGCAAAGGGATCAAGATGTGCATGAGTTTACAAATCTGTTCCATACCCTGCACACAAAGTTGGGTATCAAAGATTCAGAGAAATATTTGGTGTTGAAGTACCGCAATTGTCTGCACAGATACATTCATGAGGAAATGGAATTCCTCGACATCTCCTCGCTTGGTACGACATACCGGTATGCTGCCAAGATTGAGCAAAAATTCAAACAAAAGAAGCGAGACTTTGGATCTACGAATCAAAAGCAAGTGAAAGGTGCCCCCAATCCACAGAACAAAGGACAAAGACAAGGAATGGAGGCTCAAGACAACCTACCAAAGTCGCAAGCAAATAACAACACCACGAACCCGAAGAAGGAGACGAGAAAGTGGTGTGAGTTCCATAAGAGCTCCACTCACAACACAAGTGAGTGCCATGCCAAACAGTCACTGGTGGATGAGATGAGGGCTTATGAATCAGATGCATGCCTTGACATTGAATCAAAGCCTAAGAAGGGGAATGACAGAGGGAAGCAGATTGTCGATGCAGATCCCAATGCCACCGTTTCCACCACAAAGATCCAAAAGGAAGAACCAGAAGATCCAGAGGGGGAAGGGTGTCTCTTCCACTCCCAGATGTAGGTAAAGGGTTCCCCGCTATAGTTCATTGTCAACAGTGGGAACCAAAAGAACCTCATTTCAACAGAGGTCATGAAGTGGTTGGGCTTGTTGATCACAACACACCCATAGTCGTACACCATCAGGTGGCTTCACCAAGGATGAGATCTTTGTGTTAGCCATCAGTGTTGCCTTCTCTACAGCATCAAGCCCTTCACTGATGAGGTATTATGTGACATTGCTCCTCTTGATGTTTGTGATGTATTATTAGGCCAACCATACTTGTTGAAGCGACATGTTGTGTATGAGTCCTGACCTCGCGTTGTTATTGTTACCTTGGGAAATAAGTTGTACAGTATACCAGAAGTACCACCACCTGTTGTTATCTCTTTTGTTACTGCAAAACAATGCAGTAAGCTCATTTCCAAAACCGGGAAATTTGTTGTCCTGATGATCCGCCCTCAGGGCAAGAAGAAGATTGTGTCCATGACCTCCAGACAGGGCTCCTCCACACAACAACAACAAATGGACAAGGTTGTGGAGGAGTATCGGGACATCTTCACCTCGCCCACAGGGGTGCCTCTGCGCTGTCAGGTCAAACACCCCATCGATCTGACCCCAGGTTCACCGCTGCCCAATGGACCGATCTATCGGCGCTCTGTTCTGGAGAATGATGAAATCAAGAGACAGATCCAAGAGCTGTTGCAGAAAGGTCACATCCAACCAAGTTCATCACCCTGTGGGAGCCCGATCGTGTTGGTGTAGAAGAAAGATCGGACTTGGAGACTCTGTATTGACTATCGGGCACTGAACAAGATCGTTGTCTGGAATAGGTACACGATCCCATGGATTGATGACCTTCTAGACCAACTCAAAGGGGAAAAATATTTTAGCAAGATCAACTTGAAGTATGGGTATCACCACGTACCAATCGAACCATCCGATGTGTGGAAGACTGCCTTCAAATCCAAGGAGGGCTTTTCAAATGGCTAGTCATAACTTCCGGGTTGACGAATGCTCCCGTAACCTTCATGAGGCTAATGGATGACATCTTGCGGCCATTCACCAACTCATTTGTAGTAGTATACTTGGATGACATCTTGATCTTTAGCCAAACTTGGGAAGAGAACCTCCACCACATCCAACATGTCCTCCAAACACTGCGGAAACACAAGTTGTGTGCCAATTCGGAGAAGTGAAGGTTCGACATGACCCAGGTTTAGTATCTAGGATACATTATTGATGAGCGTGGGGTGCATGTGGATCCAACCAAGATCCAATTCATCCAGGATTGGCAAGCCCCGACCACTCTAATAGATCTTCGCATCTTTCTGGGTCTTGCTAATTTCCACCGCAGGTTCATGTTGAGATTCTCTCATATCACTTGGCCCTTGAGTCAAGTCACCAAGGGAGGAGCGAAAGAAAAATTCTTTTGGTCAGAATCTCAACAGAAGGCGTTCGTAGAATTGAAAAATCGCCTCTGTTGTGCCCTAGTGCTCACATTACCAGACTTGCTACAACCATTTGAGATCGAGACATATGCCTCTGACTATGCTATTGGGGCAGTTCTTACTCAACGGAGGCATCCGGTGGCATATCACAGTGCGACACAGTCCGAAAGTATCCCACTTATGACAAAGAAATGTATTCCATTGTGCAGGCTTGCCAACAATGGAAGCATTACATTTTGGGGAAGGAAACAATCATCCACACAGACCACCGACCCCTGCAATTCATACAGACACAAGGGAAGTTGCAGAATGATTGCCATCATAAGTGGTCCACATATCTGCAATAGTTTCATTTGAACATCAAGTACAAGAAGGGAAGCACCAATAATGTTGCAGACTGCCTCATCCGACCACCGATCGTGGCGATAACCACTGTGCTCAACTCTTGTGGGAATGAGACTTCTGATTGGCCGCTTCTCTATAAGAGTGATGCAGAATTCGGCCACACATACAAGACGCTCTTGGAGGGTAACCGAGTTCTAAATTTTCACCTCTAGGATGCACTACTATGTCACCTGGGAAACCTTTGTGTTCCTTCAAGCAAGCATGCCAAGATGATTTGGGAAGTGCACTACAATCGGGTCGTTGGGCATTTCAGGGTCGAGAAAATAGTGGCAGTACTGCAGAAGTATTTCTATTGGCCAAACCTTTGACAGGATCTTGGGAAGTACATCAGATCCTGCACTGCTTGCGCCATTGCCAAACCGACCATCAAGAAGCAAGACCTCTATAATCCGTTGCCTACCCGTAGTTGACCTTGGGAATACATCTCCATGGATTACATGTTGGGCCTTCCTTCTACTAAGCATGGCAATGACTATGTTTTCATGGTCGTCGGTAGATTCTCGAAGATGGCCATTATGGCGGACTGCAAAAAGAATATCACAACATAAGCCACTGCTAAACTCTTCTTTGAACGAGTGTGGGTACACTTTGGGATCCCACTGTCTATCATCTCAGATCGGGACAGCAGGTTCCTCAGTACATTTTGGTCCAGCCTATGGTCAATGTTGGACACCAAGCTCACCAAGTCCACAACTTTCCATCCCGAAACTGATGGCCAGACAGAGGTCCTCAACAGGATGATCGTACACATTTTGCACATGTACAACTCAAAGCATCTATGCACATGGGATGGGAGCCTCCCCTATGTACAACATAGCTATAATTGGGCCCTCCACAACTCAACCGAACACATCCCCTTTCAGGTGAACTTGGGATTCCAGCCACTATGTCCCATTGATGTAGCCATGCCCTTTGCAGCTACTCAGGCTGATTCGGCTCATGTCCATTCTGAAGCTGCCAAGGCGAACAACTTCATTGAGCACATTCAACACATTCGCCAATAGGTTCATGACATATTGGACAGATCCAATGCTAAGTACAAGCAACAACATGATCAACATTGGGTGCAACACAACTTCCAGGTGGGCGAAAAAGTGTGGCTACATTTGCAGAAGGGGCGTCTCGTTGGACCCCACCGCAAGCTTCCCCCGCTAAGATATGGGACATACACCATCACCAAGGCTGTAGGGGACAATGCCTTTGAGCTCAGTATTCCACCATTCATTGGTCTGCACCCAGTGTTCAATGTGGGCCGCCTTCAACCCTACTTTCCACCTCTACTGGACACATCCGACATGGCAGAACAACTCACACCAATAGAGTTAAATCCAGACTACATGGAACAAGCCACAACTAATCGAATTATGGACACATAGATCAAGAACACCCACCAACAGAGGATCCAACTATATCGAGTTGTCAAAGAAATCCAACTCCTTCACCAGGGCAAGTGGCTCACTAGGGACCAAGTTCAACAGAAGTTTCATCATCTCATGGAGGAACTCAACGCAATGGGGACCATTGCTTCCTAATGGGGGAGGAATGATCCAGGTGGATATTGGTGGCCACCCGCCTATTCCACTTGGACCCCCACCATTATTTCTTTCAATTTTTTAGTTTCCTTAATTGTAGCACAATTTACTATTTTTGGCAGTTTTTCAGGTCCTGAACTTCTGGAGCCGTTTTGAGGCCCTAAACGACGTTTTTTGGGCATCAAACCTTCAACAAATATGAGTCCTTTTTGAACTTGATATTTGCTATTAGCAATGTATTCCTTGGATATATCTTTCTAACAATGTATCATGTGTGTCAAACGGAGATAGTATGCCAAAGTTACGACCCCGGGAAATTGATGTACCAATTTACCCCGACGGGGCCCATATTCTAGCGTTTCATCTCCTATAGTTAGTTTTTTGGATGTTTAGGGTTTCCATCGTTTCTCAATAATATATAGTCCTTTGAGCCTCATTGTAACACAAAGTTCAAAGGCCTGTAGCTGCCACATCTCTTCTCAGAGATAAGCTACCAGCGCCCCAGCTAGTTTATTTCCATTATGGCTGTAAATAAGTTTCAGTTCTTTGATATTAATGAAATCAAGTGCTATTTCGGCTGCATCTTTGTATTCATGGTTATTTGTGTATTTTGTTGCGTTCCTCCATAAATTCAAATCAACACAGCTACTAACTAGTGACATAGAGTCACTACTAGTGGAGCACATCCACCACTGTAGCATACAACTAGTGTCTAGAGACATATAGTCTCCACAACAATCAAATCATATCATGTGATATCATCCTGCATCAACAATGTCATCAGTTGCATCACCTCTAAGTCGTACTAGCATGAATCAAATGCATCATATATAAGTTGTACTGGCGTGATATGGAGTATCATCTACATCATCTTTAAGTCGTACTAGAATGACATATCTAGCATCATGCCAATGCATCATATCTAAGTTGTATGCCATATCTAATTTGTACTCACATGATGTAGATCAATGCCTCACTGTGTCATCTCTAAGTTGTATGATCATCTCTAAGTCGTACTAGCATGACATATCTAGCATGATGCCAATGCATCATATCTAAGTTGTATGCCACATCTAAGTTGTACTCTCATGGCCATATCTAGCATGATGCGTCTCACCAACATCGTCTCTAAGTTGTACTAGCATGACGTCAATACATCATATCTAAGTTGTATGTAAACCTCTAAGTTGTATTAGCATGATGCACCTCGGGACACTGTATCATCCACAACTCCAACCATCTATATTATATCTAAGTTGTACTAGTGTGATCATAACTAGCATGATGCAAGCATCATCTCTAATTTGTATGACCGTCTCTAAGTTGTACTAGCATGATACAAATCCACAACTCACTAATATTCCATGATGCCACATATCAATGCTCACTCCCAACCGAGGAAGTCATCTCCTCCCTTTCAACCAAGGGAGCAATCTCCACATGCCCCAGCTTGTCCCTCAAGTATGCAAACTTTATCTTGGACAAAGACTTCGTCAAAATATCTGTAGTTTGCTCATTAATGGAGATATATTGGAGAACCACTTCTTTCCTTTGGACTTTATCATGGAGAAAATAGTACTTGATCTCAATTTGCTTCAACCTGTCATGGAAAACTGAGTTCTCTGAGAGCTTCATACATCTATGATTATCACAATATATCACAGTCGAATCCAACACCTAATCAAACAGTCCAGAAACCAACTTACGGAGCCACACTACTTCCATACAAGCATCACAAGCTGCAATATACTCTGCTTCTGTAGTTTTGAGTGCAACGGACTTCTGTTTTCTGCTAGCCCATGATATCACAACAAATCCCATATTGAAACACATACCATAAGTACTCTTTCTGTCATCTGCACTCCCTGCCCAATCTGAATCAGTAAAACCATGCAGTTGTACATCACTGTTTGAGGCATAACTCAAACCATAAGTTATCGTCCCACGAAGATATCTCAAGATATTCTTTGCAACTATCCAATGCTCTTGTCTAGATTCCACCTGGAATTGGATCAATGTGTTCACAGCAAAGCAAATGTTCAATCATGTATTCACCAAATATGTCAATGAGCCAATCAATTGCCAGTATAGGGACGAGTCTATTGGATCATAATTAGAGTCTCTCAACTTCCTCATATCTGTCACCATGGGAGTTGCCATGGATTTGCAATCCATCATCCCAAACTTATGAAGAATATTTACAACATACTTTTGTTGCCACATGAAGATTTCACCACGCTTATGTTATACTTCTAGTCCCAAATAATAATGCATGAGACCAAGATCCTTTTTATCAAATTCAGAGGCTAACTCCCTCTTACACTGAATAATGAGAGGCTTTGCACCAAGCTCTTATAATGTGCTTGAATCCGTACAATGCCTTCTTCATACATGGGTTTCTCTCGGGTGTACCCCAAAACCTTGAGGTTTCTCTATGTATACTTCTTCCTCAATTACTCCATTGAGAAAAAATGGTCTTTACATCCATTTGATGTAAACTCCAACCCATGGATGTTGCAAGAGATATGATAGAAGTATATCTGGCAATTGGAGAAAACGTCTCATCATAGTTTCTCCCTCATGCTAGGAGAACCCTCTAGCCATGAATCTTCCCTTGTATTTATCGATACTTCCATCCACTGCATGCATAATCTTGTAAACTCATTTTCAAACTTTTCTTTAGGTTTAGGTATGATTTCCCATACATCATTTTTCATGAGGGATTGATATTCTTCCATCATATCTTCCTTTATAATTGGTACTTGGTGAGATCACCTGTCTCACAACTTGAAGGAGTCATTTGCTCTATGTTTGTAATTGTCACTCTAGCTCCTACTCAGAGTTATTGCTTGTGACCTGCTCGGAACAGGAACAACAAAACCAAAAGTATTTCCAATAACATTTTCATAAGAACATATCTATGGTAACAAGGATCATAGAATTACCAAGGTGCCCTGCTCGGGAACAAGAAATATCTCCTGAAACCTAGAGCCTCAACTACTTATTCCTTTGAATGTATTGAATCCAACATCATTGCTTGGACAAGGTCTCTTGTACATTCCCTACAAAGTACACTCATGCTTTGCTAGATGATTTTGTTGGTTGTGGAGCCTGATTATCTTCCTGATTCAAAGCTCTTTGTTTTCAGTCGTGTTTATACCCCATGAAGACTTTACACCCCAGAAGAATGTACACTCCTCCACGCGAGGGAGTGCAGAGGGGGGTTACCCCCTCTGTGGGGTCCGGAGGCAAGCAAGCCTCCGAAGGAAATTTTTCCTTGTAAACTTATAATGTAGTTTCATTGTAAATCTGGACCATTCATTATAAGGTCACATATCTCATGGTAGAAGTTATGTTAGGGTTTTTTTCCCTAGAAGGCAACCCTCTTTTATGAGGGAAATGTACTATGGCTATGGATCGTTGTGAATATTGTATTCTGAGTGAGGAGACTGTGAGAGAAAAAAGAGGAAGTTACAACGGGTGTGCTATAGGTTGTATCCTTTCATTTGCTGGATAATAATAAAGGAAGGACCTGGAAATTTCTTTGATGGACGTAGCCCACACTGGGTGAACCACGTATATTTGTGTCTCTATTGTATTGTGTATCTTTTGTGTTTTATTTCCACATTTGTTTTATTTTATTGCTCCGCGATCCTATTTTTCTAACAGATATAACATGAAAAGCATATACAAGTGCATACCTTTGAAATTTGTAGCATCGTTCAACTTGTCTTCTAATATGAAACTAGAGACCATCTTGTCAACAAGAGGTTAGAAACTCAATAAAAAAGGTTTAATGATTAGAACAAGATAGAAACTTCAAAATGTCAACTTTGAACTCAAAATCAATTTTGACCAAAAGTCAACCTTTGACTTTGACTAGCCAACATTTGACTTTGATAAGTCAACCTTTTACTTTGACCAAAAGCTCAAACTTGACGTTTTTTCTTGCTAAGAGTACCAACATGTGCATTAGGATAAGGCGCACTAGAATATGTAGAAATTAGGTCCAACACTTCACTTTAGGTGCTCAAGGAGTTGGATTAGGGTTTGTTGTAGCTGCATAATCAGAAACCCTAGCTATAGCTCCAACTAGTGCCACAGCGAGCTTAAAAAATAATTGCCACACTACCTTCTAGTGGCTATACTGTCCTGAAGGTGGTGTGGGCCCATAACCTGTTAAAATATTCTATGTGCTCATTTTACCATAGACAATATCACTATTGTCACCTAACCATAGGCACATAGCAACCCCCGAGCACCATAACCTTTGCTAGATAGAATGATTCTAGAAGCAACACTATAACCAACAGATAAACTCTAGTTGTTAACTGCAACAACAACTCAAGACAAGTAGAGTGCTCCTTCTCCAAGGGTAGCGCACAAGAGAGTCTCCATATTCACATAACAAGTACCATACACAACTGCAGCAATTGGAACTTCATTACTCTCTCAAACTTGCGCCATACTTGGAAAGAATATCACCGAGAGTATCACCAAGAATATCACCAAGAGTTTCACCAAGCACGACCAAGAACCACCCTAGATGATGCGCCTTCCTTGTATGCCACTGCAGCTCCAAACTTGTGCTAAATTGGTTGAGAAAGTGAGTGTGGTGAGTGAACAAATGATCCAAGACGTCCTCTATTTATATTAATATATCCATTGACTTTTCTGGCTAGGCCGACCTGACTTTCTGGTAATTATATTCTAATATTATTTATTCTGCTAGGCCGACTTGTCTTCTAGGGTTTTTACACATTTGTTTAGGGTTTCTCTTGCTTCCGAAATATTATATTCTAGCCAAAGGTTACACATGGAGGTTAATACCTCCCTCAGCTACCGTAACATCAACAACTATAACCAATTTTCAAATTGCATTTATAGGAGGAGTTGAGAAGTAATAGGGCCTTTTGAAAAAAGGTTTTTTAATGAATTGTTTTGTAAAGAATTATTTCTAACACATTGGTTAACTGAGAAGCAAATCATTGGCCAAATATTTTTTTTATCACCGAAGACATCTTTAATGTATATGGTGCGTTGTGGATTATTCTTCTATGTAATTGATAGTGTGAATTTTCTATAAAATATCTCATTTTGTGTGCTTGAGGTTATTCTAAAACAATATTGACATTTCTTTCATTTCGTTTCTTCAACAAATCTATGTCATTTATTTTAGAGAAATGTATTATGTTTTGAGTTCAATTTCTTTCTTTTATTAGAAACTTGTATTATTTCATGTAATGAATTTTTCGTAGAACTATTTCATAGACTTTTAAAGGATAGGTAATGATCTTTCTCTATTCTGAGAGCTAACTCTCAAAATTGTGTATTATTTCAAGTATTATTAAATTGTAAGTTTTACTTTATTTTTATAATTATAAAAAAAAAAAAAAGATAAAAAAAGAAACATTATAAATCTTAAATCTCATCGAAAGGTTATTGGTTCATTAATTTGAAGGATTTTTCCATATAAAATAGGGAAGAGTCTAATTGGGCCTCTTCTTTGCATTAAACCCTTGCTATTGAGACTTGGGTATTTTTCCCTGTCAACACTACTACAAGAAGTTTGTGAAGAATTATGAGTGAATTACATCCACATTAACCACCCTACTATAAAAGAATGCCTTTGTATGAAACAATGTCGTGGAGCATGCTTTTTCAACTTTAAAAGATGTCATGTGTGTTGTAATTGTCTTAGTAGTGCCCAATTCACTGAAACTTTTTTTTGGAACGTGGCAACTTGGGTGGAGGTCTAGGAACAATGATTATGCAAGAGCAATGTCCATTAGCATTCACCATTAAGTAATTGTGTGACATAAATTTATAAAAAAATCCC
Source organism: Picea engelmannii (assembly GCA_009831015.1). Lineage (NCBI taxonomy): Eukaryota > Viridiplantae > Streptophyta > Pinopsida > Pinales > Pinaceae > Picea > Picea engelmannii. Next base: position 60,147 of record ML797263.1, on the reverse strand, counting down.
TCTTGTGCATTTAACCCAAGGGCCTTGAGCTAGTGTTGAAAGGAGCTTTTGTATCATGTATTCCATTAATGTTGGGGAAGATAGTGAAATGTTTTGGCCTACTTTATGTGATATGGTGGCATAGTAGTCCTCCTACATTGGATATGATATGCAATATCCAACACAATTCTTCCTTGATTCCACCATATCAACAAATGTAAGATAAATGTACTTTGGAAATAACTTAATCATATTTTACCAAGGACATCTAGGAGAACATTTTATTCAAAGATATGGTAATTATGTCAAAACTTGATGGAAACCAATCACCGATAGGAAAAATTATCCTATGTCGAGTTCTTTGATGGCTCATTGCAACAAAGTAAAATGGACGTTGATGATTTTAAATGAAAAATTATTGTCAATGCTCTTTAAATTGGGCTTCTAAGAGTGGAACTATGCCTATACACCTAATTCATATTCTTTGTACACACAAATGTATTTATATCGAGGCCCTTATTCTAAAATCCCTCGTACATGTATCGAAAAGGTATGATAGACATGCACAAGGGTATCCAAAATTATGGAATGCAACAATATATTGGTCAAGCAATGGGTTTTGTGTAGATAGGTATATGGAATCCATCCCCTTCCCTCCTTATTTTCTCATATTAGTTATTTGTGTTTGTACCTTAATTTTTCCATTTTTGGTCATTGTTGGCGTAGTTTTGTGTGAGTTTAAGTTCCATTGCACACCCTTTAGAGGGTCTCTTGTTAGGATACCCTCTATAGGTTATTGTGTATACTAAAATTTGCATGTCACAAGTGCCCTTTTAGCTACTTTTCTCATCATTCTCAAAACTTGTTTTATGGCAGAGGGTTGTCAAGGGTTTGGTCTTATATAACTACCCAAACTAATTAGCACTATCCTTGTCACAAATTATGCATATACTTACCTCTTTGCATATTTTAAGCACAAATTTTAGACATCCTTTTGCAATAGTTGAAATAATCACTCGTGAAATGGGTAACAATGTCAATAACCCAACAAAGGGGATTTAGAAAGTGGGCATGTTGTTAAAAAATAATCGTCACACATCTCATATCTAGTCACGAGAATTGTTGAAAGAATCCTTTCAAGACAACATTCAAGAAACCATTAAATACTACATCTTGGTAATTACACACATGTAAATACTTAGAGATATTAGCGAGAAGGTTAGCTAACCAAGTTCTATTCATTCTTCATGAGTATTTCTACAATCAAAGGGATGGTTAGATCAATTGCACTTGCTATCAACTAACCATTCATCAAGTTCATAACACATATTACATGTCCTCTTTTATCTTTATATATTTAAGTTCACTATATATTAGTGTAACGACTTATTACAATGTGTGATGACTTATACATAATATAGGCCTACTAGGCCCTGCAACATCTCTCCCAAACTCAAAGTCTTGCTTTGTCCCAAAGAAATTGTGCAACAACATCATGGGTCTTTTCTCCCATTGAAATATTCTCATTGTGCATCAACCATGTATAGATAAATCAATTGTAACAACCGCCAATTGTATAGGAAGATACATGTATACAAGGTTTTACTGTGACCTCTTACTTTTTAACCTATGTCTTCAATCTGGTAAGTGTTTGTGTAGTGAGGGAGCTCTATAGTTTCTCTCTTGCAATTTCACAACACTTGCATCAAGGGAGCATCTCTTGATCTCTAACATTTGACTTTTTCTCTACTTACCTATCATTTCTCTAACTTCTTCTGGACTGGGAGGTTGCAATCTAGGGGACTACTCTACAATTCCTATACTGAGGGGTTCAATTATTTATTTCGCTATTTTGTCATCATATTCTCTTTATGATATTTTTGTGTGTGTGACATCTTCGTATCTTGATTTCTTGAATGCTTCTTCTCATGTCAATGAAGTGAGAATCTCAAAATCAATAGTATTTTCAAGTTAGTGCTCCAATCCTATTGCTTAATCAAACTACTTCAATTACCAGTGGTAAGTGAAAATGCTCTTTGTGTTCAATATACCCCCTCGAAATGCTTAGTCAATTTCTTTTATCTACTTGATTGACATCTTTTTGTTCCTCTATCATAATTTCTCTACTACTTGGTCAAACTCTTTTCCTCTACTCGATCTCCCATAGATGCTCTCATTGGATGTTGTGTCATGAATCTTCAAACTTCGTCACCATCAGATTTTTTGGTTGATCTTTAACAATGCTTATTAAAAAATGATTTGAATGCCTTCAATTTTAGGAGTCTTCTTCAATTGTTTGGAGTTCAAAATCTTCATACATGAAGGAGAATAATTCTCAATCTTAGTGTAATCTCGACGATGACAATTTTTTACACATAATGTTCCAACAACCCTTCATGAAAAATGTTATTCATGATTTGAAGTAGATTATGTTTATAATTGACAATATAACATAACATTTAAGCTTCCAAGTGGCAACAAACTCTGTCCATACATAATATCATTCAAAGATACCAACAAGACCATCCATATCTCCAAATTCACAATTGCACTAGCAAAGAGTGATGCAAAACTCTCTAGTTCACCACCCCATTAGTGAAGATAATCCTTGTAAGGAAACATATTGCATCCAATATTTTCTTGGGCGATGGTTAGATAACAATACACAACAAAACTATGCTAAACAATCATATCTCTTGACTTTTCTTTAGTTCCCTATGTGATGTATTTTGGTTATAGCAAATACAACCATCAATATTGCTAAAAGGACCACATTAATAAAACTTGTAAGTTACATTTTGTTTTTTTTAACAACACCATTAAAGGGGAACAGAAGGGGGGAACAGAAGGGTAATAGTGATAGGCATGTTTCCTTAATGTTGATGTTTTGGATGTGTGGGATCCTTACACCAGGTTGAAGGGATCACCCAATATTATAAACATGCATACATTCTTCAATGACACAATATACATTTCCACTTTTGTTTACCTAAAAAAATTTTAAGATGAAATTTCCCACATGGCCAACTTTAGAAAATACGTATAAAGAGGGGTTATGAAACATTATTGTGAAATCATAGAAATTGAAAGGTTGGTGGAAGGAATGAATGTCACATCATATCATTCCCTAAAACACAACAATTCTATTGTCTTCAATCATGATATCATTTAACCATCACAACAACACAAATGTTTCTCCAAAGTGAGTTAGAAAAGGTGCTTGTGAGAGGTTGAAGGTTCAAAACATTGAGTTTGGCACCTTGGAATAATTTCTATGAATCAAATTTTTGTATCGTCTTGTTGTAACGACCTTCCACGTTACGACCACCATTCTAGTAACAGGTGCAATTTTTTTTTGTGTGTGTGTGATTAAGGTGTGTGCGTGTGTGTAAAAGTAGTGACATACTGAACAGTACGACGCAACCAGGAAGAACATAAGAAGATGACTAAACAACCCTCAACTGCTAACTCCGAGTAATTGACTGTACCTCAATCCCGGATGTTCCACCAGGTGTGTCCCATCAATATCAAGAGATTTCACTGACGTCCCAAGGTGATAACCATAACATTCATCTCTAACTTTTAATAACACTGAAATAAATAAAGGTCACACATTCCACTCCAAACTTGCAATCTTGTTATGCGGTAAAAACAATACATTTTCAGATTTCAACAATACATTACAATTGCGAACCTATAAACAATATTTCCCGACATTGGTATGCCATAACATTTCTCCTTCACCTAAATCACTAAAATTATCATCATAATTAAATATTCCACAACCCATCATAATTGTAAGTGACAAGATATAGCATTTACAATACTTAATGAGCCATGTAAATAATCGGTTAAAAACATAATAACATCTCGTTGATATTGAATAATAACATCACGTTGATATTGAATATATTCCAATAATAACATCACATCGATATTTGAATATAGCAATAAATCACCTTATTTAGAAATGACCAGATTTAGCATTTTCATAATTTAATGAGCTTAATTAAATAACAATATCTAAAAACATAATGACATCACATCACATTGATATTGAATATATTCCAATAATAACATCACATGGATATTTGAATATAGCAATAAATCATCTTATTTAGGAGTGACCAGATATAATAATTACAATAATTAATGAGATTATTTAAATAACAGTATTAAACACAAAGGGAGCCCTAGATAAGATAATTAAATGTCAACTAAACACTTAAAGGAACACCAGTAACATTATAACTGATATCGTGACCCTACCATCACATGTTTTAGAAGGGCGAAAGGTAAGGTTATCCGTATTAAAATAACGACAGCTTAGAAGAGCAATCTTTACAAGAATAATAATAATGTTTAATGACCCTCCTTTCAACAGCCTTTCAAACAGCAAGAGACCATATCACACGCATGCCACTCGAGGCTTGAACTAGTCACAACATGCCAACAAGAATGGCAAAGGAAAAGTGAAGTATTCGAATGCACAGAGAGACTAATCGTGACTTAAATGTATCAACAAAGAAGTAAATTTGATCAAATATGAAGGCCGGGCACAAACTTACATGAAATGAAACTTTGTGTGCACAAACAGAAGGACCAAAGGCCGAAACGCATTCACGAAACTCGAATGTAATGAAATATTAAAAACCTAGAACTGAGATTCATAAAAGCAAGAAAATTCAAGAAGAAAATAATAACCACCAACAATTATCGATGTCGTCAGATATTAAACGCAAAAGAAGAAAAGATAAAATCCCACAAAGAAAAGCTCATGCCAAAATAACAAGAATTGAACTCATGGAAAAATTGAGCGCATCCAACGACTTCAAAATTAAATGCATGAAGTTCATAATCATCACGAGAATTGAACTAAATTTTCAACATTTTATAATTTCTCTGTTCTTGAAAGAAAAAAAAACACAAATTTCAGAACCGTGAAAGGAAAACAGAACGTCTGGTAGATTCAGACTTTAAAGAACAAAAATTTGAGAACCCTGAAAATAAAACAGAACTTGTGGAAGCTTCATTCGGAAATTATTTTGATTTCGAGCCCGAATAGTTGAAAGAAAATTCCACTTGCCAGTGAGATAAAAACGAATTCACCAGAAGAAGACTGACAGTAATGAAATTGCCAGTTATCTAAAAACGAAATTACCAGAAGAAGACTGACAGTATTGAAATCGCCAGATATCTTTAAAACGCATTTATCAGGAGAAGACGGACAGTATGGAAAGTGCCAGATATCTATAAAAACGATTTGACAAGAGTAAGATAACCAGTAATTTAGATTCGAGGTACATAATAACTCCCCATTTACATGACCGGGTGATAATACAGCATAAAGGTCCTATGCGGCAGTGACAGTTAGGCTGCCACGCAGCAGTGACAGTTGTCGTTTTATACTGCAGTTAGGGACTGTACATTCAAGGCGTGAATAGAGAAAACTACAGCTACGTCAGGGCGTTGGCATGCCATGCGCGGAAACTGAACATTAGAGATCTGACTGTCCAAGCTATAATTGGCCACCGAGGTAGGGAAATTCGCATGCAGAGCTGTTAATTGGGACGCAGTAGTCAAGACACAGAGACCAGATCAAAAGAAATAGTGGGATGTACAAGTGAACCCAATCAACCGAAATTTGTCGGCGTAGTCAACTGACCCCAATCAAAATAAATTGTAGGCATGCACCACTGAATCCAATCAAATAAATTGCGAGCATGCACAACTGAACCCAATTAAAGGAGATTGTGGGTTCACACAAATGCATCCAATCAAATAAATTGTGGGTATATACAACTGAATCCCATCAAAAGAAACATGCATTTTGCTACCGACAAAATATGATGGTAGGCATACAATATAACACTGAACCCAGATATCGATTCCATAAGGCCAAAGAAAAATTTGTTTTTACAAAAACCATGATGAGAATAACGAGCACTCACAATACCCTCATCAATAACATTAAATTGCCGAAAGTAAAAATGCATTATACTTCACCAGTTAAAAATCATACCGTTGCCTTTCGCTTTCCTCGGACGACGTCCCGCGCTCCGTGCCGCGTCCTGCTCTCCGTGCCGCGTCCCGCTTGCCGACCACAGAAAACTCACCGGTACCTCCCAGCCAACGCTAGGGGTACTCTCCTTCCCCCTTAGCCCCCCGAGCCGCAAAGGGGCCACACAAGAACCAGAGATAGACTAGCGTCTCAGCTCGCCTCCACGGCTGAGCTACCACTCCAACACAGCTGAGACAAACCCAACTCCTCACAAGCAATCCGTCAAGCCACAATTCGGTAGCGTAACGTTACGCTAACCGTCCTCCTTCTTCCTTCCTTTCCCTTTCTTTTATAGAAATTTTGAGACTAACCTAAATCCCTAAATCATTAATTAATTAATTTTTAATGACAACCCTCTAAACAGTCTCCGCCGTCCAAGTGTCACACATGCCTCTAGTTCTCCAAAATTAATTTCTTTTTTCACTCCCCCCAAAATTCACTCCTTAAATTACTCCTTAAATTACTCCTTAATCACTCCTTAAATTTCTCCTTAAATTACTCCTCAATTTACTCCTTAATTTACTCCTAATTTATTTTATTATTTAATTCTCTCTTGTTATTTTTATTTTTGAACCCAAAAGATAAATGCGGTTTTTAATCTTTTCAATGTATTTTTAAATTCCTAGCTTTTATACTCCCACACTTTAATAAATTTTATTTATTCTTTATCATTTAAAAGCCATGGGTTTCACTTACCTTAATTCCCTCATTACTTTACCCCCTTTACTTTTAAGAAGACTTTAATTAACACC
>ML797263.1:39475-52616 GCA_009831015.1 Picea engelmannii | reverse complement strand
CGGCAAGCTATCGTCAGCCTGCATCATCAACCATCATGTCAGATCATGTCAACAACGTATCATGAAATCAATAGCATATCATCAAAACCACACAATATCACTGTAAATGAAACAACTCAAATAGCCCACTCCCTGACTCAATCTGGAGTCCAAGGGAGCTCCACCGATGCCTCTGCATCCTCAAGGTCCGAAACCCTGCACACTCCATGAAACTGAGTCAGTAGCACCTGTCTACATCAAGGTAGTAAAACATCATGTCATATATCTTAACGCATCATAATGAAGGAAAAAGTTTTATCATCATAAAAATCCAGATCACTTGCGGGCAAGTGTCCTCAAAGAATAAGTTTGGTAAGTGCGCCAGAGCGGGATGTTACACTTGTGTGCTATCCCATATTTATTACAAGGTATGGTCCACAACAACTTATACGTTTTAACATACCATAATGCTCATGACAATGGGGTGTTCGTAGAGGTTCTTGAGATTTATAACAAGGAAGGTCTTCCATCATCATTACATCGTCCTAGCATGATGGAGGATAATGAAACTTAGGCTAAGTCGATTAATTAAATGTTTTCCTAAGTCTAACTTAGGAAAAAAACTGCAGATGTGTTATAATATTTAGTTGACTTTATTGAGTACTTTTTCTAAAGTTAAAGTGAACAATAATTTAAGTTGTGGTCTTTTAATCTTGACCATTGATCTCATCACGAGGGTGAGGGTTTATCTTAGCCCTCCATCCTTTTGGAGGTTAGGGTTTCACTTGCTCAATGAAGAATAAAGAGATCGCCTGGGCTAAGGGGGCGCACAAGAGAAAGAGAGATCGATTGCAAATTTGCATGTGAGAGTTTTTTCAGGAGGACAAAGGAGAGTCTAGCAGGTGGATCGACTCACTTCTTCACCAAATCGTAGAGGCTAAGTTTCATATCTGGCAGGGTTGTACAAAGTGATGTAGGGGTGACGCAGGAGGGCCGTACATTCACGCAAAGGCTCACTTTCTAGTTGTTGTTTCATTCTGGTTCTGTTTCGGAGGATCTAGAGAGGCCATACGATTTTGTTGGAGAGGGTTTTGCCGAAGATTATTCAGTTGTTGGTAGAGGTTGATTTACTTTGTAATAAATTTCCATATTTTCCTGCTTAGAAATAATAAATCCTCAGATTTGTTGCACCGGTTTTCCCAACTTGGGTTTTTTTCCGGGGACTATTGTCCAAAAATACGTGTGTTCATTTTGATGTGATTGTTGTCTACTTTTACTTTCAGTTCGTGGTAATTTATTTCTACTGTGTATTTAATTTATTGTGAAGAAAACCCTCGAATAATCAGTTAAAAATTAATTTTGATTGGTTTAAAGTGTACTCGGTTTAGAAATTTTACATAGGTAATGTCCTTTCTACTAACATAATGGTTGGGATGAATATGCATATAATTTTTTTGTTTAGTATGCTCATTTGGAGCAAGGTCTTTCTCTTTCTCTTTCATGATTTTCACTTGTAAAGGTAATTTTGTTGTTGTTTCTTATGCCATTGATAAGCAAAGTCTTATTCTTGACCCCAAATATTTGCTTGATAAATGTCTCTCCATTCTATTTTCTGAACTTTTCGGAAGTTCAAATTATAGATCCAAATTTTGAAGAAACTATAAGCCCCGATGTAACTTTTTCTTGTAGCTTGCAAGCCATCCTTAATGACATATTTATTCTCACCAATCAAATGCTCTACAACTTCTAATCTTGAATGTGTTTCGATGCCATACATGATCTCAAAGTTTTCCTTTTTCAATTGTTCAAGCACAATGGAATGGAGGTTACGTGTTCTACCTTGTCTCCTACATTGTGCCTCATACTCCATTGTCCTTCTCATGTTCAAAATCTAAATTGAGATGATTGAAAATGATCCCAAATAGAATGTCCACCTCTAACTCAAAAATCTAGACTGAGATGATTAAAAATGAGCCCAAAGAATATCCACCTCTAACTCACATATCGAATGCCTTATTTGCAAGATCACACATCACCACAACTCAAATTCTAAAATATTATATAAAGCGTAATTTAATAAAAAACAATATCCTATCAATAACAAGCATGGTGTAGTTGGTCCTAGACAAAGCAATACATTACTCTGACACTACCTACATCTTTGCATGATCGACATGTTAAAAATTGAGATAATGGCTATAAAGAGAATCTCCTTGCACATAGATAAATAATGATGAATACTTACAAAGAAGGGGTTGAATGGATGGATATAACTCTTTGTATCATCGACTAGGTTGCTAATATAGAAAGATTATTTAATGATGTATTGATAGGAAAAAGAATTACAATGGATGGATATAGTGGTGCATTGTTTAATGATGAATTCTTAGGAAAAAAGATTACAATGGATAGATATAGTATATCCAACAGCCCGCAAGCCAGATATACCAATAACTTGTGACTCAGCAGGGGCCGAGACGTCCCGAGTCCCACCGAAGTGAACCTCTATCCCAGGGGTCGTCTACCCTTCTAGCCTTGTCACAACGGGCCAATATGAGCATCCCTACCCCCCGCCGGTTTTGAACCTGTGACCTCCCCGGAGATAACACATGTTCTTAACCATTAGGCCCACTCAGGTGCTCTATACCTTCGTAGACTTTACCAGTGAAATCGCTGGATAGAGGGGGGTCCTTTGTCCCACAAACAAGGGGGTCTCATACACCAATTTGGTGTGCTGGCTTGGCCGTGACTTTAAAAATAGATTATTTTTATTATTATTATTATTATATTGAATTACATAGAAACTATATTATATGGCGTGCTCCGTTTAGTAATGGATACTTACAAGAAAGAAGTACAATAGATGAATAGATGGATAGATGAGATGCTAACGTAAAAACTAGAAAGCGACAGATCATGAAGCTGAATGGACAACTTTCTTCGAATTCGCAAGGTCACTGTTGGCAACGTTAAAGCCAAATCAGAAATAAAAGAGATTGGAAGAAAACGGAGTCAAATTCGGCTAAATTGTCGCAATATTTCGCCTGTGGACAAATGTAAGTAGATATTTAGTGCCTTGGCGTTTGGATAAGTATGGAGAAGTAAACAACAATCTCCATCTTCCTGGTAGAAGGGTTGTGCTTTATTGGACGAAGCATTTTAACTGCTTCAGCTTTTGTCTGTATGCTGCACTTTTTTTACGGTTCGAAAGCTTCAAGCATCTATCCGTTGGATGCTTGCTGCCTATTTAACCACAACTTCTATTGGAATTTCCCCATAATATTGAGAAATGGCGTTCGAACGGGTGCCTTGTCAGGGTAATGTGTGAATTGCAACTTTTTTTTTTTATGTATTTCAATTTGCCTTTGCCCTTTGTTTCCTCGGCATGCATGCACTTTCTGGTTTCCTTTTCTGTCGGCCCTCGTGTTTCTTTAGTGCATTGCTTGTTTTTTTGGGTTGGGATTTCTGTTTTTGTTTTGTAATTTGTTTGTGGGGATTGTTGTTTATGGGTTTCCAGTCTTTTTCTCTTCTTTCCTTTAACAATGTATTTCTTTGAAGGCCATCTATTTTCTATGGTTTTGTAATGCAAGGGATTAAAAGCTCGATAGAGATTTCCTCAGTATGGTTCTGCTGTGGCTGGTTAAAGATTTGCAATCCGCCATGGAGTTGAGCGATTCTTTAAGAGACCAGGTAAATAAGTCTTTCTTGAACAATATTCCTCCTGTTAAAAATTAGGGTTCAGTTCAGATGATTGCCATGTTTTTATTAGAAATGAGGGTTTGTAAAGTTCAAGGACTTCAAATTCGTTTTTAAAAAATTGAGAGATCACATATCCTAGTTCAGTTCAAAGGTGCAGGCAAATTCCTTAGTAATTTTAAATGTTCTTCTTATATTTCCAGAACTATAATCTAATAAAATATTAATGTGTAGTTTCTTTAGTTGAGGATTGGTTTTGATTGAAGCTTTCAGTTGAGACGCCACTACAGAGGGATTGGTATTTGATGCGGTTGACAAATTTGTAAGTAACATTTCATACCAATGCCTTGTTTGGACAAATCGGGACATAGAAATGCTATTTAATTAAAAAATGATGTTTATTAAGCACATACATAAAAATAATTATTCAACTTCTTTATATTTTACATTATAAATTTATATGCATCCTACAAGCTCTACTATATATTACTTTTAAAACCCTAGATTTCAATAAGACAAATCAAACATTTTTATTGTTGAAATTGATGGCCCTAGAATATTAGATGGTGGAACTTAATTTGATGCTAAGTGAGATGATTTTTTTGGTTTTAGAGGTATCTTGAATTAGAAACTGTAGATAAAGTGAGATGGGATTTATGTTTTTAAAGATATCTTGATTTATAAACAGGTGTGTGTAAATTAAACTTATGCGGAACTTATCCATATTGAAAGAGACTAGTAATAAAATAGCCTACGATAGCAGATTCATTGCGAGTCCATGCGTTGCGAAACATTTTCTCATTTATTGGCATGGCGTCTTTATATTTTTTAGCCTTTTGATTTGTCTCTTCTATTTCCACCATGTGTGGTGTTTGTTTCTTTTTTTTTTTAAATAAGTGTCGTGTTATTTATGGTATGTTTTTCATGTTGGAGTTTCCAATCTTACCATAATTTGAAAGAGCTCAGTGTGTATGTGTGGGGATGGAGTTTGCTTATTTTCAAGAAGACCAACTAAACTGAAGATGTTTTTAGCTTTCCTTCCCCAAAACCAAACTGGTATTTGGACGTACCCACATTGTTGGTATGCTGTTTGTGTAGCTTTCCTTCTCCAAAACCAAACTGGTATTTGGACGTACCCACATTGTTGGTATGCTATTTGTGTGACAACATCCTGTTACAGCACCCCCAGTGAGAATGAACTCAAATCTTCATATTAATACTAAGGATTAAGTTCTATTGTTAAGTTATGTGTTATATTATACGTAATCAAGGGTTACAAAATTTTGGAGCAGTAGGAAGAAAATGTTTAATTCAGAATTTAACAGTGATACAGAACTTAACAGTGATACAAAAGTGTGAAGAAAAATTGTCTTCTGAACAAAAATGTTTATAGTATAGTATCTTGGTCAAAGCAATGTTAGAGAACATATTTTTTAAGTTTTTTTTCTTCAAGTATTCCAGTTAGGATTGGATTGAAATGCTATCTTTTTTAATGAAATTCATCAAACTTGGTCAACACTTATAATCTAGGGCTCTATGTCTGTGTAGGTTTGAACCTGGGTCATTAATTTGTTGATTCCTTGTTTCAACCACTAGCCCACAAACTAACCAACCATTTCATCCTTAAAAGAGATAGTTGCTTCTTATATCTATAGACCATAGTATAAATAAGACTAATTATCTTAGGTTGAATGTAAGATCCCGTTTATAAGAAAACTAGGGTTTTGATAAAATTAGAGCGTTAATTTTTGCTACATATCGTATACACACCAAGGTACACATAAATGGAAGAGATAACAGGGGCATTTTATTATTACGGGATCACTGAAATACAACTTTATAAGCAGAAATGGTTGCAATGGCAGCTGCAATACATCAATAACAAATATAACCTGGAACAATGCCCGATCTCTCCGAACAAAACACCAAAGATGAAACTAGACTGAAGCTCCAATGAAAACCCTGGATGGATTCTCCTCTTTGTTTAACTAGGGTGGATGGTTTCACCACCGAAGCCAAACTCCAATGAAAGGGTTTTATCAAAACCCTAATGAAAACCCTGGCTCACCGAGCACTCCAGAAAAATGATCAAATCCAATCTGCCAAATGACTTGATCTTCTCTCCTTTTAAAGGCTCTATGGATCTTTCTAGAAAGATCTAACTTGACCTTCTCAAAGATTCTAGAAGAGCACTTTTTAATAAAGTGACTTTATAATGTTTATCGTTTAATTAAGCCACTTAAAATTAAATAATAATTAATTAAAGATTAGTTGTCAAATTAAATTTAGACAACATAACCAAATAATTAATTAATTTTTTAATTTTTCTAAGCTCGCCAAAAATGGGACATTACAAATCCTCCTGCCCCAAGATTGCTTGTCCTCAAGCAATGCTATCACAATCTGATGCTCGGTCGGCTGAACCTGTCTCAAAGTGATACCTAGGTCCCATACCATCCTGGAAAATGTGAACCATCATTTGCTCATAGCACGAATCTGTGAGGTGCTATCACAAGATTCTGCCCGACTTCCTTTGATCAACCAAGCAATCATAAACTCAATCATCTGCTCAAAAGCCTGCTCCTCCCAACAATCAAATCTAGTAATCCCATCGGCATCGGCTGTCAAGCTGTCAACAACTGCGATCCTAGGGTCCCGCACCAATCTCAAAGAGATGCCACCATGCTAACACTGCACCACTCTGATCATAATCGTCTGATCATCATACTTAGACTGCATCTCAACATCCGTCAATTCACAACTGTCCTCGATCTTGATGATAAAATCAAGGACTCTATCAGGAGGCCTCCCTGGAGGAAACCCCTCGAAGCTCCATCGTACACCACCATGTGTCAATGAGGGCTCCTGTATACTGATGCACACCACCGTGTCCTCTTGCATCATCCGGTATCCTGTATGCACTACTGAACCCAACACTCTACTGATGATGACTGAACCTATATTCCATAGCATGTCCATATATGTCATGTATCTGTCCACCCAATCCGAGTATATGTATGTCTCCTTGCAGCCTAGTCCACAAGGAATGTACTCAACCATCTCCTCCATAGCTAAACCTTGAGCCTCTAAGATACTCCCTAAAGGAAAATGCTCATGGTCCTCGCAGCGCCAATCAAGAGTGCAAACCAAACTATCACTCTCCTCAGGTACATGCATCTTTGACTGCTCCTCGTCTTGACTCATCATAAGAGTCTCCTCCCTCACATCATGTGTGAGACTCCCGCTCTCTTGTGTCACTATTGCCAAAGATGATGGAGTATCTATCATAAGTGGCGAAGAGTGTGCCAAGCCCAACTGATAACGTACATCCTCAACTTCTCTTTCCTTGTCCTCAACAAACCTGAGAGCAATGTCCATGTCCATAAACAACTATCAGTAGTCTGACTTTAGCTTCTCTAGTGCATCCTTGATGATCCTCAATTGAACACTAGTAACTCCACTTGCTATCCCCCTATGTCTCTCCTCAAACTCAACTCTCCACATAAGCTCCTCAATGAATCTATGAGCTCCAACGGCCCTGGTCAATACATGTGTGATCTGATCATCGGTCACTAACAAGTGATCCTCCAAATCACGCCACGCTAGAGTCCTATGTTCGACTGCATCCAAATGGTCTGAACTGTCATCTGTAAGAATGCTCCCCTCATCAACATCACCCGAGGCACTAGGTGATATCATGCTATGATGGGACTCATGTGAGTTACCCTCCCTGCATGTCTCCTGTGAAGAATGATCCATGTCCCATGGCAATCTCTCAAACACCCCTCCTCCGTCATATGTGGGTAGCATCATGCCCTCCTCTTCATAGGAGTTAGGAAATGGTGTTGCCTCCTCATCATATGTAGGTACTAGCACACCCACATCCTCATAAGCATCCTCGACATGCGTGCAATCAATCTGTCCAACATCGGCGTTGGTGTCATGGTCCTCGAAGTCATCATAAGTGGGACAAGATGCTGCCCCATCACCTTTGGTGCTAGTGATAAATCCCGCTATCATATTGGCCTCATCATAGACCGCTGCTTGTTCCCCTTCTATGCTCACCTCCACATCTTGACTAGATGTGTGCACCTTTAACAAATCCACCTGTGGTTTTGTTGAACCTCCCTCGTGCAGTGAGTTTTTGGCTTCATAGGTCCCTTTGGATCCTTTTCCCTTTATCCTGAACCACTCCGGATGTTCTAACAAGGTTGCCATATTTTTCTGATACTCTTGCATGAGTTGCAAAAGTTCTGCCCTAAGTTCTTTAGAGGTTTTCATTTTCCCACTTGAAGGGTATAAATCCTGATCACTTAACGAAAACAATATGAAAAGGTGCTTCCCACAGTTTATATGAAATTCTAAACTTTGCTGCGAATTTGAAGTAAGACACCAATGTAGGAACCCAAATATTTATTGCATTAAGTAACCATAACAACAACATATATTGGAAATACTCTAGCCACAGTTAATGCAAAACTTGGTCTATATCTTCATGTGTTACTTCTACATGTGCTGGGATAAACAGTTCTGTAGATGACAATATAGTGCAGCGACCCCCAACCGATGACATAGTCCTGTAGATGTAGGGAATCGGCCTAGAAAATATTCATGCAACAGCTTCAGAACTTGAGGAATAGGATGTAGGTATCAGTCTTTGAACTTTCCCTCCTAGCAGCTATAAACTGTCCCACTCCTTCAAGGAAAACGACCCCCAACAAATGATACACTCCCAGGATGGGAGAATCGACCCCTATTGCCAAATATCAGTCCCGGACTAAGCACAATTGGCTTCAACGAATGTAAATCTTCCCTAGCATGAACAAACTCTGTCCAACAAGGGAGTATGGCCTCTCTACAACAAGATGTCGGCCTCTTTACTCAGAAATTTGCTCAACACATAAAGAAATCACCATTCAACCCCTGTAAACATACTTCTTCACATAAATCTCAGCTTCAATTTATGGATATGGGCATGTAGTCATACAGTTCATATATGAAACTCTTTTACCCTCACACTTCAATTATGAAATAAAGAGGTTGTTTGTTCATTAACAAACTGCCTGCAAATAAAGAAAAGGACAGCAAACATCTGATGTAATATACAGGCCTGTAGTGTGAGTTTATGCAGCTATTGGAGAGATATATGAACAACAACTGATAATAATGAAGTTGACCCCCAAATCTAGTAATAGATCAGCCTGTAATATGAATTAAACTTCAGCAGAACACTTGGTCATAAAGAACTCGTCTCCCACAGCAAAGGAATAGGGGTACTCCAAGAACTTGACCCACCAAATTCTGCACCCTCAGACACACAGAGAAAACACCCAACACAATAAGAAAGCTCAACCCAAGAGGTACACGACCCAGTAGAGTAGAAATTCGACGCTAGTTCTGAAGATAGTCATCCAGCAGAAGGGAGATGCACCCGGCAAGGAATGGTACCACAGCCAACACACAAATCGACTCCAAGGCACCCAGATTCAACTTCTATTCAAGGGAAATAGTCTCCTCACTCTATTTGACCTCCTCAAGAATAAATCGCCCCCACACACTAGCAGACTTGTGGGCAGCAGTATTCATCAGCAAATAGAGGCCATTTCCTCTCTTTACAGCAGAGTAATAGCTTGTATCAGCAACTGATAGGGAGTGCTGCAAGGTACAGAGGCAATGGAATAGTCTTCCCACGCTGCCAGAAATCTCAGAACGCCTTCCCACAGGCCTCGTGACCACCCAGTAGTCAAACTCGTCCCCCAACTCTCCAATTCAACCTTCTTCAAGATGACAAACGTGCTGCCATTCA
Organism: Picea engelmannii; assembly: GCA_009831015.1. Lineage (NCBI taxonomy): Eukaryota > Viridiplantae > Streptophyta > Pinopsida > Pinales > Pinaceae > Picea > Picea engelmannii. Next base: position 43,135 of record ML797263.1, on the reverse strand, counting down.
ACAATGTTGTATGCAGTCCACTAATGTGCCCTTTTGCTACAGTATACACGCTCAGAATTTAAGGAAACCTCACCTCTGCTGATATATGGAGCTTGTATGCACCTTTACGTTACAAACAATTTTTGTGGGTTTAAGGAGGGTTTGTCACTGAGAAATTTCTTCAAATAGTTTGTATACAAACTGCTGTAGATGCAATTTTAATATCTCTTGCAATGGGACAACTGATGACAGTTCAAAGATAATGTTTCCCAAATGTATTCACTGCTCTAGCTTAATATATTGGTCAAAAGGTTGGTACATAACAAATATAATGAATTTGTTTGGTATATTCATCCGCAATGATACTACATAAAATTATCAGTAACTCAGCAACCCATTAAACATTAAATCTGATAATGATATTCAGTATAGAGCAGCTGCAAACACAATAAACTAGGACTGATATATGATTCTGGGCTGAAAATAGTGCTGCCTGAGAAAGATATATATTCATACAGCTGATATATGCCTTCAAATATGAGCCCGTGGTACTAGCTGATGGCTATAGATTTACAGGTATATAAACAACAACATTCTTGTACCTTAACAATGTTTGTAGCGCCGAGAAGTAGAGGAAAGTGCCCAACAAAGTGAGGAAGGCACCCAGAGGTAATTCCCAGCAAGAACAAATGTGCCCACCAGGAGGAATAGCGCCCAGCAATGAAGGAACAGCCTTCTGGATTATTATTGTGGCACCCCAACAAGAGAAAAACGCCCAGCAATGGTGGAATGGCTCTCAGAAATTAACCAAACGTCCAGCAGTGAGATAATAGCCCCCAACAATAAGAATAAGAGCCCAATATTTAAACAAGTGCTGCGCCCAGAAGAGAAGTAATGTGCCCAGAATGAAGGAGGCACCCAGCAAAGTTGATATTTCAGCCCCTCAAAACAGTAACTGGATCCCACAAATGAGATGCACTGTCCAGATGTGATTGGATTTCGTCCCCAATGGAATTGCCCTCCTTTTTGCTTCAAGAAATGCGGCCAGGCTTTGGGACTACCTCTTTTACCAGCAAATGACTCGGATTGTGGGAAAATAACTCGCCATCCACTGCAAATTCCTTCAGACAAGCTACCAAAGGCGCTGTCATGTCAGAGAACTCGCCCAGACTGCAATATAAACTCGTTCGACTCCCAATGTCCAGCAAATGAAAAACTCACCCTCCAGTTGATGAAATCGACCTCTGAGGTGAAGAAATCGACCCCAAAAGGGTTTATGCTTGGCTCCAAGAATAAAGTCGTCCCAAATCTCAAGGATTTCAACCCAACATGCAATAAATACTCGACTCAATAAGTAACTCGGCCTCCTGGATGATGGTTTTCGACCCAGCAAGAAGAAACTCGGCCTAGAGAGGAAACTCGACCCCCCTCCATAACAGAACTCGACCCCAATGAAAGACTCGGTCTCTGAACAATTAAATATACCCAGGAATAAATAAACTCTACCCTCTCTCTCTCAAGAAATCGGCGCACAAAGAAGATCTGGCCTGTGCAAATGGAAACTTAGTCCTAAATGAGATATAGACAGAGAACTCGACTTCCTCAAGCAAGTCGACTCCCTTTTGGAAATCCAAACTCAGCTAACACCGTGAATCTCAGCCGCCACTTCTGAAACTCAATCACAACTTGATGATGGCCCTTTGGTAACCTCCACAGTTGCCGAGATCATGCTTTGATACCACAATAAGATCCCGTTTATAAGAAAACTAGGGTTTTAATAAAATTAGAGCATTAATTTTTGCTACATATCATATACACACCAAGGTACACATAAATGGAAGAGATAACAGGGGCATTTTATTATTACGCGATCATTGAATACAACTTTATAAGCAGAAATGGTTGCTATGGCAGCTACAATACATCAATAACAAATATAACCTAGAACAATGCCCGATCTCACCGAACAAAACACCAAAGCTGAAACTGGACTGAAGCTTCAATGAAAACCCTGGATGGATTCCCTTCTTTGTTTAACTAGGGTGGATGGTTTCACCACTGAAGCCAAACTCCAATGAAAGGGTTTTGCCAAAACCTTAACGAAAACCCTGGCTCACCGAGCACTCCACAGAAAAATGATCAAATCCAATCTGCTAAATGACTTGCTCTTCTCTCCTTTTAAAGGCTCCATGGTGTTGATATTATGGTAGCTGCGGGAGGTATTTACCTCCACGTGTAACCCTGACAAGGATAAAATACTTCGGGAAGCAAGAAGAAACCCTAATGAGTTGGCTAATAACCCTAGAAGACTTGTCGGCTCAAGAAGATAATTTATATTAAGTTATTAGCCTCCAAGAGAAGAAGTCGGCCAGAAATAATACTATATACTGAACAGACAGATACCCAGAATGAGAAGTCGGCCCAGACAGTTAGCCAGAATTAGTATAAATACAGGAGGCCAGTTCTCATTTTGGCAGGTAGTCTCAGAATTGCAGAGCAACACTTGTGCGCACTGCAGTGCCCACTTTTGTGCACAGGTTTGAGGAGAGTTGTTGGTGCAGCTGCTGCAGCTAGCAGTTACGTTTTGGCTTGAAATATATCTTGGCTAGGGTTTGGAACATCTGATCAACTCTTGTTGGTGCGCTATCCTTGGGGAAAGGTGCGCTACCTTTTGTTTGGCTATCTAGCCTAGGGTTTGCTTCTAGAGTGATTCTTTGTCAAGGTTAAGGTGCTCGGAGGGTGGCTTCGACCTATGGTTGGGTGACAATAGGTTATGGGCCACCTCCTTCATTCAGTCTAACCGTTGGAAGGAAGCATAGCCATAAGGATATTAATCTCGTTGAGGAACTGCGGCTAGGTGTTCTAGCAGGAGCAGTGACCAAAGCACTGCAACTAGGGTTACTAGTAGGTGTAGTTGCAGAAACCCTAAACCTCTCGTTGAGGCACCTTAAGTGAAGGGATTGACTTAATCTCCGGACAGATCAGTGCGCCCTAGCCTAGCTCATCTCCTGGTACTCTCAACAAGCCAAGATGCCAAGTTTGAGTTTGTGGTCAAATCTAAGGTTTGACCAAGTCAAAGAAGCCATGAATTATTCTATGAAGTCAGAGAACAAGTTAGATGGAGCCTTTAACTTCAGAGCGTGGAAGACAAGGATTGACCTCGTCCTTGCCAAGAATAAAGTGCTGGATATCGTGAAAGGAAAGATCGCGGAACCAGAGTTTGAAGAAGGAAAAGAGAAGGAACCACAGAATGTTGCAATTATGGAGAAATTCAAAGACGGTGACATCAATGCCATGAGTAGCATAGTGGAATCCATAAAAGACCACTTGATACCCTACATCTCCCAGCTTGACTCATCAAAGAAGATGTACGATGCCCTAACGAACCTCATCTCAGTCAGAAACATTGGACAAATAATGAGTCTGAAGAATGAGCTCCGTGACATGAAGATGAATTATGATGACATCATAACGTCATACTTTGCGAGAATCTCTCAGTTAAGAGATCAACTACAAGCTATTGAAGAAATCGTTTCAGAGAAGGAATTGGTAAACATAGTACTCAATGGTCTTCCCAAGACGTGGGATGCATTTGCCGCAAACATGAACACAAGGAAGGAGTATCCGACATTTGAAGAACTTTGGACTTGTTGTGCTCAAGAAGAATCAAGGATCAGTGCA
>ML797263.1:14958-37582 GCA_009831015.1 Picea engelmannii | reverse complement strand
CTATCTCCTGGAAGATAATGTGTTCCAAGAAGAACTATACCGATGGAAGAACAACAAGATAAGGATTGATATCATTAGATAATACATGAAAGAATGAAATACATCAAACAAATCATGTGGAAGCTATTGCAAGATAAGTCGAAACAATCATGAATAGACTTAGAAGAAGCAAAGACAGAAAGAAGTCAGCAATCAAGAGGAAATTGGAGAAAGACTTATGACGTTTTGTAGAAGACAACAAGATGGAAGCATGGACTCGGTTAGACAGAGAGAGCCAATTATATATTGCAGAAGACAATAATAATGTAGATGGAAGCGTGGACTCTGTTAGACGGAGGGAGCCAATTATATGCACTCATACATGAAGTAAGGATTAGGAGGGAGCTAATCCTATGATCCATTGAAGATGATGAAGTATATATCCATGGTAGTAACCATGAAAGACAGTACGTGCTCAGTTCAACCTCAGAAGAAGTCTTCTTCGAAGAGAAGCCTTAAAGTATCCCTGGTTGTCCATCCANATCCGTGATCCTATGATAAAAGAAAGAAGTGGAATCTTTAGGGCATGGAATCTATAAGAAACTCCATGGACCCAAAAGCTAAAGAAAAACATGAGGAAGAACATGAAGATTCCAAGAAAGAAGAGAAGCCTGAACAACCAGTCATTATATCGAGAATCACAAGATTACCAGCCTAATATGAAAGCAATCAAACATAACTGAAAGTTGTGATGAAGAACAATGTACGAAAGACTTATAAATGAAAGCATTGCAAGATTCAAAACTAGAGGTTCTCCCAGACGGAGGGAGAAGACTATGATGATTGATTGTTCCGGTAAACTAGACATACCTCTACATGAGTCATTATATCATCCATGGGTTGGAGTGCTACATCAAGATGAATGCAAAGACTGTTCTCCAGAGTAATTGAACAAAGAGCATATGAAGAGCAACCTCAAGACTTTGAGGCATAACAGAAAGAGATACAGATGGAAGAAGATAACTTGGTGAAGAAACTCCAATGCACAGCAGAAGCGTGGTGAAGATTCTCTATAACAGAGATGTTGTATCAAGATGATTACTCAGTAGATCGGATCTCATGATGACAGAAGAAGTGCCACATGGATATGTTCTAGTGTTCCAACAATGATATTGTTAGAATTAGGGAAGTAAAGCAGAATAATAATGTCTTTTTAAAAAATTCTGTTAGATAGATCAATTAAATCAAATCTTAGAACAGTAAACCAATACAATACTGAACTGTTGAAATCAATTCAGAGAAAGAACAACAATCTATTATGAATCTTACACAATTTCTGAGTGTGCACAATACTCAGATCTGAACTGACAGTAACTAGATTTAATCAAAATCTATTTCTTAAACAAGAACATAGGATAAGATCTAGACTAGTCAAAACAAAAAAAAATAGATCTGATATAAACCCAAACTGAAGAACAGATCTAATCTGATATAGATCTAGACAACAGATATGATATGGAACTAAACAAAAAAACAGATCTGATATAGATCTAAACAACAGATCTGATATGGATGACAGATCCAAATCTGATATAGATCTAAACAAAGGAACAGATCTAAACTTCAGGAATAAAGAACATGCAGATCTAAACAATAATAATCTTTAGAGCAACATATAGATCTAAGTAGATGAATCTGAACAAGTAACTTACCTTGAAATCTTACCTCTAATCACTGAAGGTGTTCATGCCACACATAAGAGATGAAGAGCCACTGAATATATGCTCAGAAACAGTCCAGGTTCATAGATCTACCACAAGGGTTAGATCTCTTGCCAAGAGATGATTTGACTGACTTGCCACCAAGAGGAAAAACCACTTAAACATCACACAGGAATTTCTGTGATCAAACCCTCATACACACAGAAATTTCCTGGAACCAAAAGTCTTATGCAGGGAGAGATAGCAATAGGTACGACAATCTTAAATAATCAGCAGAGGGGTTGCGGCTCAAGTTAGAAGGTCAGATCTGCACAAGAGAAGGGTAGCGACAGCTTCTTGGAAGGAGTCTAGGGTACTAGACTTGCTGTAGAAAGAGGACGACAGCTATACTCCACAGCACACAGGTATACACAGCATAAATCAGCCCTGGATTTGCAGCTTAAGGGTCCCTCTAATCATCACCAAACAGGGAGCAAACATCAATAGTCACCAGCTGAACAAATGGCCAGTAGGAGGGCCGAGCCACCACAGGAAAGGCCTCAACAACAGTTACAAAAGGGGCCGCAGCAAACAAGAGGAGATCTGCTCACTTTTGGAAGAGAACATAAGAGTGTGTTGAAGGTAGAGGGGTAGGTCTTTATTTATACTTTAGGCTAGGGTAGGTTAATAAAAATAATAATTAAAAATAACTTATTTAATTAAAATAAATATTAATTAAACATGTTATAATTAAAACATTTAATTAATATTTTCACATTAACCCTAAAGAAAAAATACAAAACCCCAAATAAACACAAGCAAGGGTGAAGGGGGTTTAAGTGGGGTTACTTGGTGGCAATACTTGTCCATTCATTCTCAAGGTGACCTTTTTAACTTTATCATCACTGCATATGGGATACATCCCTCATGTGGTCATGCCCGCCTTCAAAAGAGGGTCATACACCAACAAACACCTAATCAAGGCCCAGGTTACCCTAGAACATTTCTGGAATCTTATCCACCAAGGTACAAGATCAAGGATCAACCCATGCCCCAGGCATGGGTACCCTGGAACATGTCCAGGGGCCCTAGACATAACTAGGGACTTTAACTTCTTGGTCCCAGACCAAGAATCGTAGTCATATACTGGGGGCCCTCTCAAGGGTCTTTACTGCTTGGTCCCAGACCAAGAACCCCAGTTATTTACTGGGGGCCCTTTCAAGGGTCTTTTGCCATGGCACTATCTGTTTGGTCCCAGACCAAGAACCCCAAGAGTGCATTGGGGGCCCTAGATCTCGGTTAGGGTCTTTGCCATCCTCCCGGAGAATGGCTCTTTCATCTGCTTTAAATTCAACACTCCCTCTCAGCAAGAGAGGCATTCTCAGCTACACCAAGATTGTCATGAAAGTATACAAACTTTGTCAGGGACAGTGGCTTGGTAAAAATATATGTCGTCTGTTCTGCCGTCGGAACATACTGAATGTTGAGAACGTTCTTCTGAACCATGTCCTGGACATAGTGGTATCTCATCTCAATGTGTTTTGATCTGTCATGAAACACTGGATTCTCGGTGAGCTTTATACAACTCTGATTGTCGCAGTGAATGATTGTGGGTTCAAGCTCTGAATTGAACAAGTCTGAAAGTAGCTTCCTAAGCCACACTGCTTCTCTGCTAGCAACACTTGCAACAATGTATTCTTCTTCTGCAGTGCTTTGGGCTATGGAGTCCTGTTTCCTGCTGGACCATGAAATCATTGCCGAACCCAAACTGAAACAATATCCGGAAGTGCTCTTCCGATCCACCGTGCTGCCCATCCAATCTGAATCTGTAAAACCATGGAGCATTACACCTCCACTGGAAGTGTATTTGAGACCATAAGCTATAGTTCCCCGAACATATCTCAGAGTATGCTTCACAACAACCATATGTATATGCTTCGGTTCACACATGAACTGGCTGAGGGCATTTACCACATAACAAATGTCTGGTCTTGTATGTACGAGATACATCAGGGACCCAATGATCTGCCGATATAAGGTGGGATCTTTTGGATCTGAACATGTGACCTGATCTTGTAGTTTCTTTAGATTAGAGATCATTGGTGTGATCATGGACTTGCAGTCCATCATGCCAAATCTGCGAAGCACATCAACTGCATATTTACCCTGTGAGAGAAAGATTTCTCCTGGTTTCTGCCAAACCTCCAAGCCCAAAAAATAGTGCATGAGCCCCAAGTCTTTTATTTCGAATTCAGATGAAAGCTCCCTCTTAGTCTGAGCTATTAAGTTTTCTTCTCCAGTGAGAAACAGATCATCCACGTATAAGACTAAGATAACTGGATGATTTTGTACAATCTTTATATAAAGATTGGGATCTGCTATGCTCTTGGTGAATCCAAGACTTTGTAGAAAACTATCTATTCTACCATACCAAGCTCTCGGAGCTTGCTTCAACCCGTATAGGGATTTCTTGAGTTTGCACACATGAGATCTTTTTTCATGTATCACGAAACCTTTAGGCTGCTCGATGTATACTTCTTGTTCAACTTCACCGTTAAGAAAAGCAGTCTTAACGTCCATTTGGTGAAGTTTCCAACCAAAAATTGTTGCAAGAGAGATAATAATCCTGATTGAAGTATACCTGGCAACTGGAGCAAAAATATCGTCGTAGTCAATTCCTTCTTTCTGAGAGAAACCACGAGCCACAAATCTCGCCTTGTATTTCTCAATATTGCCATCTGCTGCATTCTTTATCTTATAAATCCATTTTGAAGTTACTACTGATTTGCCATGAGGTCTAGAAACTACGGTCTATACATCATTCTTTAGAATAGAATCATATTCTTCATTCATAGCATCTTTCCACACTTCATGTTTAGAGGCTTCTACAAATGTGGAAGGTTCTGAATCAATCACAGCATTTAAATTAGCTATGAGACCAGAGTACTTATCTGGTTTCTTGCTTTCTTTGAAGGTGCCCTTAGGAGCCGAATTCTTTTCTGCTTCTTTCAATATTTCCAGACACCAGACTGGTTTCCTTTTAATAGGAGGTATCTCCATTGTAAACTCAATAGTATCCCTTGAGGGATATACTGGAAGTTATGAGGTTTCCTCCCTCTGCTCATCTGGAAGAGGAGAATTTGGAGAATCAATTGGTGGAGCTTCCTACTCCTCTGAATCACATGGAAGTTCTCTAGCCTGACAAAAAGTTGCTTCTTCATGAAAAGTCACGTCTCTACTTACTTCGATGAACTTTTGACTTGGGATATAAATCTTGTAAGCTTTTGAGGTTTCATTGTCTCCCACAAAAGTTCCTTTCTTTCTAGAGGGCTCTAGCTTAGTTCTCTTCTCTTTTGGAATATGAATATAGACTGGACTGCCAAAGATTCTCAAATGATCAACTAAGGGCTTAATTCCGGTAAAAACTTCTTCAGGAGTTTTCGCTTCAAGGGCTTTGTGTGGACATCTATTCTGAATGCAGACTGCAGTATTGGCAGCCTCGACCCAGAGAGATAAAGGTAAGTTTTGGTCATACATCATGGCCCTGGATGCTTCACAGATAGTTCTATTCTTTCTTTCAGCAACCCCATTCTACTGAGGGTTGTATGGCATAGTTAGTTCCCTCTTAATTCCAGAAGCCCGACAGAGTTCGTCGTATTTGAAGGAGTCAAATTCTTTACCGTTATCTGTTCTGAAAACTCGGATGTGTCTTCCTGTTTGATTTTCAATAAGATTCTTAAAATCTTGAAATCTACTGAAAGATTCATCTTTAGTCTTTAAGAAATAAATCCAAGTTTTACGAGAATAATCATCAATAAAAATGATATAATAAATACAACCATTCATAGATGGGGTAGTGATGGGCCCACAAAGATCAGAATGAATTAGATCTAAAATGCCATTTGATTTTCTATTACTGAGAGGATAGGGTTTCTTTGTATACATACCAAGTGAGCAACCTTTACAAACACTATCATGCTCAAAAGAAAATACTGGCATACCTGTCACCATCTTTTGCAAACCTGGAAGTGCATTGTAGTTGAGATGTCCAAGTCTTTTGTGCCAAGCTCGCAGGGATTTACTGTCTCGTGAACTAGAGCTTGAACAACCTGACCTGAAATTTTATAAAGTCCACTCTCACGAGTTCCAATAGTTATAGCAGTGCTTATATCTTCATTTGAGGACCACAAGAGGGCCTTCCGTTTGGAGAAAGCTACTGAGTAACCTTTACTTTCTAAAACTGGAACAAAGATTACATTTTTTATTAGACCAGGGACATAAAGAACTTCATTAATATGAAAAATATTACCTGATTGAAATTGGAAAGAGTTAGATCCAAACCCTTTTATTTCATAGGTGCCATCATCACCTAGCTCCACCTTTGCCTTGAATTTCTTGTCTTGATAGTTTGCAAGGTTTTGTTTGAAGCCTGTCATGTGTCTGGAAGCACCGTTGTCTATTATGGCAGCCCTGGTTTGTCTTCTTTGAGGCTCCTCTTGAGGTTTAGCCTCTTCAGTGGCAACTGAGGCTTGGAATCTTCCTCTTCTTTTCTGTTGAGAGGGGGGTTTCCTGCAATCTCTTGCATAATGTCCTAGCTTATTGCAGTTAAAACATTTAACTTTAGATAAATGAGGATTGAGATGAGATAGCTTACCTTGGGGTTTCTTACTTTGCCTTTTGATTTAGGGAACTTCTTCCATTTCTTGGTCGTTGTTGCAAGGGCATGATCTTTTAGAATTGAATAATCATTTCTGCTGTTTAGTCTTCCTTCTTCTTCTAAGCAGTCATGCCACAATCTTTCAAAATTGGGTTGGGATTCTCTTCCATTTACGGATGCAAGAAAAACTCTCCAAGAATCAGGAAGTTCATCAAATGTTGTTTGAACAAGATCATCATCATCTACAGGAACTCCTATTGCAATAAGCTAATCTTTAGTTTGATCAATCTTGGAGAAGAAGGTAGCAACTGTATCGTCTTTTCCCATTTTCAAAGTACATAATTGTTTTTTCAAGATTCTTTTTCGAGTTGGTGCCTTCTTTTCATAGAGGTTTGCCAAGGCATCAAAGCAATCTTTGGTAGTCCTTAAATGACCAATGATGGGCATCATGTTGTCCTTGATAGAATAAAAAATTATTCTTTTAGCCTTGGTTTGTTTCCTTTTGTATGCTGCCCTGGTTGTGTTTGAGGTGGGCTCTTCAATCTCCCTAGAGATCAACTCTTCTAGATCATTCTCTTCAAGAATGTTCACTATTCTGTATTTCCAAGCATTGTAGTTTGCAGCCCCTACGAGTCTGTCTTCAACTTTAACTGATGAGGAAACCATGCTCTGATCTGCAAGAAAACCCTAACAAAAATGGATCTATGTAGGCTCAAGTTTGTATCCTTGAGCTCTTTTCACACCCTAAGCTTTGATACTGTGTTAGAATTAGGGAAGTAAAGCAGAATAATACTGTCTTTTTAAAAAATTATGTTAAATAGATCAATTAAATCAAATCTTAGAACAGTAAACCAATACAATACTGAATTGTTGAAATCAATTCAGAGAAATAACAACAATCTATTATGAATCTTACACAATTTCTGAGTGTGCACAATACTCAGATCTGAACTGACAGTAACTAGATTTAATCAAAATCTATTTCTTAAACAAGAACATAGGATAAGATCTAGACTAGTCAAATAAAAATAAAATAGATCTGATATAAACCCAAACTGAAGAACAAATCTAATCTGATATAGATCTAGACAACAGATCTAATCAATAGATCTGATATGGAACTAAACAAAAGAACAAATCTGATATAGATCTAAACAACAGATCTGATCAATAGATCTGATATGGATCACAGATCCAAATATGATATATATCTAAACAAAGGAACAGATCTAAACTTTAGGAATAAAGAACATGCAGATCTAAACAATAATAATCTTTAGAGCAACATATAGATCTAAGCAGATGAATATGAACAAGTAACTTACCTTGAAATCTTACCTCTGATCACTGAAGGTGTTCATGCCACACATAAGAGATGAAGAGCCACTGAATATATGCTCAGAAAAAATCCAGGTTCATAGATCTACCACAAGGGTTAGATCTCTTGCCAAGAGATGATTTGACTGACTTGCCACCAAGAGGAAAAACCACTTAAACATCACATAGGAATTTATGTGATCAAACCCTCATACACACATAAATTTCCTGGAACCAAAAGTCTTATGCAGGGAGAAATGGCAATAGGTACGACAATCTTAAATAATTAGCAGAGGGGATGCGGCTCAAGTAGAAGGTTAGATTTGTACAAGAGAAGGGTAGCAATAGCTTCTTGGAAGGAGTCTAGGGTACTAGACTTGCTGTAGAAAGAGGACGACAACTATACTCCACAACACACAGGTATACATAGCATAAATCAGCCCTGGATTTGCAGCTTAAGGGTCCCTCTAATCATCACCAAACAGGGAGCAGACATCAATAGTCATCAGCTGAACAAATGGCCAGTAGGAGGGCTGAGCCACCACAAGAAAGACCTCAGCAACAGTTACAAAAGGGGATGCAACAAACAAGAGGAGATCCGCTCACTTTTGGAAGAGAACATAAGAGTGTGTTGAAGGTAGAGGGGTAGGTCTTTATTTATACTTTAGGCTAGGGTAGGTTAATAAAAATAATAATTAAAAATAACATATTTAATTAATATAAATATTAATTAAACATGTTATAATTAAAACATTTAATTAATATTTTCACATTAACCCCTAAAGCAAAAATACAAAACCCCAAATAAACACAAGCAAGGGTGAAGGGGGTTTAGGTGGGGTTACTTGGTGGCAATACTTGTCCATTCATTCTCTCAAGGTGACCTTTTTAACTTTATCATCACTGCATATGGGATACATCCCTCATGTGGTCATGCCCTCCTTCAAAAGAGGGTCATACACCAACAAGCACCTGATCAAGGACCAGGTTGCCCCAGAACATTTCTGGGGTCTTATCCACCAAGGTACAAGACCAAGGATCAACCCATGCCCCAGGCATGGGTACCCTGGAACATGTCCAGGGGCCCTAGACATATCTAGGGACTTTGACTGCTTGGTCCCAGACCAAGAACCCTAGTCATATACTGGGGGCCCTCTCAAGGGTCTTTACTGCTTGGTCCCAGACCAAGAACCCCAGTTATCTACTGGGGGCCCTTTCAAGGGTCTTTTTCCATGGTACTGTCTGTTTGGTCCCAGACCAAGAACCCCAGGAGTGCATTGGGGGCCCTAGATCTCGGCTAGGGTCTTTGCCATCCTCCCGGAGAATGGCTCTTGCAGCTGCTTTAAATTCAACAGATATACTTTATTGATCATAGCTACATGAAGCCTTCAAAGAAAAACTAGTGCTCCAGAACGAAGTACATTTGAAATCAAGCATTACATTATCCGTGATGAAGTTCAGAAAAGAGAAAGAGGTTCTCCAATACATATCTCCACAGATGAGCAGATAAACAGACATCTTGGTAAAGCTTCTATCCAAGATGAAAGAGTTTGCGTACTCAAGTTGGAGCTTGTGGAGACGATTTCCTTATTGAAAAAGGAAGAGATGAATCCCAGGTTAAGAGGGAGCATTGATATGTATTGATTTATGGATAGTCATTTTTTCAGTTCGAAAAATGGTCCAGGATGAGCAGCTTCCTTTCCAGTTCGGAAAGTGGATTGAGATTTCTGACGGACAACGATTTCCCATTGTGGTTAACATGGGAAATGGTCCAGATTGTTGATGTATCATAGACATCGACTTCCCATTGTGGTTAACATGGGGAGTGGTCTAGGGCAATCTCTTTTCTTGAGGGTTACTCAAGAAGACTGGCCCACCTCGCCGGACAACGATTTCTCATTGTGGTTAACATGAGGAATGGTCCATTTTGGAGGTTGATACAGGACAGTCTTTTCCTCTTGTGGTTAATAGAGGAATGGTCCGAACAGTCATTCCTTAGGGTTTATACATTCTCTCCAGGGTGCACTTTGATTAGTGTAGGAGGAATGGCCCAGGGTGGGGAATGGTCCAGGCTCAACAATCAGGGACATGCATTCCTTAAGGTTTATACATTCTCTCTAGGGTGCACTTTGATTAGTGTAGGAAGAATGGCCCAGGGTGGGGAATGGTCCAGGTTCATAAATCAGGATAGTTATTCTTCCTTTCTTGAGAAGAATAGTCCAGACAACTCATCATTGATGTTTTACCTTTTTGAGGGCAGATATTCTTTCAGATCTCACAGATGTGAATGAAAGATTGGCCTAGATGATTCAGTTTATATCATAACATTGTTTTTGTGCAGGTTGATATCAAATGATTGTTATGAAGACTGCATGACAGTAGATGTATACTACTGTGGTGGATGTGTTCCACTGTTTGTGACTATATGTTACTGATCAAGTACTTGTGTGCTACTTGTTGTGGTAGTGTACCACTGGATTGTAGTTATGTACTACTATGGATAGACACAGTTGTGTTCTATTTTGTTTTGATTGCCTTGAAGACTATCAACAATTTATTGGAAATAATTATCAGCCCGATGAATGATGAACAGAGATTTTCCAGACAAAAAATGGTTCAGAACATTTACTCTTCTAGATTAGAAGAATGGCTCTTGTATCACTCTATGGAGTGAGCATCATGTCTGATTACTCAGATAGAGTATGGTTTTGAGAGATGATGCAGCTGATGATGATGATGGTGCTCATGATCTAGTCTATATAACTATGTTGATGCTAGGAGGGAGTGTTGATATTATGTTAGCTGCGGGAGGTATTTACCTCCACGTGTAAACCTGACAAGGATAGAATACTCCGGGAAGCAAGAAGAAACCCTAATGAGTTGGCTAATAACCTTAGAAGACTTGTCGGCTCAAGAAGATAATTTATATTAAGTTATTAGCCTCCAAGAGAAGAAGTTGGCCAGAAATAATAATATATACTGAACAGACAGATACCTAGAATGAGAAGTCGGCCATGGCAATTAGCCATAATTAGTATAAATATAGGAGGCCAGTTCTCATTCTAGCAGGCAGTCTCAGAATTGCAGAGCAGCACTTGTGCGCACTGCAGTGCCCACTTTTGTGCGTAGGTTTGAGGAGAGTTGTCGGTGCAGCTGCTGCAGCTAACTGTTACGTTTTGGCTTGAAATATCTCTTGGCTAGGGTTTGGAACATTTGATCAGCTCTTGTTGGTGCACTATCCTTGGGGAAAGGTGTGCTACCCTTTGTTTGGCTATCTAGCCTAGGGTTTGCTTCCAGAGTAATTCTCTGTCAAGGTTAAGGTGCTCGGAGGATGGCTTCGGCCTATGGTTGGGTGACAATAGAGATATTGTCAATGGTAAAATGAGCACATCCACTCATATTCTAACACATGGATCTTTCTAGAAATATCTAACTTGACCTTCTCAAATTTTTAATAAAGTGACTTTATAATGTTTATCTTTTAATTAAACCACTTAAAATTAAATAATAATTAATTAAAGATTAGTTGTCAAATTAAATTTAGACAACATAACCAAATAATTAATTAAATATTTAATTTTTCTAAGCTCGCCAAAAATGGGACATTACATTGAAGTGAATATCAACTAAGCATATACATTAGAATAACATAGTGGTAGGATGATCAAACTTGCTTGAGTGTGTAGAATCCATGCAGTTCTCCATGTTTGTTTCTATGTCCATCACTCATTGTATAAAAGATTCAACACAAATACTTGATGTGTAGAATCCATGTGGTTCTTTAGTTTCTTTTCTCTAGTTTCCAATTTGTTTTTTCCCCAAATTGTGAGGTAGTGTGCCTATTGAAGTCCAAATGAGTCAAAGTGGGAAGGTAGAGAGAATAGGACTGAAATGTTATATTTTTTAATGAAATTCATCAAATTTGGTCAACACTTATAATCTAGGGCTCTATGCATGTGTAGGTTTTAATCCAGGTCATTAATTTGTTGATTCCCTGTCTCAACCACTAGCCCACAAACTGACCAACCATTTCAGCCTTAAAAGAGATGGTCCTAGAAATTTGAAGAGGTGAAATTTAATTTGTTAGCTGCTTCTTATAGCCCACAAACTGACCAACCATTTCAGCCTTAAGAGAGATGGCCCTAGAAATTTGAAGAGGTGAAATTTAATTTGTTAGCTGCTTCTTATATCTATATATCTATAGAGCATGTAAGTATAATAAGACTAAGTATCTTAGGTTGTAGTGAATATCAACTAATCATATAGATTAGAATAACATAATGGTAGGATGATAGTGTGTAGAATCCATGTATTTCTCCATGTTTGTTTCTGTAGATTCCTTTCTCTAGTTTCCAATTTGTTTTTTTCCCCAAATTGTGAGGTAGTGTGTCTATTGAAGTACAAATGAGTCAAAGTGGGAAGGTAGAGAGAATAGGACTCATAAATTGAAACCTAAACCACTAGAAGTAGGAGGAGAAGTGAGTCTATTACGTCTGATGATGGGAGTTTATACAAGTGGGAGGAGGGGAATCCAACTTATGATCTTATAGGATTATGAAAGTTGTCTTTCACTCTAGCCATGTTCTAATATAGGGCTCTATCTGTGTGTAGGTTTGAACTTGGGTCATTAATTTGTTGATTACCTGTCTCAACCCCTAGCCTACAAACTGACCAACCATTTTAGCCTTTTAAAAGAGATGGCCCTAGAAATTTGAAGAGGTGAAATTTAATTTGTTAGCTGCTTCTTATATCTATAGAGTATATAAGTATAAATAAGACTAATTATCTCAGGTTGCAGTGAATATCAACTAAGCATATAAATTAGAATAACATAGTGGTAGGATGATCAAACTTGCTTGAGTGTGTAGAATTCATACAGTTCTCCATGTTTGTTTCTATGTCCACCAGTTATTGTGTAAAAGAGATTCAACACAAATATTTGATGCATAGAATCCATGTGGTTCTGTAGTTTCCTTTCTCTAGTTTCCAATTTGTTTTTTTCCCCAAATTGTGAGGTAGTGTGCCTATTCAAGTCCAAATGAGTCAAAGCAGAAATTTAGAGAGAATAGGACCCATAAATTGAAGCCTAAACCACTAGAAGTAGGAAGAGAAGTGATTTTATTACGTCTGATAATGGGAGATTATACAAGTTGGAAGAGAATCCAACTTATAACCTTGGAGGATTATGAAAGTTGTCTTTTACTTTAGCCATGGTCAAACTTTTATGAGGAGAGAGAAACGAAAAGGGAAAAGTTAAAGGCTACATTCAAGACCAATTTTAGTTAACAATTTGGTGTACACAACTACAATTGTGGACTATGTTTTTCACTAAAACTCCAAATGCTATAATGGGATGAATTTGAAGTAATGTATAAATAAGGCAAATCCAGGTTCCAAACATATTGTATCCAACTGAATTTGAAATAATGCTTCAAGGATGGAAAACTTGATTACAAACATGACATATGCAAATCAAAATGTCCTAACATGAATCAAATGGAAATTGGCTAAGATGGGTTTCCTCAAGGGTGATGATATCTTGTGTTTTCCTGGAGCAATATTCTCCAATAAGATAAGTTAATAACTTCATAATGTTTAGAGATCAATATGTGGGCTAAAGATATCCTCATTTATTTTAATTCTATTCTTGTTTACAACATGAATTTTTATCCTTACAGGATTCTACGCCAATATATATATTTATTTGTTTTGGGATATTTCTTCCATAATTTCAGCTCTATATTTGTCCAAATGTTATTCTTACAATTGGGGAAAAATGTAATTCATCTAAAAAACATATTTCATTACACATATCTTGGGAAGTTTGGGGATCATGCAAGTTCTCGTTTTGTGAATTGATACGATACAATGGAAGATTCCTTTGGTTGTCTTGAGCCGATCTCAATTGTTGTTTCCCACGTTGATTGCCATTGGAACTCTAATCGTTATTCTTATGGAAATTTCGATGACTAACGGTTGAGCATTAATAATTTTAGATAGTATTTTGTGAGTTGTTGGGGTGCTTGTGATGTTTAATATCTGGAGAAGGAAAAGAGATGTACTGAATAAGCGCAAGAAATGTTGGTTTAGCCTTCTTTCTCTCACAGTTGCTTCTAAGTGGAATTTAGTTTCTCCTACATGTTGCACTAGGTGGCTATAGGGTCCAAGTTATATAGGATTTAGGCTTATCATCTATGTTAGCAATTATTTAGTATATATGAGCTAAGGGCATGGGCATGTAGGGCTCAAAATTAGGTTAGGAGAAGAAATTACAGTCACTTGAACCTCTCACAAAGCTTGAGAAATATTAAGTAGTGGGTCATGGTTAGGCTGTCTTTTTTATTTCAGGAGACAGGTCAAGAGGGTATCTCTATCAAGTATTGCCAACTTCTTCATTCTTCATTCTCTAGCACATCTATATAACTGTAACACCCTTTCGACAATTTCCATGGAAAGATCAGCCTATTTTTGTTTATCTTTACCAATTGCTTACACTGGTTATGAATTTAGAGGATTCCCTTATCCCCCATTTCACGTTTCTTGAGATACTGTCAACTGTTTTTCAGCATGTCTCTATAACAGTCAGAGGGACGAAGTGTTAATTGTTCTCAACTTTGACTCTGCCTCAAGGTCTGTATTTAATTCCAAAACATGTTGCAGATGACTACATTGTTTTTTATCATTATACTCTAATTCCCTATTCTTGCTTTATTTTTTCCAAGTTATATAGGGTATAGGCTTTTTTATTTCACGAGATAGGTCAAGAGCATATCTATATCTAGTATTGCCAACTTCTTCATTCTTCATTCTATAGAGAATCCATATAACTGTAACACCCTTTCAACAATTTCCATGGAAGTATCAACTTGTTTTTGTTTATCTTTACCAATTGTTTATGCTGGTTATGGATTTAGAGGATTTCCTTATCCCCCATTTCACATTTCTAGAGATATTGCCAACTATTTTTCAGCATGTCTCTATAATATTCAAAGGGAGGAAGTCTTAATTTGTTCTCAACTTTGACTCTGCCTCAAGGTCTCTATTTAATTCCAAAATATGTTACAGATGCCTACATTGTTTTTGATCATTATACTCTAATTCTCTGTTCTTTCTTTCCTTTTTCCAAGAAAAAAACGCAAGTGTGAATGAAAATTACATGCTTCAAGTGCCAAAAAAGGACACATAACTTGCATAATTTAATCTTCCTATGGACAGGATCAGCCAGAACATAGCGTTTCAGCCCAACTGTTCAGTGGTGTAGTACCAAAGACATACATATAACTGTCTCAAAAAAAGGGTCAATTCAAAGCCTTTAAAAAACATAGGCTACGTTGTTTTTTGATCATTATACTCTAATTCCCTATTCTTTCTTTCTTTTTTCCAAGAAAAAAATGTAAGTGTGAATGAAAATTACATGCTTCAAGTGCCAAAAAACGACACATGACTTGCAGAATTTAATCTGCCTGCCAGGACCAGCTAGGACATAGTATTTCAACCCAACTGTTCAATGGTGTAGTGCCAAAGATATACATGTAACTGTCTCAAAAAAATGATCAATTCAAAGCCTTTAAAAAACATAGGCTACATTGTTTTTTTATCATTATACTCTAATTCCCTATTCTTGCTTTCTTTTTTCAAAGAACGTGAATGAAATTACATGCTTCCATTGCCAAAAAAGGACACATAACTTGTAGAATTTAATCTACCTACATTGTTCTTTGATCATTATACTCTAATTCCCTATTCTTGCTTTCTTTTTTCAAAGAAAGTGAATGAAATTACATGCTTCCATTGCCAAAAAAGGACACATAACTTATAGAATTTAATCTGCCTATGGCCAGGGCCAGCCAGAACACAGGCTTGCCAGTAAACATATCTAGCTTAAACATATAAACTAAAAGAGATAAAACACTTTGAAGACTTGTCCCTTACCAACTCATAGAGAAGAGGAAGTGATGACAGAAACACCCTCATCGGCTTCTTCAAAAGACATGAGACTTACATCAAAATGTCGGTCTTCCTTGGAAACCCTGTCAACATCCTGGTTCAAATTTCGATAAACATGAGTAAAAGTGATATGCTCAAAAGAGACAGCTACCTCCCACAACAAATCACCCATCGACCTTAGATGAATATTGTGCAAATAACCAGACTCTTTTATCCAATGAAGAACTAATGTTGGAATTACGTTTCCAAGCTCCATCAAAGAAACTCCATGGAACCGACTTGTCAATCCTTATCCACCTGACACCTCTCTGGTTTAGGACTTACTGCAGCTTTACAGCTTGAAAATAAAGCACCAACTCCAAACATGATTTGAAAATGGTAGAATCTCTAGCCAGCCAAACCCCCCCAACAGAGGGCACAGGGCACTGCTCTAACCTCTTTTAATTTCTGTTTATCAAACCATTTTTTAAAACATTCATCAATAGTAGTGCTAATCCAAACTTTTTGAACTCCACCTGTGAGGGCCTTCGGCCTCCTTCCATACCTGTTGAGCACAATAACAGTGGACTAGCAAGTGTGATATGTTTTCCTCAGCAGCCACATAGAGAAGACAGATACTTGGACCTGGCCGACCCCTATTCTGATGTTCTCCCAAGTCAGAACCTTATTTTTTAAAGACAACCACATAAAATTTTAAATGCAACTCCTCCCGACCATGCTAATATCTTAATTCTTTTTCTTTTCAGTTCCTTAAGCATTGATTTTTCTTCCATGCTAAAAAGACTTGTCTCATTGCTAGCTTATACATCTGCAATGTCTTTTTCTATAGATTTTTAGGTCATTGTCCATTTTTTTTAATCCTGAACCCGAGTAACTATCACTCCTTTCAATTTCTTAAGAGATTTTGCAGACCGAAAACTTTCAGAATCACCCAAACTTGGATCAAAAGACAACAATTCCTTTGTCACCAGGTTTTGAAATTCTTCGTCATCCGACCACGAACCATTGAACTTTTGAGGCTTATTGTCTTTCCTTTCTAGTCAAAGGAGAATCAATGCATGATTTGAGGCACATCCAGCATCCACCTACGATCCGGATTTGTCAATTGCTGAAAAGAGAGATTGATACAAAAAAATGATCAAGTATTTTTGAGATACCAGCTTCTCCAGCTTGATTATTCCACTAAATTAGCGTTATTTTTACAAGCTCCATATCAATAAAACTAGCTCCTTCTATTTTATACCGAAAAAATAGATAACAATTCCTTTGTCACTACTCACCAGGTTTTGAAATTCTTCATCATCCGACCACGAAGAATTGAACTTAAAAGGCGTCGTGACTTATTGTCTTTCCTTTCCGGTTGAAGGAGAATCAATGCATGATTTGAGGCACCACCAGCGTCCACCTAGGACCTGGATTTCTCAATTGTTGAAAAGAGAGACTGATACTAAAAACAAATTGTGTCTTTTTGAGATACCGGCCTATCCAACTTGATTATTCTACCAAGTCAACGTTATTTTTATAGGCTCCATATAAAAAAAACCAGCTTCTTCTATTTATACCCCCAAAAAATAGACAACAATTCCTTTGTCACCAGGTTTTGATATTCTTTGTCATCCAACCACGAAGCATTGAACTTGAAAGGATTCGTGGCTTATTGTCTTTCCTCACCACTAGAAGGATAATCAATACATGATTTGAGGCATCACTAGTGTCCACCTAGGGCCTGTATTTCTCAATTGCTGGAAAGAGAGACTGATACTAAAAAATGATGAGTCTTTTTGAGATACTAGCCTCTCCAGCTTGATTATTCCACCAATTCAGTGTTATTTTTATAGGCTCCATATCAATAAAACTAGATTCTTCTATTTTATACCCTAAAAAAAAAATCTACCTAGGAATCTAGATGAGTCGTTGCCCCCCAAATTTCCCCCCAAGACAGAATGAAATTCAAGTCACCACCTATAATTACATAGTACTCCTTGGTGCATTCCAAAGAGAAAAAAGGATACCAGTACGCCTGCTTGGATGCATATGAGGAATACCAATTAATGAAATGAAATTCAAGTCACCACCTATAATTACATAGTCCTCCTTGGTGCATTCCAAAGAGAAAAAAGGATCCCAGTACACTTGCTTGGACGAATATGGGGCATACCAATTAATGATCGAGGTCTTCATCCCAAATCTGTGAAAAAAACTCGGTCTAGAGACCTGAATTGAGAAGTGCAATAGAATTTCTCTGAGCAGTTAAAAGATCCCCATAATTCCCATTGGCATCAAGAGTCAATAAACCCCAATCCTTCAAAATCTTTCATGAAGAGGGTTGTAATCTTGACACCCCGCATTATCCCCTATAAAACAATTACATCCAGCTTATGGACCTCAACTAAATGGGCTAAAGAAAGTCCTTTTGAGGGACTGCCAAGACCTTGAACATTTAAGGAGGGGATGATCATTTTGAACCAACACTGTGTTGTGTCTTGCTCTTAAGGAACAGTGTTACCAATATCGTGTTGTTTAAAATATTGCCAAGGGTTCGGAAAAGAAAATATCAGAAATATTAGGGAAAAATTGGAAAATATCGAAAAATGTCGGCAAAACTAACATATGAAAAATATCGGAAAATAACTGAAAATATCGCCGTCCCTCCAAAATATGATAATATCACAATGTTGGCGATAATATCGTGATGTTGGTAACATTGCCAAGGACCCCATTCAAATCTTTTTTCTTTACTTAACTAATTTCTCTCTTATCTTTTTATTGACCATGTTGCAAATAAGACTCTCCCTGTAGAAGAAGTAGAAGGACCCTTGATTGAGTCCAAATCTAAACCCATACTTGCCAACAAACACTTATTTCTTTGATTCCTAGGTCTCATATAGTGTTGACAAGAGGAGGAAGCTTCAAAAACATCCTCCAAATGTTCTTCTCCTAGACAAGAGTCCTCATTGTTTGGTGAGTGGACCAACAAAGATTCCCCCGTTACTGGAGAGCTTTTCAGTTCATTATCTTGAAAAGAATAGAGTTTCCTTTCCTAGAAGCTACCCCTCTAACATATGTCCAAAGCTGAGTTTTGAGCTGGATCTTTGAGGGGGGAAAGCCATGTCCTCTTGTTTCCCATATCCAGATCAATCCTTTCATAAGGAGAAATAGGGTCTTGAGAAGGATGAATTGTATTTCCCTCCAACACATGTTGAGAGCTCACTGGGGCTACCCCATCTTCTGACCAAAAGGCTAATTCTGAATTTTTGAATGAGGCAAAGGGCCATAATCAAAATATTCTTGAACCTTCAGATTTGAAGAAATAATTTGAGAAACCTTATCACTAAGTTGCACGATATAGGGAAACAAGTATGAGTTTTCGAAATGGAAACGCATTGGAAACATGAATAAACATTGAAACTTTGAAAGAAAGCATTATGAATAAATAAGATAGAAAATTTAAATGATAAACATTAATGACAAGTAATGTTCCACCCTTTGTTTCCTCCCTCTACCTCGATCCTCTAGGGACATCAACCAACACCATCCAATTTTTATAAAATAACTTAATCCAAGCCTTAAAATGTGGTAGAAAAAGCTTAATATGCCTAGTCAATGATTTTGTCTTGAGTGAATGGTACATTTTTGTGAAGGCCATGGTGAAGGAGTTCAACAATAAACGCCACCAACATCGGGGCACATAAATGGCTTGGTGATCTTGATTAAATGGAATCTGATACCCTCATACATGATAGAATCCAACAAAAGCACCAGAACTTGTCAATCCCGAAAGTTGTTAAGTCTGTTGAATTTCGAATAGGATATGAAATTCTACTTTCTCCATATGAAGACTGAGGTTGGAACCACTCTCAAACATCCTAAAAAAATTAATGGTAATGTTAAAAATTTAAGTATAAGTTAAAGTTTAAACACTTTTACTTTGAAAATTTAACATTACCATTACTTGCCATGCTCCAATGTTTTTGGTCAAACTCGGTTAAAATTTAACCTCTAATTAATGATTAGTTAACCTCTAATTATGGTTTAATTCCAAATTGGTGGGTCACAATGGTGAAACCCATTCAAAATTGGAACATTTTTCTCTTCGAAACTTGTTGTACAGACGATGGTATGGACCAAAAACATGTTTCTAACCATATGAAATGTGTTTCCCACACGTGGGATGCATTTGTACGAATGAAAATGCGTTTTAGGGCCATACCACACGCATTTATGTGTCTCCGTATTGAAACGCATATGGTACAACCCCCCTCTACACATTTCCTGCAACCTTGTGAAATTTCTAAAACCCAACAAAATGAACCAATATTTCCAATTGTATTTCACTCATAAATTATTTCCTAAATTTATGATATTGTTCTCTAGTGGCTACAACTAGGTTTATTTACAAAATTTTAAATGCACAACAGAAAATAAATCTGATCAATAATGAAGAATATAACAACAATCACAACCATGAGAGAGAAAAATATTTTTGGGTAAATAACCCCGGGAAAAACCCAATGTGGGAAAACCTGTTCTTCTGTTTGTGGAATTTGATTATGCAGTAGAAAGAATATAGAGATCTCTTACAAATGGATCGATCCAACCAATGACTGAGTGAAACCCCAATTTTTCTCTTCCAACACACTTGTACGACCCTCTCTCAATCCTCTGAACTGAAATGACTAAAGAATGCAGCGTGCGTGAGCCTCTACGCTAAGCGTATGGCGGCCTACGTCACCCTATATGACGACTCTCGGATTTGAAGGTAACGACCTCTGCACAATGTCTAGAAAGCAATTCGATCCTTGCTTGATTTCTCCTCTGACATTCCTGCAATCTTCTCTTCCAGTAAACCCTCAAGCAAACTCCTTCTCCACGTTGAAGTTCACCCTCTCTCAATGAATAATGCGCCCCAGACACGAAGTCGATTTCTTTTATGTCAATGAGCAAGTGAAAACCCTATCTCCAAAGAGATCAATGGTTGAGATCAACCTTGATCCTCTCAATGAGACGGATGGCCAAGATTAAAAGAACCATCACTTAAATTATTTTCACTGTTAACTTTATAAAAAGTGCTCAATAATTCAACGTTAAAAAATAGCACATTTAAGTGAATTTTTCTAAGTAAACTTTAGGAAAGAGATTAACACATCAACTTGGCTAAGTTTCATTGTCCTCTACCATGCTAGGATGCCACACATGGAAGAAGACCTTCCGAGTTACTCTTATTAACACTCCCTCTTAACGAGGAAGGGATTCTTCACCAATCCCATCTTCTCTCTGAACCGAAATGACTGAAGAATGCAACGTGTGTGAGCCTTTGCGCTAAGCATATGGCGGCCTGCATCACCCTATACAATGACTCTCTGTATGTTGATATTATGGTAGATGCGGGAGGTATTTACCTCCACGTGTAAACCTGACGAGAATAGAATATTCTGAGAAGCAAGAAGAAACCTTAATTAGTTGGTTAATAACCATAGAACACAAGTCAGCTCAAGAGAATGACTTGTATTAGGTTATTAGCCTCCAAGAGAAGAAGTCAGCTAAAGGAAATGTTATATACTAAAGAATTAGTACCCAAAATGAGAATTCAGCCCAGGCAGTCTGCCAGAAATACTATAAATATAGAGGGCCAGTCTTTATTCTGGCCAGGATTCTCAGCACTGTAGAAGCAACACTTGTGCGCACTTCAGTTGGCCAGTTTTTGCGCAAGTTTGGAGGAGAGTTGTTATTGCAGTGGTTGCAGCTAGCAGATTTCGGTTTTGGCTTGGACTATCTCTTGGTTATGGTTTGGACTCTTTGATCAGCTCTTGTTACTCTTGCTTGGTGCGCTATCCTTGGAGAAAGGTGCACCACCTTTGTTTGGATATCCAACCTAGGGTTGGCTTCCAGAATGATTCTCTATCAAGGTTAAGGTGCTTGGGGTGGCTTCGGCCTATGGTTGGGTGACAATAGTGATATTCTCTATGGTTAAATGAGCACATCCATCATATTCTAACAGATTATGGGCCCACACTATCTTCGGACAGACTAACCACTGGAAGATAGATTGGGAGGATTTGCTCAGTTGCAGTTGCAGTTGTAGCCACAACCAGTCTTTGCTGCAACAATGAAACCCTAACCCTCTCGTTGAGGCACCTTAAGTGAAGGGATTGACCTAATTTCTGGACAGACCAGTGCGCCCTAGCCTAACGCATCTCCTGGTACTCTCAGCAAGCTAAGACGTGAAGTTTGAGTTTTTGGTCAAATCTAGGGTTGACCAAGTCAAAGCAGACATGACTTACTCTATGAAGTCAGAAAACAAGTTAAAAGGGGCTTCTAACTTGAGAGCATGGAAGACAAGGATTTATCTCATCCTTGCCAAGAATAAAGTGTTGGATATCGTGAAAGGAAAGATTGTGGAACTAGAGTTTGAATAAGGAAAAGAGAAGGAACCGCAGACCGTTGCAGTTATGGAGAAGTTCAAAGACAATGACATCAATGCCATGAGTATCATAGTGGATTGTATAAAGGACCACTAGATACCCTACATCTCCCATCTTGATTCGTCTAAGAAGATGTACAATGCCCTAATAAACCTCTTCTCAGTCAGAAACATTGTACAGGTAATGAGTTTGAAGAATGAGCTCCGTGACATGAAGATAAATGATGATGACAGCATAACATCATACTTTGTGAGAATCTCTCAGTTGAGAGATCAACTACATGGCATTGAAGAGGTCATTTCAGAGAAGGAACTGGTAAATATAGTACTCAATGGTCTTCCCAAGACATGAGATGCATTTTCCACAAGCATGAACACAAGGAAGGAGTATCCCACATTTGAAGAACTTTGGACTTGCTATGCACAAGAAGAATCAAGGATCGGTGCAAAAGAGAAACCCCAAAATAAATACGATGATCAAGCCTTCACAGCAAGATTCAAGAATTTTAGGAACAAAAGGAAGTTTGGTTCAAGGAAGAAGCCAAATCAAGAGAAAGATATGTCAGAAATACAATGCTTCAACTGTCGAAAGTATGGTCACTA
>ML797262.1:385936-410375 GCA_009831015.1 Picea engelmannii | reverse complement strand
ATACAGCTGTCATGCCTAGCAGAGCCCAAATAGGCATGTAAGCACTCACTTTTTGCTCACACATCGACGAAAAGAGTGCAAACACTCGTCATGAATTTCATGGGATACATTTTCACTTTCATATGTCCTCTCTATTACGAAATTTTCAATCCTTCCATGATCTCCCCTTTTAAACCATCCATCTTAGTATTTATTGAATCCCTCGTCTCTTGTAGTTCATATTTTGTTACTATCTTCTTTTGTAAATCATTTATGTCCCTACGCATTTCTTCACCTTCATCAAGACTCTGATTAGGACTATCTGGAGGCTTATTTGGTGTAGAAGTTCCCTTTTTTGGTGGCATGTTGGCCAAGTATCACTTTAAACCTTGATTTTGAGGTGGTTCTGCTAGACAATATTCCTTTTATTGTATATCCAAAATTTTGGCCCTTCTGGGTATGATTTTTTCCTTTTTGTAGTTATCTAATATTTATTCTTTGCAATGCCACAGGTCTAATAAAAAATGTATGTGCCAAGTGGAATTTACAGTAACTTCTCCACAACTTGCTGATTTTTGTCCTTTCTAGGAGATCTCACTTGTACAGTGTGCCCGACACAAAATAATTGATATAAAATTCTGAAAGTCATACCAAAACTACTATGGACTATCCAGTATCCAATTCAACTAGTCTCACTCAATTTGGATACTCCAGTAATAAGTTATTATTGTTTTACCCAGAACACCTACTTGAGACTAGTCAATAGGACTAGTTAGATACCCTATCTTCCACAGGGTGTATCTACAAATGTAAGATGAACCAGAATCTAAAATTTTTACCACATATACCTTACTAATTTCTGTGAATATCCTCTAGATTTTAGGGTCTGAAACATTACAGAAACAATTTTATAGAGAAATTTCCGCAATGACTCAATTCAGGATGTTTCCAAAACCCTATCTTACACAGGTTGTATCTCCGAAATTATAAGGCCTCGGGATCTGAAATTTTAACCCAATGTACCTTGATCTGTCTAATAAATATCCTCCAAGTTGTTCCTTCTTAAACATTGTATAAAAAACTTTATCATGAAAATTCCAGGGTGTCTCAGATGTAGCAACAAAACCCCAAGACCTTGAGCTCTAATACCATATGTTAAGAACCAAATATCAATATAGCATAGAAAAACCTTAGAATAAGTACTCAACGTCTTGAAAAAGAGATAATTTCAGATAATAAGCCTCTTCGAGGGGGAAACCTCCTTATACCCCACATAAATTTTCAAATAAAAGATGATTCCAAATGAAAATGTCTCCTTGGTATATATAGGAGACTAGGAGGTACAATTACAACTAATGGAATAAAGCCGACATAAATAAAATAACATTACTAATGTAATATGCCCCAATTAAGGGGTAATGAGCCACTATTTAGGGCTTAACACCCAAGGTCGCATCTAAGGAGGGGTCGAGAGAAAAGGTGCTAACTCAAACTCTAAGATTTTGCAGAACATGAAAGGGAAGGTCGCGGGTATCGTGAGGCCTACGCAGGAAGTCGAGAGGGCCCATGTCTAATACGGAACGAGACCAACAAGTTTTTAGAGAGTTGTTGGACTCTAGAATCGAAGATCCTGACTGGGAGGTCGCGCATCCCTTAGGAGAGAAGGGGTTCTACACCATTCTTGTTGAGGCACATCTTGTATTTCTTGGCATATGGATAAGGGTTTTTGTGATATACGGTTGAGATCTTGTATTGATTGATGTATTGAGAGGCTGAATATCATAAAGGGTTTCAAGTCTAGATCATGTGAGGGTTATTATACTTATTCATGATTACACACACTTTTGGCACATGACTAGAGACATACATGTATGAGGATGCATGCACAGGGTACAGATACATTCTAGATGCAGTGACAAGTTACAGATCTATGTGAAAGAAGTTACACATGGTCAGAAGTTTTCAAAAGAAAGAAAAACCTAGTTTTTAGAAGGCATGTATAGGTTGCATAATGGTTTGGTCGTGTACATACGTGGGCTGCATAACAGATAGGGTGCATACATACGTGTGTTGCAGCACTACAAGTAAAATACATGTTGTATTTTGTTGATAGATGTTCAGTTCAAGTACAGATTGATTACAGGGCAGTTGTACAGGTTGGTTGCAGGTTAGTGGTACAAGTTTTACAATGGTATATAGTTGTACAATGGTATATCTCACAGTGATAGTGTGACAGTGGTTCCACCATTCTACTTCTATGTCAGGACAGTCAGACGGGGAAAGGACAGGTGGTTGTAGCCACCTTCCGGTTGTATCCGAAGAACATAGGGGGTTGTAGCCTCCTTCTAGTTGTAGCCATAGAATTGGAGAGTTGGAGCTTCCCTTAGGTTGTAGCCTAAGAAACTAGGGGGTTGGAGCCTCCTTCCAGTTGCAACTGGAAAAAAAAGGAAGTTGGTGCTTTCAATGAATGTAATTCTTCAATACATATAAGAAAAATGATTTCGTGGTTTTCTCCCACTTTGGGTTTCCACATAAAACACTAGTGTATTGTGTATGTGTATGATTTTTCATTTGTTCATTGCTTATTTACTCTTCATTTATTGGATGATAATTCTACATTGATATAACACTTGGATTATATGGTTAAAAAGGATTAGATTTCTCTATTATTGATTCACCCCCCCTCTCAATAATCCAACAATTGGTATCAGAGTAGGTTCCTTCAGGAATCAGTTTAACCACTGAAAGGTAGATCATGGAGAGAAACAACTTGTATAAAAATGGAATACCATAGTTTTATGGACAGAAGTATGATTTTTGGATCATAAGTATGAAGACATATATTCAGGCACATGGATTTGAAATTTGGCAATCAATTATAGATGGATACACAGTATTGTTGACGATTAAAATCGCAATGAGGATTTCACCCACAAAGTATTTCTTAAGACTAATCATTATAAGCTAATGAGATATATAATACTAGTAGGTGGGACCCCCTTGTAGATTGGGATATCAGATATGGTTTTTATTTCATGTTTATGTTGTTGCTCGACACCGCTTACATGGTTCTACATCATTGATGAAATCTTGGTTTTATTGGAAATGAATAAGGCATGTTATGTGTTGGTTCTAATTGCGACAAGTGAATGATGGGTAAGGAATGTTATGTTTTGTTCCAAACTCTAATTCCATGTTACGATGGCCTATGTTATCCATTTCTACCATTTCTATATGTTCCTTTATTTGTTACTTTGACACTTGCACAATAGACATGTTAGTAACAATACATAAGAGAAGTTGAAATAAGGCAAAAGAAATATAAACAAAATGCAAAAGAAAAGGTTGAACTATGCTACTATGCTACACTACATGCATTGAAATTAGAATGGTCATTGTTAATCCTAGCTAACAAGTTAATAGCTATGTGATTTATTGAGTTATATAGTTGGCATGCATTATTGTATAGTTTGGAAATGGTAAGATGTGATGAGGGTGGCGCTCTTGGAAATTAGTGGATGTTGGTTTTGATGCATGGTTCAATTGAATGAATTAATGGATTAGTAGGCTAGTGTGTACTAAGGAATTGAATGGTTTGAGGGGGAGGCGACGTGCATTTATTGCACATCACTCCTACTCCTTCCATTGGCCACCACCCTAGTTTGGATATTGTTCAACTGTGTTTTGTTGTGGTTAGGCTCCGACTTTCAAGAAGAAGAAGAATTGTTTGGACAAGCTCGTGTTTTTAAGGTGATTTTGGTTACAAGTATGTATTTTCGCCATCCATGAATCTTCTCTAGTTATGAAATAGATATTGTCTCAGGATGTATTGGTCTATGCTTTCCTTAAGTATGGAAATTGTGTAAATTTGTGATATTTTTATGGAATGAATCGTTGATGGTTTTCATTTCAATAATGGTTGAAGTCACAGTTTTATTGGTCGTTCTGAGTGTTAGAAGCCATAAAAGATCTTTGTCATCCTTTCTGGTTTTAGTTGGATGGTTTCATTTGTTCTAGATTGGCTAGATGTCTCCATGCATTTGTATCACCATACCCAGTCTTTTTTTGTTATGGGGTTTACTGGTTTTGAAACACCTTGTGTCACTGTGCATTGTTTCACTTGGGTATGGGTTTGTTCATGCTACTGTTGGTTGTGCATTGGGTTATATTGATTTTTCTCGGCTCTGTTTTATCTCAGCGTTGTTAGTTGGTTGATTGGAAGAGCCACAAGGGTTATACCCTACATGTTATAAGTATTGTTACAAGACCAAAATGAAGCCTTTTCTCCTTTGTTCAGAGTCTCTCATATCTCATGAAATATCACACTCTCTACAAATTTATTGGTGGTATACCCTGTGTGTGCACCATTGGTCTCAGAGGTTCTCACCTGATGATGGGAGTCGACACTAGTCTCCCTATGTTGGTCCACTGAGAAAACACTTGATTTCTCAAGCCTGTAGTTTGATAGAGGGAATCGTTATGGCATGTCAGGTATATTGTTGGTTGTTATGAGTTGTTGGGTATTGTAAACAATGTTCGATTCTAGATCGTCTCTATTGATTAAGTTGTCAGTGGTGTTGACTGTGGTATTTAGTCACTGCATTTCTTATTATGACAATAAAATTGATAAACTCATCATGGTAATTTGGTTGATGGAAGAATTGGATTGAATGCATAGTCGTTGTCTCTTACATTGTAATTATTGAATTGTTAACCCAACTTTAGTTACAATTGATTAATGCACAATGATGCTTCATGCATGATGCGTGGGTATGTGTGGCGTTCCTACAACATGATAGGTTGAGTTAATAATTGTTGTGGTTGTGTGTTTTAAATTTTCGAATGGGAATATGGCATGGCCATCCACTGTATATGTTATGGATATTATATTGATTGTGCCATCAGAGAGGGTCACGGGTTTTTAAAAAATATATGGTTTTGTTAATTTGATCAATTTGTGAGATGAGATCGAGCATATTATTCTTGCCTCATTGTATTGGATGGATAGCCCATCATTGTGGATGTTTAGTTTCAAGTAGTTAGACGTGACAGTCACAAAATGATCTCGTGTTTTGTTAAGTGGTCTATGTATCTCACATCATCATATGAATTGAAATGGTAATTGATGTCTGTGTGGAAAATCGAGATCTTTGCAATTAAAATATGAATCATTGTGTTTGATTGTCCACTATGTTTGTTTAATGAATATCATGCATCTTAACATAAATAAGCACGGGTGCTATGGCAATATGGTATTATTACAATTTAATTGTTGATGGAAAGTGGTCGATGAGTTGACATTGAACAGAGTGGAAATAAGTGATTGTTTATTCATTTGGGGATTGTTTTGAAATATCAATTCGATAAATGATAAGAACAGTGCTCCTCTACAGGTTGTTGTGGAATTCATATTGTCTTGTTTTGATAACACTATTAAATATTTGATTATGAACAGTGAGCAAGTTAATGCACATAGTTGATTGAATTATACACAATAATTGATCATTTGATCACAGTGACTATTTGGTTGGTGTCAAACCTTTTGTGTTTGATATATAATGGTTTTATGGATTACTTAATTAATTTTATGAACAGTGTCCACTCTCTTTCCCTACCATTATTTCTCTTTTCGCTAATTACAACTCCCTCGCCTTCCCACATCCATTTTTCACTCCTTGTTCTTAAAATTTAATTATAGTTAAGAGAATTCTATATTGGAATAGTTTGAAATCGCATTTTATTTTTTATCGGAACACAGTTTTATATTCTTTGGTTTACATTACACTTGATTGTTTGTCGTCTTTGAGAAGTAACCATTATTCTTTTCCCTTTCATTTTATTATTTTTCACTCAATTCAAACCCCTCGCATATCCCAGAACCTTGTCCACCCCCTGCTCATTGACAACAATTAAACAATTTGTATGGATTGGATTGCATGAGTCTGATATGTTGCTGAGCCAAAATCTATTTCATATTTTTAAGGAGTTGTCATGTATGGTTGTTAAAGGGACTATTTTCTAATCAATCATGCATGTAGGAATGATATTTTTCAACCGAGGTATCCATGGCAGAGGCAACTGAGGGAGAGGTAATTGGAACAGAGGCCCAAGAAGGCCAATATTCTCCATACAATTTGATTTTGTCTCACAAGAGTTAGGCCAGTTGTTTCAGGCTGGATTTTTCAATTGGATTGGGCAAGGAGTGGTCCAACCTAGGCCTAAAAGGCCTCCCTTCCAAGCTCCACAAGCCTCTAGTATTCACATGCCCCCTCATGTCTCATTGCAACCCGAGGTTCCTGAAAACGATGGATGGCAAGAGATTGTCCACCCAATAGTCTCCCAACATTGTGGCTAGCCCAATCTGTCCTTACCTGCTCCCCTACCTATTAACCATATTTCCCAAGTTGCACCTGTCCACTCACTAATTCATTCCTCTCATGCTAGCAAAAGTTTGAAAATTGAGGCCCGCCATGCCCTTGATAAAGGAAAATCCACTATTGCCCCTTCGTCACCCTCCAATGGCTTTGATAAATTTGTGTCTTCTTAGATGCATTTGAGGGATGATTGTTCTCATGTGATCAGCGAAATTAGGCATAAAGGCTCAGCACAGCCAAAGGAAAATTTAGAAAAATCAAAGGGTGACAGTAGAAATCAAGGAAAGATTGCATCTCAGAGTGGGAAATATGGTTTTTCAGTTTTTATTTTATGTATTATTTATGACAGTTGAATTCAAAAGTTTTGGACATGTTTTCTTTGGATATATGAGTGATATATTTTTTGAAAATAATTTCAAATATCAATGAGACAAATTGTCAAATGTGAATGTGATGATGGGAGTCACAAGGAAGGGTGTTTTGCTTAATTAACTAGTTATGTTATGATTGTTAAGAGCTAAAGGGAGTCACAAGGGGTCCCACCTACAAGTTATTATTTATTTAAAACCCTTATTATGATTTATTACTTTTACCCATTAACTAAAAATTTGGTTGAGTTTTTAGTTAACTTAACTAATGAGGTAGTTCAACTACTTCAACCAATTCTAATTTGCTTAAAGGCTAAAGGAAAGGAAGGAACAAGAGGAGGATAGAAGGAGAAGCATATTAAGGTTTGTTCTTTGAGTTTATGTTGAGATAGTTTAGTTTTCATTCATTCCTTAATTTATCACAAGCCTAATTATTTTTTATGATAGCAGGGTCTTATTGTAGACAACAAGATTCAGGGTTGAATTACATCATTCAGACACTTTTTTTTCAGAGGTATTGATCTATCTTCAATAGTCTTTGTAGACTTGTATGTTTGTGAATTATTTTTCATGACTGAAAAAGGCTATTGTGAAGAGTCAAGTGGGTAGCAATCTGTGGCAAGTGGATCTAGATTTTAGAGTTCAATTTTTTTTTTCTGTCAGAGGTCCTTTTGTATGTTCCATCAGGGATGTCTAAGTTTGACATTGGTCCAAAATTTCTTCACAGAATTTTTTAAAGAGAGTGACTCTTTGGTGAATTGGAATGAAATAAAGGATTGATTTATGTCTCATCTATCTTGATTATCATTTTGGTGTCTTTGCTTCTATCTCTACATTTATTTCAGCAATTGTTATATTCAAAAAATCATATAAAAAATGAATTTTCCAGCAAGATTTTATTTATAAAAAGACTAGCCTAAGAACTTGTAATCAATACTTGTGAGTTAGGATATTAATTTTGATGGCTATAAACATAGGGTGATATTCCCATCTATTTTTCTTTAGCCAAGAAGAATCTGAAAATGCTTGAGTAAGATCATTTTGTATCTTTTCTTCAACAAGTACCAGCATTTCCGCCAA
The DNA here is from genome assembly GCA_009831015.1 of Picea engelmannii. Taxonomy (NCBI): domain Eukaryota; kingdom Viridiplantae; phylum Streptophyta; class Pinopsida; order Pinales; family Pinaceae; genus Picea; species Picea engelmannii. The sequence goes on along the minus strand of ML797262.1, from coordinate 402,574 downwards.
CAAATGACAAAGAAGTGAAACTCAATCAAAATAATTCTAAAGCCAAAAATGCACTTCTGAATGGTCTTGGTGAAACGGTATTCACCAAAGTTTCACATTGTAAATCCACTAAAGAGATTTGGGAGAAACTTTGAAATATTTATGAAGGAGATTCAAAATTCAAAGCAACAAAGCTTCAAACTTATAGAGGTCAGTTTAAACAACTAAAGATGAAGGAAGATGAGAATATTACAGCTTACTTTTTATGAGTCGATAAAATAGTAAATGCAATCATGGGATTGGGAGAAGAAATCAAAGAATCTGTAATTGTTCAAAAGGTACTAATATCTCTTCCTATGATATTTGACCCTAAGATATCAACACTAGAAAAAAGAGTAGATCTAAACTCAATGAGCATGGATTAACTACATGGAATATTCACAGCATATGAAATGAGAACTGAATAGGAAAATTCAGATGTAAAAGAAGCAGCCTTCAAAGCATTCAAAAGATCAAAGAAAAAGGGAAAGAAACAAGAAAAAGAACATAGAATCAATAGTGGCATCTCAGGATATGATGAAAAAGTGACCAACTTTGTCTAAAGACTTAACAAGGGAACCGATGGTGGGTATAGAGGTAAGCTTCCTCTAATTTGTTTTAATTGTGATGGTATTGGTCATTTTGGTAACAAATTTCGTCATAAGAAAAAGAGAAATGATGAAGGTTACTAAAAAGGAAAACAAACATATAAAGGAAAAAGAACCACAGAGAAAGTTTTCAAGAAAACCTTATGCACCAAAGAAGACATCTCATCATCAGATGAAGATGAAGTCAGTGACAGTGAGATAGAAAGAGTTCTATTCATGGAAGTAGAATACTCTGATAAAGAAGACTTCGAAGAATAATATGAAGAATCTAAAGAAGAATATGAATAAGTCGAAGAAGAAATTGAAGAGGTGGAAGTTGACTATCGAGAGGAATTTTTGCGTGCCATAGAAGTTATCAGAAGAGAAAAGAGGAAAAACAAGAAGCTACAAGTGGAACTAGACAAGAAATAAGACACTCGGGAATTAGAACAAATGATCACACATTTTAAGGTTCAAATTGAAGAAGATAAAAGAATCGAAGAAGAACTCAAAGAACAGCTAGAAGGAAGAGATAGGATCATTGAAAATTTGGAAGCAAAGATTGTAACATTAAGAAAGGATATTCAAAATAAAAATATGCAACACAACTCAAAAGTTTTGAATGACATTATCAATAGTCAAAGGCCTAATCATTACATGTCTGGACTTGGATACAATCAGACAGAAAAGGGATCAAGCTCCAAAACAATAGAACAAGAAACATATCCAAAAATATATGCAAAAACAATCAAAGGGGATAGGAAGGTATACATAGAAAATTACAGGGACACTCCTCCACCAAGAAGATTCAGATTTCATAATCAACGACCGATAGAAACAAATAGGTCTTGGGAATAAGAAGGATTCAGAAGATGTTCAACTCCCAAGTATCAAACTATCTTTCTTGGTTTATGTTATGCATGTAATAATTTTGGACATAAATTTTTGAATTGTAGAGATAAGAATACAAACATAAACAACTTTGAAATTCATACACAAAAGGGTTATCCAATAAGGCCTAGTGAAACACGAAGAATAAGTTACAACAAGTTTGAATCATTGAACACTAAAGTGGAATACTACAAGTGTAACAACTTTGGACACATGGACAAAGATTGTAGAATGACAATCTCTCCTAGAGAATCAGAACAAAACAACAACAATCACTGACAGGAACCTCAGAAAAGGACATGGATAAGAAAGCAGAACCAATACAGCAATGAAGAATGCACACTCGCTCTACAAGCTAAGCAAAAGAAACATGGTTGGTATGTTGATAATGGATGTTCAAAACACATGACAGGTGATAGAGACAGGTTTCTTACATTAAGAAAGGAAATAGATGGATCAGTATCCTTTGAAAATGATGATTAATATAAAATCATTGGAAAAGGCACAGTCAAAATTGGGAACAAGAATACAAAGGCAGAAAATTTTCTACCAGTAGAAGATATGACACATAATCTTCTAAGTGTGATTCAAATGTGTGACCAAGGTCATAAAGTTACTTTCGATTCACAAAAGTGTGAGATAAGAAAAGAAGGTTCAGGAAAATTGATTGCAACAACTGCGAGAACTTCAAACAACATATATGTATTAAGTGAAATTGGAAATGAAAAGTGTTTCCTAGGAAAGGAAGATGAAAGTTGGCTATGGCACATAATAATGGGTCACATACATTTTTATAACCTTGTCAAAGTTAGAAAAAAGGCTGAAGTTAGAGAAATTCCCCAGATCATGAAACCAACCAACACTTTATGCAAGCATTGTCAACAAGGAAAGAAAACAAAGACCAGGCTCAAATCAAAGGAATATTCAACGACAAGACCACTGGAAATTATGCATACTAATCTAGTTGGACCAACTACAATAAATGGTTTAAAAGGTGAGAAATACTTTATGTTATTAGTTGATTATTATACAAGAATAAGTCAAAAGATTTTGAAAACTTCAAGGTCTACAAGGAAATGGTTGAAAATGAAATGGATTCAAAAATCAAATTCTTAATATCTGATAATGGAGGAGAGTTCGATTCAAAGTAATTTATGGAATATTGTAGCAGTCATGGAATAAAAAGGCAATTCTTCATTGCTAGGACACCTCAATAGAATGGAGTTGTTGAAAGAAATAACGGGAAAATACAGGAAATGGCTCGAACAATGCTAATGGATTCCAAATTGACATATATTTTTTGAACACAGGCAGTGCATACAATTCACATTCAAAATAAAGCAATGCTCAGAAACAACACTAAAAAAACTCCCTACGAGCTATGGAAAGGAAGACTAGCAAATTTGAAGCACTTCAGAGTTTTTGGAAGCAAATGCTACATTAAAAGAGAAGATGAAAGAATGGGAAAGTTTGACTCTCGTGTGGAAAAAGGAGTACTTGTTGGTTACTCAAGTACAAGGAAAGAATACAAGTGTTACAACCTGAGATTGAACAAAGTTGTGGAAAGAATCAACGTAACAATTGATGAAACAAGAAGACAATAATTAAAGGAAGAAGAAAATGAATCAATGGAACAACTTTACGAAGAAGAAATAGAATATGAAAAAGAAGGGGAATATGAAGAGGATTTGACAGAAGCAGAAGAGAAATTTTAGCAAGTGCCTCCAAGGACACCTAGAAGATGAGTACAGAAGAATCATCCTTCAGATCATAGTATCAGAAGCAAAGACACAAGAGTTGAGACTATAAGAAGAATCTGTTCACCAGAACAAATGCACCTAGCACTCTCATCTACAATTGAACCAACATATTTTGAAGAGTCCAGCAAGGATGAATTTTGGAATAAGGACATGGATGAAGAATTGGATCAAATAGAGAAAAATCACACTTGGGAATTGGTTCCAAGACCAAAGGATAAGAATGTGATCAACACAAAGTGGGTATACAAGAATAAATTGAATGAAGATGGACAGGTTACAAGAAACAAATCTAGATTGGTATGCAAAGGATATGTAGAGTTTGAAGGAATCAACTTTGAAGAGACATTTGCCCCAGTTGCCAGAATGGAAGCAATCCAATTGATTTTAGCTTATGCATTCTCCAAAAATATTAAAGTGTATCAGATGGACATAAAATCATATTTTTTGAATGGGGAACTTGAAGAATAAGTCTACATTGAACAACCAGAAGGATTTCAGTTGTCAGAGAACGCATATTATGTGTGTAAATTAAAGAAGGCATTTTATGGTTTAAAATAGGATCCTAGAGCATGGTACTCTAGACTGGATAAATATCTACAACATGCAGGGTTCAGAAAAGGAAGTGAAAACAGTAACCTCTACATCAAGGTAAGTCAAGATAGTATTTTATTAATTGAAGATTATGTTGATGATATTATTGTTGGTAGTGATGATGACAGGTTAAGCCATAAATTTGCAAAGGATATGTAGAATGAATTTGAAATGTAATTAATTGTTGAACTATCATTCTTTATGAGACTTCATATACGTCAAAGAAACCAAGGAAATTTTATTTCTAAAACAAATTATATCAGATAAATGCTAAAGAGGTTTGAAATGGAAGATTGCAAACCAGTTATCACTCCCATGCAAACTAGTTGCAAGTTGAGAAACGATTATGATTCAAAGTATACAAATCAGAGGCAATACAGGTCAATGATTGGTAGCCTATTATAGGTGATAGCATCTAGACCATATGTAATGTAGGCAGTTGGACAGGTAGCACCATTTTAATGCAGCACCAAAGGAATCACATGTATTAGCACTGAAGAGGAGTTTCATATATCTCAAAGGAACATAAGAGTTTGGATTATGGTATCTGAAAGGAAAGGATCTATCACTTATTGACTACACAGATGCAGATTGGGCACGTTGTATTGATGACCGATGAAGTACCAGTGGAGCAGCGTTCTACTTGGTTGAGTGTTTAGTATCATGGCTAAGAAAGAAACAATCATCAATATATTTATCTATAGTCAAGGCAGAGTATATTGCAGCAACAGCATGTTGTACACGGGTTCTTTAGATGAAACAAACTCGGACAGATATACAGGTTGAGTATGATGATCCCATTCCAATCTCTTGTGATAATACAAGCACCATCAATATCTCAAAGAACCCAATGATGCACTCCAAGATGAAGCACATTCCAATCAAGTATCAATTTCTATGGGAACAGGTTGCAGAAAAGAACATTAGAGTTGAGTATGTGGGCAAAAAAGAACAAGTGGAAGACATCTTTACAAAACCACTTCCACAGGAATCCTTTGAGTATCTTCGACAAAGACTCGGAGTTATTTCTACTCCAAAATGAATGCTTTTGAATGTTTATCTTATACGTCTTATATGTACACGAGGAAGCACCATAAAGAGGACAGTTGAGTTAGGGGGAGTAGCCCCGGATGGAAAGATACCTTTGCAATTGATGACAAAGGGGGAGATATTTATTAGATGTAGAGGGAAGAGGCATGATTCCAGGGGGAGAAATGGTCATAGATATGTAGAGGATAGAGGCATGGTTCCAGGGGGAGCATGAGTGATATGACTTCAGTATTGCATGAAATGATTCCAGTATTACATCAGAGTGTTTCCATCAATGCCAAAGGGGGAGATTTTTTATTAAGGTTGGTTGTAATTGATGTCAACCCTTGAAGAAAGTCCAGTAGAAAATTTCAGTAGCACAAAGGTTTGTGTAATGGACCCAATTTTGTTTGATGTAAAGATGACTTGTTATTGTCTTTTCATGGTTGATAAGAAGTAAAAATGGATGAACTACAAATTGGTCCCCTTGTGGTGAAATCCCTCACGGTAAGATGCTTTGCGGATTGAGTTATCCTAGAAGTGTGGTTAGAGAACCCATGATTAATTGTGCAATAATGAGATGAAGTTCGATGAATTTTTTAGTGAAATTATCCTAGATGGATAGTTCTTGTTATGCCATTTTTGGTGGTATGTAGAACGTCACATAACTCCTCACGATTAGAGATTTATGGCCATGTGAAGTTGGATGACCCTCATGAGTCATCTAGAAGCCCCAAAAAGTCAAAGTGTTTGCAAAAGAAATTATTTAAATAATAAAGTTAATGGAGAACTCCCTAAAATAAGGAAAGTGTAATGCTACATGAAAGTATAAATAAGAGGCAAGGCTCTCTCATTTAATTACACTTGAACACATTGAATATAGTTTTTTGTGTGAGGCTTACTGAAAGTACTCATTGATACATCTGAAGTTGCAAAAGTATGAGGTAGCATGAAGGGTTGACGGAAAAATTCTCGTAATTACAGTGAATACTAAAAAACCCTATTTTCTGAGGTGTATGCAGGCTGACAGTGTATTAGGGTGTGTACATACTGAGGCATACATGGGTTGGCAGTGTATTAGGATGCGTACATGTTGGTAAAGCAATGGAAACTTGAAAATATGAAGATGAAGAGGTTCTAGATTCTGATATCAAGCTCTGAGGAAGGTCTACAGTGCTCCAATACATCAGATATATCCATTGGTTCAAAAGTGTTGTCCCTTGGTCATGTATTAAGGAAGAAAGAAAATATTAAAGAAGAATAAAGACAAAGTACGAAGTGTGCGGAAGGCACCCAAACCAAGGAGGGGTCGAAGTGGTTAAAGAAGCATAAAAGAAGGATTGAAGTAAGGGAAAGTAAGTCATTGGAAGAGAATATCAAGGAGGACAAAGCAGCAAAGAGGATATATTGTGGACAAGTCAGCAAGCGAAAGAGGACACCAATGGGTGCTTTGGAGAACCTCATGGAGAAGAAGGAAGAACAGGTCGGTGAAGCCCTTAAAATGTGGGTTATGTGGACCTAGGGTTTTGGTACCTAGGTGTTACACATTATTTTCATCACTCTTATGACCATTAATGATGTAAACCTATATGTTTCCTTCAAAGGGGTCAGTGGCCTGAATTCCTGAAGAAATAAGGGAGAAGAACTTTCCCTGAGAGAAGAAGTTGTATTGTCTTTTGTAAAAACCCTATTAAGGAGGATTTCCACAGGCTTTTCCTATGCAGTGTGCAGAAATTCCTGATTTCCACACCTTTCTCTATAGCTAGGTTGCAGAGTTTCCGAAGGCTTCTCTATATCTAGGGTGTGGCGGCCTTTGTACGTGGGAAAAACAAGCGTCTTCTCGATTATTCTAGAAGGAGAAGCTTCTATGGTGAGGTAGCCTCCGAACGGTTTGGATCTTACTCGCTTTCATGATTTAGTGGGATCATCCTAACCTCCTCACCTTATCCTCTTCAGCTTATAAAAAGAGAGGAACTCTCATGGAGAAAGTTAGCTTAAGCTTGGATTGGGATTAAGCTTGATTGAGTTATTGATTTTTGTAGCTTGGAGTTTTTGGGCCTAGATTGGCTTTGATCTTTGCTTTGTCAAGTTATATTGTGAGTAGCTATCATATTCATGGTCTCAGAATCCTTGGAGCAAGAAGTGTGTGGGAAGCAAGGAATTGTTGGAAGGAACCTGACAACATCAAGGCATCTAGTTGTATCTTTCTTCCACATTCTTTAATACAGATATACTTTTATTTCCTATATGAATGTTATTTGTCCATATTGTATGATTCCTTGATCACGTACATAGATTCATATCAAATAGACTATGTTGTTCTTGTCTTCATTTGCTTGTGTTTATTTGCAAATATTTCAACATAAGCCTCGCAACAGAGCTTGGATTACATTGGCGAAGTCGAATCTTCGATATCTAAAAGGTATTTCCTAGATCCATTTATCATTTTATAATTGAAATATAAGGAAAGAGTAGTGTATTGTCTTGTTTTGTTCTAGTTTTGTATTGAATCTAGAAGGATTGATATGTGTCTGCACTTAACAATTAGTTCGATAACACTAGGGTTCTGCTACCTAGGGTTTTGAAACCTAGGCTTCGTTCTAGGGTTCTCTAAGAGTCATGGAATGTATAAAATGAGGTCTAGAAGAGTGGAGAGGGGTTGGTGATAGAAATATTGAGATATAGAAGTGTTTTTGTTGTAGATAATTCTTGTATTATGGATCTTCAGCTAAGTGCGAAGATCGACCCTGTAGTTGGGTGCACAGGGGTGGGAAATAAAGAGGAGAGATAGAGAAGGATCTGCAACTAAGTGCAGAGATAGAACTATATATTTGCTTCATAGGTGATGCCAAAAGGGCCAGTAGTTAGGGTTTTTTGGTGCATTGTTAGAGTTGAACCATGGTTCTGCCCCTGAGCCAACAAATGGTTCCGTTGTCAGGACAATAAACAATTGTGCACTGCATTAGGACACACTAGATATTATAGAAAGTTTATTAATGGTTATGCACAGATAACAACACCCATGGAGAAGTTATTAAAGAAGGATAGTAAGTTTTAATGGAAAGAAGAATGTCAGCAGAGCTTCAACTCACTAAAGAAGAAAATGGTCACTGCACCTATCTTGGTTTTTCCAGATTGGAGCAAGGAGTTCAATGTTCATGTCAATGCTTTTTCCATTGTACTTGGAGCAGTATTATCATAGCCAGGAGCAAGAGATATTGACCATCCTATAAACTTTTCTAGCATGAATCTATCTACATATGAAAGGAATCATACTACCACTGAAAGAGAAGTCTTAGTTATGGTATATGCACTACAGAATTTTAGACATTGCTTGTTGGGAGGACATTTTAAGATGTTTACTGATCATTCTACATTAAAGTACTTAGTCAACAAGCCAATTTTGGGGGGAAGAATATGCGGATGGCCATTATTATTCCAGGAGTATGACTTTGAGATTGTGGTCAATCCAGGAAGGATGAATAAAGGACCTAATCACTTATCCAGGTTAGAAAATGGTGAGGAACCTACCAACTTGGATGATACACTACCAGATGCATAGTCATTGGCCATCAGAAAAATCGATGATCCGTTCGTCGAGATATTCTAGTTCCTATCCACAGGAATGGCACCTCACGAGTATACAGTTATTCAAAAGAAACAATTGGTAGTCTACGCTGCATATTTTCAACTTATAGTTGGATAGTTATATAATATGGGACCAGACGAGATCTTAAGAAGATTTGTTATGGAGTTAGAAAGACCATTGATCCTTTTAGAATCACATGAAATCATCACAGGAGTACATTATTCAGGGAAAGAAATAGCGCAAAAGGTTCTCATAGTTGGCCTTTGGTGGACCACCTTACACAAGGATGTTAAGGAATACTACAGAGCCTACGATGTATGTTAAAAAATAGAGAAATCATCTAGAAGGGATGAGATGCCTTTAGTACCTTAGTTAACTTTATAGGCATTTGAGAAATGGGCTATTGACTTTGTGGGACCTATTAACCCACTAGGAAAGCACACAGGAGCTCAATGCATTATCACTGTTACAGAATATTTGACGATATGGGAAGAAGCAAGAGTAGTTAAGGATTGTAGTGCAGATACAGTTGTGTGGTTCATCTTTGAGGATATCATAACAAGATTTGGATGCTCGAAGGTCCTTATGAGTGATCAAGGCACACACTTCATCAACAAAACTATTGAATCCCTGACCCAAGAGTTCTAAGTTCACCATCAGAATAGCACACCATACCACCCATAGGAAAATGGTACAGTCGAAGCTTTCAATAATATCTTGGAGACAACGCTGACTAAGATTTGCAGTATTAACATATATGATTGGGATTTGATAATTCTAGTAATGTTATGGGCTTATCGAACTACTTGCAAAAATCTAACAACACAGACTCTCTTCAAGTTAGTTTATGGCCTGGAAGCAGTGGTACCTATGGAATATTTGGTTCCCAGTTTAAGAATTGTAGCATTTACAGGTATGGATGATATTGGCACTGTTCAATATAGGCTCACGTAGTTGATGGAACTAGAGGAATACAGGTTCATTACAAGATTTCATCAATAGGCACAAAAAGAACAAGAAAAGGCTTACCATGACCGAAATATCAAGAGGAAAGCATTTAAACAAGGAGATTTGGTACTCTTATGTGACAGCAAGTTCATGAAGCATCCAGGAAAGTTCAGGACACATTGGCTCGGACCATTTGAGGTCACCTATGTTATGGAAGGAGGTGTTGCACAGTTGAATACCCTTAATGTAGAATGGAAGGATGGTTTAGTAAATGGGAGTCAGTTGAGGCTGTATTATGACAACCAGTTGCCCCACAAATCTCAGTAAAAGAAAATAAGGAATGGTCTAGGTACCAGGTGCAGTTGAAATTAGGTACTAGACATAGAAAATATAGTTTGCACATGATAGGAAGGGAAAGAGCAGAAAGCACAGGCTGCTCTGAGCATTCTGTGGTCAAAGTAATATAAAAGGTTCAACCCTACAATGAATCGGGACAAGTCACATGTGAGTGTTGGGGGGATGTTGGCCCTTGGTCATGTATTAATGAAGAAAGAAAATATTAAAGAAGAATAAAGACAAAGTATGAAGTGCACGAAAGGCACACAAACCGAGGAGGGGTCGAAGTGGTTAAAGAAGCATAAAAGAAGGATCAAAGTAAGGGAAAGTAAGTCACTGGAAGAGAAGATCAAGGAGGAAAAAGTAGCAAAGACGATATATCATGGAAAAGTCAGCAAGCAGAAGAAGACACCAATGGGTGCTTTGGAGTACCTCGCAGAGAAGAATGAAGAGCAGGTCAGCGAAGCCCTTAAAATGTGGGTTATGTGGACCTAGGGTTTTGGTACCTAGGGTTTTTTCACCTAAGCTTCAGTCTAGCGTTTCTAAGAGCCATGGAATGTATAAAATGAGGTCTAGAAGAGTGGAGAGGGGTTGGTGATAGTAATATTGAGATATAGAAGTGTTTTTGTTATAGAGAATTCTTGTATTCTGGATATTCAATTGAGTGCAAAGATCGACCTTGCAGCTGGGTGTGCAGGGGTGGGAGATAGAGAGGAGAGATAGAGAAGGATCTGCAGTTGAGTGCATAGATAGAAATGTGTATTTCCATATACTTAATCAATAAACACAATTCTTGTGGACATATCCCTAGGGAGAGGGTGAACCACATAAAATATTATTGTTCTATGTGCTTGATGTTGTGTTAGTTCCTATCATTTATATTGTGATTGCATTGTTGTTTCCCTACTAAGGATTAGAGACATAAACTAACTTCGTGAATCTAAGTATAAGACTGTTAAAGAATCTATAGGTTATCTTTCATGGGAATCTGGAATCATATTGCACTTCCTCTAGTTGTAGACACCTGTGTCCTGCAACCCCCCTATAGCTACTTTGGGTGATACTTAATCTGCTTCGCAGGTGCTTCTGAAAGGGCCAATAGTTAGGTTTTGTTGGTGCATTGTTAGATTTGAACCCTGGTTCTGCCCTTGAGCCAACAAAAAGGTATGTCTTATTTCTATGAATAGTTGGATTTTGATGTATGCATGAGAAATGGTTATGGATATTTGAGGATTCTCCCTAGAAAGACTAGTGTTTGCATGGGATCTTTTGTATAAGTCAAATCTACATAAATACATGGCTGGTACATTTATCATTGATACTTCTTGTTGAGGCACACCTTATATTTATTGGCATATGGCTAAGGGTTTTTTGATATATGGTTGATATCTTGTATTGGTTGATGTATTGAGAGCTTGAATATCAGAAAGGGTTTGAAGTCTAGATCATGTGAGGGTTATTATAATTATTCATGATTACACACTCTTTTGGCACATGAATAGAGAGATATATGTATGAGGATGCATGCACAGTGTACAGATACATTCTGAATGTAGTGACAGGTTAAAGATCTATGTGAAAGAAGTTACACAGGGTCAAAAGTTTTTAGAAGAAAGAAAACCCTAGTTTTCAGAAGATATACACAGGTTGAATAACAGTTTGATCGTGTACATACACGGGATGCATAGCATATAGGGCATGTACATATGCATGTTGCAGCACTACAGGTCACGTACTTGTTGTATTTTGTTGATACATGTTCATTTCAGGTACAAATTGATTACAGGGCAGTTGTACAGGTTGGTTGCAAGTCAATGGTATAGGTTGATATAGTTGTACAGTGGTATATCTCACAGTGATAGTGTGACAATGGTTCCATCATTCTACTTCTACGTCATGGTGGTCATACGAGGAAAGGACAGGTGGTTGTAGCCACCTTCCAGTCACATTCAGAGAACATAGGGGGTTGTAGCCTCCTTCTAGTTGTAGCCAGAGAATTGGGGAGTTGGAGCTTCCCTCAGTTTGTAGCCTTAGAAACTAGGGGGTTGGAGCCTCCTTCTAGTTGCAGCTGGAAAACAAAGGAATTTGGTAATTCCAATGAATGAAATTCTTCAAGACATATAAGAAAAATCATTATGTGGTTTTCTCTCGCTTTGGGTTTCCACGTAAAACACTGGTGTACTATGTATGTGTATGATTGTTCATTTTTTCATTGCTTATTTACTCTGTAGTTATTGGATGATAATGCTACATTGATATAACACTTGGATTATATGGTTAAAAGGGATTAGATTTCTCTATTATTGGTTCACCCCCACTCTCATTAATCAAACACTACCTTCCCAATCTACATCACTATATGGTTTCAAAGTAAACTTTTTTATTTTTGGATACCATAATCCATAGTCTAAGGAAGCTTATAGATATCTAAATATCCTTTTTACTTCTTTTAGGTGAGTTTCTTTATGTGTGGATTGAGACCTGCCAACTAATCCTACAACCTGCATTATGTCAAGTCTTGTTGGTGTTGCATAGAGAATACTTCCAATCATAGATATATATGTTGGATTACTGAGAGGGGGGGTAAATCAATAATGAGAAATTTGTATCTCTTATTAATCCTTTTTAACCACAATGTGTATTATTTTAACTTATTCAATAATGTTCATCCATTCATCATCAATATATTACTGTACCATAAACATTAGCATCCATCAGTGCATAAAAGAAAATAAAAACCACATCCACACAATGCATAATACACCAATATTTATGTGGAAACCCAATGCAGGAGAAAACCACATAATTATTTTCTTATATATCAAGAATTACATTAAAGGAAGAACCAACTTCCAATTATCTGGCTTGAACCATAAGGAGGCTCCTACCCCCTGTGTTCTCCAGCTCCAACCGAAAGGTGGATACAACCACCCAATTCTCTGGATCCAACCAGAAGGAGTCTCCAACCCCCTAATTCTCAGGCTACAACCTAAAGGAAGCTCCAACTCCCTATTTCCCCAGCTCCAATTGGAAGGTGGATCCAACCACCTAGTTCTCAGGCTCCAACCTAAAGGAAGCTCCAACTCCCTATTTCTCCGACACCAATCAGAAGGAGGATACAACCCCCTTTCCTTACCCCATCCAACTGCCCTGAAATATAAGTGTCAAATAAATGATGAAACCACTATCACACTGTCATTGTGAGATATATCACTATAAACTTGTACCAATCTATGCCAATAACCTATCACAACCTATACCAACAACCTGTACCAATCTGTACCAATAACCAGTAATCAACCTGTACCAATAACCTATACCAACATATACCAAATACACCAACAACCTGTATCAATACTCTCCTCAATATATCATATCTGATAACATAGATCTCATACCTAATATCACAAGAATAACACTCAAACCATGTGCAAACAATGCACATCAATCATGTACATCAACACTATAGAAATATAACCAACAACATGTACCAATCATGTATCAACAACAAACCAAACTATTACTCAACAAGATGTATCAAGATCACCATGTACCTCAAGCATGTATCTCATCCATGTACCCAATCATATACCTCTACCATATACCAATAACATACACCAAAATAACCAACAAGATACCTCTAGCAATACACCACACTCTCCATAAATCAATTACCATAAACACTTACACACGACCATGTGCCAAAACCATACCTTTAATAGTGTAGCAATCATCAAGACCTATAACATAACATTCAACAATTCCAATATGAAAATCTAATGTGGTTACCAAACTGCCAACTTTATGCAACTTCCAAATCTGTTGCCGCGATTTTGTTGTCACGATTTTGCTTCTGTAGTTTTGTTGTTGTGATTCTACTATTGCAGTTTTGTTTTCATGATTCTCTTGCTATGATTTTTCTTCCGTGATTTTTCTGTCATGAATTTCTACCATGATTCTGATCTATCAATAATACCTGCCCAAATCACCTTTCACAAAATAGATATTCAATGGTATTCAATAAATGATAATAGGGTACCCTTGCTCTCTTATTTATACTCTCCAAGTAGATTCCTCAAGATGTTATCTTCTAACCAACTTTAATGACTTCCTTCTTTTAGGCCTAACCCACTTCTAACCACTTTTCCACTTACAACCACTTTATCCACAAATATTATGTTCTCCACTTATATTTTCAACTAATTTGTTTTCAATTATTTTCTTAATGCAACCACTTAAACCATGATTAACTCCTAGTTTCAACCACTTTGACTAGTCAACTTCTTCTAGGAGTTTCTAGAATAATTTGACTTATTTGACCTTCTAGGCGCTTATAGATAACTCAAGAGAGTTCTCCAACTTCATAAGGACATAACTCTCTAACCATGAGGATTTATGTGATGTTCCACATATCACCGGAAATGGAATGATGTGTACTATACATTTGGAATAGTCTTACCTTCATATTCACTGATTGGCGTGCCTTCATAACTCAAATAAGCTCAAGTCCCTTACCCATACCTTTGTGCTACCAGAATTCACTATCGGAATTATCCAAGGGTTGACATCAATCACTAAGGGTTTAACTCAATCTAAAACATCACTCTTCATGGGTTGAAATCAATGACAACCAACTATCCAAACCATCTATCCATCAATCTAAACCAATTTTCAAACACTATACATAGTCTAGTCTTCTTTTGGTGAATCGCCATCTAAGATCAATTTTCATCCTATGTGTGATACCCCACAACTTGAACTTTTAATTTTTGTTATTTATTATTTTAGAATTTTAATTATTTTTCCAAAAAGACAATTTGGTTGATTGACCAAATCTGAATTATAAAACCTTATTATTTTATGAAAATAAACACGTGGAGAAAGAGACACATGTTGAAGAAACTATTAAAGAGTGAGTTAGGAATCCAAAGGGGTTGTCCAAGTGGCATCAAACTAAAAAAAACTATGGATTTAACTCAACTTCAAAAAGGCACATTCCATATTTATAAGAGAATCTATAAACATGTGTTTAATTGAATCGGATAGGTGGTCAGTGAGGAGGAGGCTCAAGAAAAGTGTCACAAGTACTAGGAAAAATAAAAGAAGTCATGAAAAGGGAATGGGATTCCATTCCTAGGATGTGAACTAGTAGCTTGAGATGGCTACGCACTAAACTGACTTGACACGGTGATTTTTTTTAGTTTACACACAACAAGCTAGTAATCACAATTCTGTAAGAAGCCACGTAGGCAACCCCTTGGATTCCAAACTCATCTCAGGGGTGACAGAGGTGGAAAAAGACTCTAGTATAAGGTTGGGAGGAATATATTCTTCAACGTGTGGTTTCCCCAAGTTCCAGGCTTTACTTCTTTGTTATGAATATGTTGATCTAAATGTTTATTGTGTTTTATTGTGCATTATTGTGGCCAAAATCATTGGTTATAAATCATAAATAACTTGTAAAAGTATTGGATTCAAGTACTTGTTATGAGATAATAGATGCATATCATAAGTTTCATGCAGAAAAACTGTGAAAAAAAAACAATGGTTATTTTGATCCTAGATCTACGAACATAATCATATTACCAGTAGAAAATCAATAAAACTCATAAGTAAAACCTAGTTACTAAAACATAGATTGTATTCAGATAATAAATATGTGTTGAAGAGATAGAGTTTCAACAAGATACAATGTATACAATTGAAATGAAATTGTTACAGATTAAATAGATTTCAAAAGGATACAATGTATATAATTGAAAGGGAAACGTTACAGATTAAACAAAGTTTAACAAGATACATTGTATATATTTTGAAAAGGAATTATTACATATTAAACAAAGTTTAACAAGATACACTTACATATTAAATAGAGTTTTAAAAAGTAATGATTGTTTATGTCCAACTAGGGAAACAATGGAAAGTAAACCGAGTTTAACAAAGATATAAATAAAGATTGTATATAAACAAAAAGGAATCGTAAACAAAGTACATAACATTACATAAATGTAAAATGTGTAGAAAAAATTCCTAAGTCACGAGACTTTCATGAATGATTATACAAAATTATTCGGTCGACTAGTTGTAGTAACGGACCAGTCACATGTTGTGATGCCAAACTTGAACGTAGTTAAGGAATGGAACCTGAATACCTTTCCAACCAAGGGTATTTCCAAGTCTCCATGGTACCAGCCTCCTCGGTACCTACACAATAACAACAAACAAGTTAGAATGCGGTAAGAATTTATTTATTCAACAGAAGTTACACATGTAAATAGATACGAACTTACCATGGATGTAAAAAATTCCCTTCTATCTCCTCTTGTATCTTTTTGAACTACACCTGATTGTACAGGGTTGTCAAATAGTTGATGGGTACCCCTCGAAAAAATAAGCAGGGCCCATCATCAGTTAAATACCAAAGAATAAGTTTATCAATAATGTAATTCACAATGCAATTACAGAATATTAAACTAAAGAACATTACTACTCTGTGTGAACATCACAATTGTTTTAACAGGATTCCTAACTAATTTAAGGACAAATAAATGATTTGAAAAGGTTTTCGTCATAGACCAGAAATGAGATCAATAAAACAAAGGAATTATAAACCTGTAGTAAAACTTGTTACTGTAAATCAGACCATATATTTCATAGATAACTGGGTTCGAACGATAAGTCCCTGAGAACCAAGGGAAAAACCCTTCAAACCATAGGCTAACCGAAAGTGAAAATTTACTATGACCGAAATAAAAATTGACAAACACAACATTATATATTATAAATATATAGAAACAAGAAGTTCACCATGTAAAATGTTACAAAGATAATTAAACAGAGCTAGTGAAATAACGTTTACACATAAATGTGAACTAATGGCTCAGATAAT
>ML797262.1:347071-358161 GCA_009831015.1 Picea engelmannii | reverse complement strand
CTAGGGGGTTGGAGCCTCCTTCCAGTTGCAGCTGGAAAACAAAGGAAGTTGGTGCTTCTAATGAATGTAATTCTTCAAGACATATAAGAAAAAGCATTCTGTGGTTTTCTCCCGATTTGGGTTTCCACATAAAACATTGGTGTATTGTGTATGTGTGTGATTGTTTTTTTATTATTGCTCATTATTGGATAATAATTCTACATTGATATAACATTTGAAGGAAAAGGATTATAATTACGCTATTACTTATTCATCCCCCCTCTCAGTAATCCAACAAGAGGCCATGTAGGCAGCCCCTTCGATTCTGAATTCAGCTCGAGGGTGACATAGGTGGACAGAGAATCTAGTATAAGGTTGGGAGGAACAAAGTCTTCAACGTGTGGTTTCCCCAAGTTCTAGGTTTTACATCTTTGTTATGAATATGTTGATATGAATGTTTACTATGTTTTATTGTGCATTACTATGGCCAAAATCATTGGTTATAAAGCATAAATAACTTGTAATAGTATTATATTTAAGTGTTTGTTATGATATGATATATGCTTATCATAAGTTTCACGCAGGAAAACTGTGAAAGAAAAAAATAGTTATTGTGATCCTAGATCTATGAACAGAATCGTATTACCTGTAGAAAATCAATAAAACTCATAGGTAAAACCTAGTTACTAAAACAAATATTGTATTCGTATAAGAAATATGTATTGAAGAGACAAAGTTTCAACAAGATACAATTTATATTATTGAAAGGGAATCATTACAGACTAAACAAAGTTCAACAAGATACAATGTATATAATTGAAAGGGAATCGTTACATATTAAATAGATTTCAACAAGATACAATGCATATATTTTGAAAGGGAATTGTTACATATTAAACAAAGTTTAACAAGATACACTATGCATATATTTGTAAGGTAATCATTACATATTAAACAAATTTTAATGAGTAATGATTGTTTATTTCCAACAAGGGATACAATGGAAAGTAAATTGAGTTTAACAATGATATAAATAGTGATTGTATATAACCAAAAAGGAATCGTAAATAGATGATCCAGGTGTATATCAGTGGCCACCCACCTTCTCCAACTGGTCCAAAACATGTTTTTGGCAATTTTGGTAATTTACTATTTTTAGTAGTTTTTAACTTTTGGGGCCATTTTGAGGCCCTAAACGATTTTTTTTAGAAAACGGGGAGCAACACAGATCATAAATCAATGTTCCTCACCCAAAAGTTGTAGTTCTCGGATAAATCTTTCCAACGAGCTTTCGAACGCCCCAAACAGAGATCGTATGCAAAAGTTACATCCCTGGGAAGTTGACGTATCAACTACCCCAATCAAGGCCCACAAACCTTTTGGCTTTTCATCTTCCGGGGTTAGGGTTTTGGATTTTACTTATGTTAAAAAGGCCCTTAGAGCCTCATTGTTATAATCATCTTCTCACGGATGCGAGTAGCCATCACATCTCTTCTCAGAGATAAGCTACCACCATTCTAGTGAGTCTTTCACTCTGTATTTTATAGTCTTTGTACATTTATTTCATTAATATAAATCATGTATTACTGTATATATGTGACTCTTGTTTTATTTCCTCTATATCTCTGTTATATTATTGAATATTTTTTATATGTCTGTGCATTTCTTTATTATATCTCCGATCTCATTTCATGCCGAAAATAATCTGGATCAGTGGTATCAGAGCAGGCTGCTCTTGATCGTTTTTAGTGCATGTCCCAGATGAGGTCTGAGTATATAAAGTTGGGTCTTGAGCTTGTCTCTCTTGAGGAAAATCACTCTCTCACACCCAAGAAACCCTCAATGGTGGAAGAAAATAAAAACGACGGAGCAGACGATCCTATCAATCTGTTGCTTGAGCAAGCTCTCACACGACAGAGGGACGAAATGATGGAGAATTTTTCCCACATCCTTCAATGCCTCCTGATAGCATCAGGCACATCTTCATCAAGCGGCCACTTTGTAGGCACATCGTCTTTCAAGGTACAGGTTAATTTTGATATTCTCGTATTTGAAGGTCAAATAGATGCAGATGCCCTAGATAAATGGTTAAATCTGCTAGAAGGTTGTTTCTCTGTTCATATTTTTTTCTACAAGGAAAATATCACCTTCGTACTCCTTAAGGCTCTCCCCCATGTAAAACATTGGTGGGATACTTACTGGGAACAGAGTTCCACAGAGGAGTCTGGAATATATGGGGCCGATCCCACTTGGGATTTTTTTGTGGATGCGGTAAAGGAACAATATTACCGTGTTGGCAACTATGAGGACCAGTACATGAGATGGACCACACTGTGACAAGAGAGGGGCCAAGCAGTTCTGGAGTTCACCAATACCTTCCATACCTTGTGCACCAAGCTAGGTATCAAATACTCTGAATGATATTTGGTTCTGAAATATCGTGGGGCTATACACAGATACATCCAAACTGAAATGGAGTTTTTGGAAATCTCATCACTTGGTGTTGCCTATCGATATGTTGTTAAAATCGAGCATAATTTTAAGCACCATAACAAACAAGAGTTCGGGTCTACAAATCCACAACAACCAAAGTATGACAAAGACAGCCCTAACAAACAATCTCCTGAAAACCACTCCAAGCCATAGGAAAAGAAGGGTCATGGGAAGACAAAGAAGGACACCGAAAAATGGTGCAATTTCCACAAAAGCCCCTGGCACAACACCGATGAATGTCGTTCAAAACAGTCATTGGTGGTCGAGATCAAAGACAAGGATTCAAACCCTGATTCAAAATCTGATTCTAAAAATACTGGTAAAGGACAGATCATTGACGCAAACCCCACTGCTATTGTCACGACCGCAGCAATTCAACCAAAAGAATCAATAGATCCTGAAGAGGGGGAGCGCCTTTTTCATTCACATATGTGGGTGAAGGGGACCCCACTACATTTTATTGTTGATAGCAGAAGCTAGAAGAATCTCATCTCAACAGAGGTTGTCAAACAGTTGGGATTGTCGACAACACCACACCCGCAACCATACAACATCGGGTGGCTTCACCAAGGACAATATCTTCGTGTCAGCCAGCAATGTCGTTTGTCATACGGCATCTAGCCCTTCAAGGATGAGGTATTATGTGGTGTTGCCCCACTGGATGTTTGTGATGTTCTCTTGGGCCAGCCATATATGTGGAAGCGCCATGCTATTTATGAGTCTCGACCCCATAGTGTCATTGTTACTTTGGAGGGTCATCTCTACAGAATACCAGAGGTAGTTCCAACTACTGCCCCACCTAAACAGTGTCACAACATAGTATCTCATACTACAAAATCTAGCTTCTTCATAATCTGTTCAAAAGGTGAACAGAAGGATACTGCAACCACCATAGTTTCAGCCCAAGCACCTTCTATCCAACAAAAGAAAGTCGACAAGGTTGCAGCAGAGCATAAAGATTCCTTCTGCACACAGTCATCTAAAATAGCCAGACTGGTTAAAAAGGTCCAAACCTTTCAGCCAAAGGTTCATGATAGCCTTCAACAAGCTAAGTAATTCCACTTCTCCAGCAAGGCAAGCAAATCACCAAGATTTAGATTCAACAATCAATTTCCCCTCTCCCTGGAGAACTCAAGACAATGGAGACCACTGCTTTCTAAGGAGGGAGGATTGATCCAAGTGGATATCGGTGGCCACCCCCCTTCTCCAACTGGCCCAAAACATGTTTTTGGCAATTTTGGTAATATACTATTTTTAGTATTTTTTTAACTTTCGGGGCCATTTTGAGGCCCTAAACAATGTTTTTTGAGAAAAAAGGGAGCAACATGGATCATAGATCATTTTTCTCACCCAAAAGTTGTAGTTCTCGGATATATCTTTCCAACGAGCTATCGAGTGCCCCAAACGGAGATCGTATGAAAAAGTTACGCCCCTAGGAAGTTGACGTATCAACTACCCCCATCAAGGCCCACAAACCTTTTGGATTTTCATCTTCTGGGGTTAGGGTTTGGATTTTACTTATGTTAGAAAGGCCCTCAGAGCCTCATTGTAATAATCATCTTCTCATGGATGGGAGTAGTTGTCACATCTCTTCTCAGAGATAAGCTACCACCATTCTAGCGAGTCTTTCACTCTGTATTTTATATTCTCTATACATTTATTTCGTTAATAAAAATCATGTATTACTGTATATTTGTGACTCTTGTTTTATTTTCGCTATATCTCTGTTATATTATTGAATATCTATGATATCTCTGTGCATTTCTTTATTATATCTCCGATCTCATTTCGTGCCAAAAATAATCTAGATCAATAGAGTACATAACATTACATAAATGAAAAATGCATAAACAACAGTCCTAAGTCATGAAACTTTCATGAATGATTATACAAAATTATTTGGTCAACTAGTTGTAATAACAGAGCAGTCACATGTTGTGATGCCAAACTTGAATGTAGTTAAGGAATGGAACCTGAATACCTTTACAAGAAAGGGTATTTATGAGTCTCCATTGTACCAACCTCCTCAGTACCTACATAATAATAGCGAACAAGATAGAATGCTATACAAATTTATTTAGTCAACAAAACTTATACATGCAAACAAAGACAAACTTACCATGGATGTATAGAATGCCCTTGTATCTCCTCTTGTCTCTTTTTAATTGCACCCAAGTATACATGGTTTTTGAATAGATGATGGGTACCCATTGCAACAATAAGAAGGGCCCATCACTAGTTAAATACCCAAGAATAAGTTTATCAAGAATGTAATTCACGTCACAATTACAAAATATTAAACTAAAGAACATTACTACTTTGTGCGAACACTGCAATTGTTTTAACAGGAGTCCTAACTAAGTTCAAGACAAACAAACAATTTGAAAAAAAATTCATCATAGACCAAAAACAAGAGCAATAAAACAAAGGAATTATAAACCTATAGTAAAACCTATTACTGTAACTTGGACAATAGATTTCATAGAAAAACTGGGTTTGAACAATAAGTCCCTGAGGTCCAAGAGAAAAACCCTTCGGACCATAGGCTAACCAGAAGTGAAAAATTACTGTGACCGAAATACAAATTAAAAAATATGACATTATATCGTAGACATATATAGAAACAAGAAGTTTTCCATGGAAAATGTTACACAGACAATTAAATAGAGCCGGAGAAATAACGTTTACACACAAATGTGAACTAATGGCTCAGATAATGTAAGTACCCCTCCGTTACAACTAGGAAAGTGAAGGACAACAAGTAATTTTTTATTTTTATTTTTTAAAGCATTAGGAAATTAACATCTACACATAAATCATAGAAACACATAATCAACAACATCATAATCAAAATAATTAAAGTGACTCCTTATTGTAATCCATAATGATGCAACCAATGCATCAACACAAATGATAGCGACACCTGACCAACACATAAACATAAATAGTGATGCAGTTCATCCATGACAATCAACTAAAGCACTTTATAAACAATGATCGACCAGATACGGAATATTAAAATGACTACCCGCCCAACCTACCCTACAAGATTAGGACCTCCAGGACACATAAGAAACGCTCAAGCCCAGGATTCATCCAATTGATTTTGACCACTTAAGGTCTCAGGGTTGGTGACTGTTCTGAGGAACAAGGAGGTTTTTACATCCCACTAATATAATCAAGTCGAAAACCAACTAGGTCAATCAATCAACATCATTATTGTTCATGTCGCAAGAGAATTTAATTACTGAATCAATCATATAACAACATAAGTTAAGGCGCAAGTGTAATCAACTTTATTTTATTTTCATCGCGCAAAAACAAACATCTATTTTATTTCAAGGCACGTGCTTAATCAATTACCTAATTCAACAATAAATCAACATTATTTCAAGGTGTGTGCATGATCTAATTATCGAATTAAACATAAATCAACATCATTCAATGCACGCAATTAATCTAATCACTTAGGAAATCATACATCGACATTGTTACAATGTGCATGAGTAATATAAAGCGTAATCATTTATGCATCATCATTAGTCCATAACGTAAACAATCGAATTACTTAATCATCAGCATAATCCACGGCGTAAGGGAAATCAATCACTCAATCATTTATTCATTAACATTTTTAGTGGTGCAAGAAGTAAACTACACACATGACCATCCATACATCACTTCTATATCATGGTGCAAAATAATTTTCAATTAAATTTTTATGGCGGAAAAGTAAACTACACACATGACCATCCATACATCGTTTTTATATCATGGTGCAAAGTAAGCAAGTTCACAACCCATCATGCATCATCATTAATTCAGGCGTAATGAGCAACACATTTATAACATTATTATGAAGCATATCAAGGCCTTCCCAATCACGCGAGCGAAGAATCCAGACATAAGTTCTCCCACGAGAAGGTACTAGTTCTATTACCATACACATACTAATCTTGTCTGAATTTAATCAATTCCTGGAAATTTAGGCTCACAAATTTATTTAATTCATTCATCTATCCATAATTTATAACAACAATTCATAATTGGCAAAGTGAGGAATGGTTCTGAAGATACATAACAATTGTGCTACACATACCAACGTGATTACTTAATCTGTGTCTTGGATTTCGCAATGAACTCTTATCATAGATCCTAGGTGAGTGTCTTATATTAAATGGCAATGTTGATGTTACCACTTAGTGAGATAGCCAAACTTAACAATTAGACACCATCCTAATACTAGGGTTTCAATGCCTTACAACCATCTAATCCCACTCTGAATTGTATCCTTAAGTTAAATTTAAAATCCTTAAATGACTAAAATGAATGAAATTTGATCTTTTACAAAAAGGGTTTTCTATTTTAGTTGACCTTACAATTTCTGGAAGTACCACTCTCTAACATTTCTTTAATCATAGATTTACTAATCAAGCGACTACGCTATGCTTCTCTCAGCAAGGAGCTTGACACAATGTTTATTAGTGATCAATTAAGAGTTGATACCTTTAATACAAACACCGAGGCCCAAGAAAGACCATCCAAATTTTAGATCAACCAAAATACTTACAATGGACCAATAATGATAATATTTAAGAAGATTACTGTTACATAATTTCAACTTTTGGGTATCATCTCGTTGAGATATTCAATTTGAAAAGTGAAAAAATATTTGGGCACACTTGACCAGAAATTCAATCCATCGCTATGTACCTCTTGTTCTTGGGAGTTTCCACGCTCGTAGAAGAAAATTGGGCGCAAGGCTCGAAATTGAGATGTATGGTTTCCACATTAGAGGTGGCAGCGAACTAGACTCTTATGACAGGTCTGCGCTCAAGCAGTGAATCGAATTTGAGAGGGAATACCTTGCAGAGAATTCAAGGAAGGCTGCGCAAGGAGAGGGTGCCTTGGCCAGCCAACTTCAGTCAAGGAAGCGAGTAATGGGAGGGTGTAGTAGCAGTCTCGAAATCTGTCAAAAGAGCAGTGAGAAGGCGCACTAGACAACCCACCTCTCTGTCACGATAGGAGTAAACTGGAGGGCGCAATCGTCGGGAAATTTTATGAAAAACGCATAGGTTTTTAAAGGTAAAAATGCAGGTAGATTCCCCAACGCTGGGCAACCTTGTATAAATTAAAACTCATAGATAAATGAAAGGTAAAAGCACAGGTAGATTCACCAACGCTGGACAATTTGCAAAAGTGAAAACGCAGAGATAAATTAAAGTAAAACGTTCAGGTGGATTCACCAACGCTGGTTAGTTTGTAAAAGTGAAAATGCAGATATAAATTAAAGTAAAACGTCAGGGTTTTTCCCCTACACGCACGGAATCTTCACCTGCCAAAGCACAGAGAAACAAGGTAAAACGCAAGGTGTTCTTTTCCAAACGGGTGTATTTCCATGCCAAAAATGCATAGAATATAAGGTAAGACACAAGGAAACAAGTTGTTGAGAAAATGTTCATACAACCCAAAAAACACAGATAATTCCATGGTATAACACATGGCCATTCCCCCAAAGCTGGAAAGCGTGAATACAACCCAAAAACGCAGAGAATTCCATGGTAAAATGCATGGCCATTCCCCTAAGATGACAAGGGTTAATACAACCCAAAAACGCAGAGAACTTATGTTAAAGCTGAGGGAGATTATAAATTTGATAGGTAACTCCAGCCACAAGAAAAATGCAGAGATAAAATGGTATTAAAGCTGAGATAAAATGTGATAAAACGCATAGCAGTTCTTATAACATAAATGCAAGGGAAAGATGGGTATGCTCTCAGGACCTCTTCCCAAAGGCACAGAGGTAAATCCATTTAGGACAAGCAATACAGTAAGCCAGCAGAGAACAAGAATCACAAAACCAGAGAAAAGCAACCATCACAAGGTAAATGTCCAAGCGCATGGCGAATTATTTTTATAAACACAGAGGTAATAAATCACATAGGATGCAAAAGGTTATAAAGTTGCAGAGGAAGCATTCGGTAGTCACATGGCTTCACAACGCCATCAAACAATAGACTAATTCTAATTTTTATTATTCCATTTACAATCACAACTTCATTGCAAGATTCAGCCTTACTATACAATTAGTTCAAGAATTACAACTTGAAATTTAAATACCGTAACCGTCGAAGATGGGTTTGATGACGATCATTGGCGACTAGCATTCCCTTCCTTCCTCTGCTTGTTAGTTGTTGAGAATTCACCTGTACCTCCCAACCAATGCTAGGGGTACTCTTCTTCCCCCTTATCCCCCGAGCCGCAAAGGGGTCACGCACACACACAACCAGAAATCCAGCCGCAAAGGGGTCACGCACACACACAACCAGAAATCCTCTAGCTCCCAGCTAGTCTCGCAAAGTAGATCCACCATTGTCTCTCAAGATGGGTATCCCAACTCTCACAAATAAAACCAGTCAAAAAAATTTCTCATAACTAGTGTGTTCAATTACTCCTCTCAACCATGTGTTTTATAGAATTTCCTTAGTGACACATTGTCATTTGCACATTTAATTCATTTTTTTTAATAATTAATTAGGAATTATTCCCCCCATACACTTGTCACCCTTTCCCTTAGTTGCATAAGTAAATCCACAATTTATTTTAATTAAAAGTCAATTTCTCTCATCCATCCTAAAAGCGCTCCTAAAATCACTCATAGTTGTCCCTTTATTCCTAATTAATGATTGACACCTTTCTAAAACTGAGTTGAGTTAAAATAGAATTGTTCTCTAGTTAGACTATTGTTAACTAGACTCTAGATACATTTCTATGCTTACACATTATTTTATGCGTTGTTCATTTCTTATTTTAAATTATAATTTGATAAAAACTTGCACATGTGTATTAAATCATTCCTTTAGATTTATTTTATTTTCGATTTATTTCATCCCCACATTATTTAATTTATAAAATTAGTTTTTTTTGTCTTCTCACTAACTTAGACTTAAGATTAATTAAATTTTAATTTGCAAAGGCTTAGACCCTTAGGGATTATGTTTAACAAAATCACTCATTAATTAATCAATTAATTAATTCAGGAATGCTCAAGATTTTACAAGGTTTAACATTCACTCAAATTTTTCTAGGCCACCTAGATTCATTGACTCACCTTTTTAAAATTCTGTGACGTTCCCTTCAAGATGCACACCATGCTCCAAGGGTTCCACTTGCCCTTGATTCAAATTTTAATTACACGACGTTCCCTTCAAGATGCACTTTGTGCTCCAAGGGTGCCACTCGTCTTTGATTGGTTTTGGTAGTTGTCCAACCCTTTAATTCAATGCTGCATTCAGGCGACCTTGTGAGAGACTAAGGGCTTCTAATGAATAAGGACCTTGCCTTATTGCGTGCCCCTTAGAATCTTCATGAGTGACTGTCTCGGTCTACCCTCACGTCATCGTAGATCTCTCGAACTAGGTAATCGTTAAACTACAATTCAAGCCACGACGAGAGTGATAATAGGATGTGTCAAGGATGTTGCCGCACCTCTCCCCTAATATCTAGTTTATGTTCATGTCTCATTTACTCCTTATGTGATTCATATTAGAAAGCAATCGTCAGCCTACATCCATCAACGAAACACTGTCAATGATCCATAAACAACATCACAATATAATCAATCATATGTCACATATGAATAAATGAAATACTCAAACCAATACAATCCACTCCCTGACTCGACACAGAGTCCAAGGAGGTCCAGTGATGCCATCGACATCCTCAATCTGTCAAGTGTCCTACACACTCATGGAAAAATCGTCAATAGCATCTGTCAATACATAGATACCAAACCACATAAATCATAATCCATCAGCATCATCATAAGAATCCATCAGCATAACAGATAACCATATACTATGACTGAATCACTTGCATGCAAGTGTCCTCAAAGAATAAGTCAATATCATGTGATCGCAAGAGAGGGATGTTACAGATAATAAAATTTACGAGACACTAGAATGAGTAAAGAGGATTTAATAATCTCTTATCAGTTAGGGATGACAGCCACCAACCAACTGCAATCCAGTGACGTTATGAATTCCCTAGCTCTCAAGTTCCACCATCAACGAAATAAGGTTCAGGACAATCAAAATTCCATACTATAACTCAAGGAACTCTCAAAAGATATGGGAGGGTCCTGTAAAACCTTAAAATCTCTTAGGATGAACGCAGAGAAGAGAAAAAAACTGAGAAGTGTGAAATGAGCCAAGTTAGTGAGAGGTTGGAAGGTTTAAGGATCTGACAAGAAATCCCTAAAACCTATAAGAGATATGACTCTACATGTATACCTCCTCAGGACAGTTGTCGAGAAAATATCCTCGAGATAGTAATCCCCACAGGTGGTGCATATAAATGGTTACATGATAAATACACTGTATGATACACTATTTAATGAAGGAAAGTTGGCAAAAAATTAAATTAAGAAACTATATTAATACGAGTTTAGCTCATCGTAAAACTATACAATAAATCCACTTACGTATGAGTCATCCTTCGTTTGCCAAGTGTTATAGCTTGGATGACACAAATGAAACCTATCAATATATGTTGTACATTTAAACCCTTTAATATATGGTATACATTGGACGATACAATGAAACGGTCTTATATATATA
>ML797262.1:297149-346147 GCA_009831015.1 Picea engelmannii | reverse complement strand
ATATATATATTACTATCAGTAGTTCCTCTCTTATATACTTATTGTTTTAGATATTGATAAAGTCTTGAGAACCATTCTCTAGGGGCCTGTTTAAGACCATATAGAGCCTTCTTTAATTTGCATACATAGTCTGGTTTTTCTGTTAACCTAAACCCTTTAGGTTTTTTTATGTTGACTTCTTCTTCTAAGGTTCCATTCAGGAATGCTGACTTGACATCCATCTGATAAATTTTGAAGTTTTTGAAACATGCAAATGATAAAAAAATTATGATGGCTTATAATCTTTCTACTAGGAAAAAGGTTTCTCCAAAGTCAATTCCTTCCATTTGGGCATATCCCTTGCATACTAGTCTAGCTTTATTTTTATGATATGTCCATTTTCTTTGAGTTTATTTTTTAATATCCATTTGGTTCCTACCATATTTTTATCTTTAGTTCTTGGAACTAGTTCCCAAGTCATACTTTTCTTTATTTTATCAAGTTCCTAATGCATTTCTTTTATCCTTTTGATTAATTGGGTTGGTTTTCATTGATGTCAACTCTTGAAAAAAGTCTGGTAGCAAATTATGGTAGCACAAAGGTATGAGTAATGGACCCAAGTTTTTTTTATGTATAATGGTATGAGTTTTAATGTATTTGCAGGTAATACTATTCTATATAGATATTACATGTCATGCCATTTCCGGTGGTATGTGGAACATCGCATAACTCCTCACGGTTAGAGAGTTATGGCCATGTGAAGTTGGAGAACCCTCATAAGTTATCTAGAATCCCCTAAAAGGTCAAGTAGTCAAAGTGGTTGCAAAGAAGAAATTATTTAAATAATAAAGTGGTTGCAATAAGAAGTGGTGAGTTTACTATTTATGGATAAGTCAAAGTGGTTGCAAAATAAATTATTTAAATAATAAAGTTAGTGGAGAAATTACTATTTGTGGAAAGTGGTTAGAAGTGGGTTACCCCTAAAATAAGGAAAGTGGGTTAAGTTGGTTAAAAGGTAACCCATTGAGGAAGCTACATCGAAGTATAAATAAGAGGTAAGGGTCTCTCATTTTTATTATTGATAACATTGAATATATATTATTGTGTAAGGACTATTGCAAGTACTCATTGATATATCTGGAGTTGCGAAAGTTTGAGGTAGCATGAAGGGTTGACGACAAAAGATTATGAATTACAGATAATACTAAAAAAACCTTAAGTTCTGAGGTGTACACAAGCTAATAGTACAACATAGGGTGTACATACGTGGGCTACCAGTATAACATAGAGCATACGCATGCAGGTTGTCAGTATAACAAGATGCGTACGTGAGGGAAAAGCCCTGGAAATTTGAGGAGATGAATAAGCCAAGGTTCTAGATTTTGAGAACAAGCTCCCAGGAAGGTCTTCAATGATTAGATACATCAGATCTATCCATTGGTTCAAAAGGTATGTCGTATTTCTATGAGTAGTCTGATTTTGATGTATGCATGAGAAATGGTTATGGAGATTTGAGGATTCTCCCTAAAGAGATTAGTGGATGCATGGGATCTTCTATATAAATCAGATCTACAGAAATATAGTGTCAGTATAAGCAATATTTATCATTGTTAGAGTTAAGGCACATCTTATATTTTTGGCATATGGTTAAGGGTTCTTGTGATACATGAAGTAGTTGAAGTATTGAAAGGTTGAATATCAAAAAGGGTTTTATGTCTAGTTCATGTGAGGGTTATTATATTGGTTCATGATAACACACATGTATTTGGCACATGACTTGAGAGAGATATAGAGTCTTTGGGTAAAGTTTATATATGAGGATGCATGCACAGGGTACAGTTACAGTCTGGATATAGTGACAGGTTGCAGATCTATGTGAAAGAGGTTGCAAAGGGTAAGAAGTTTTTAGAAGAAAGAAAACCCTAGTTTCAAAAGGGATACACAGACTCCATAATAGATAGGTCGTGTACATATGTAAGTTGTTGTATATATAGGGCGCGTACATACACGTGTTGCAGAACCACATCTCACATACCTTCTATATTTGTTTGATACAATCTCAGTTTACGTACAAGTTGATTGCAAGGAAGTCGCATAGGTTGGTTGCAGGTCAGTGGTACAAGTTGGTATAGTTTTATAGTGGTATATCTCACAATGACAGTGTGACAATGGTTCCATCATTCTACTTCTACGTCAAGGCGTTTGGACGGGGAAAGGATAGGTGGTTGTAGCCACTTTTTGTTTGTAATCGGAGAACATAGGGGGTTGCAACCTCCTTCTAGTTGTAGCCAGAGAATTGGGGAGTTGGATCTTCCCTCGGGTTGTAGCCTGAGAAACTAGGGGGTTGGAGACTCCTTCCAATTGTACCTGGAAAACAAAGGAAGTTGGTGCTTCCAATGAATATAGTTCTTAAAAACATATAAGAAAAATAATTATGTGGTTTTCTCCCACTTTGGATTTCCACGTAAAACATTGGTGTATTGTGTATGTGTATGATTGTTCATTTGTTAACTGTTTATTTACTCTAAAACTATTGGATGATAATTATACATTGGCCATAAAGAAATATAACACTTTCATATTATGGTTAAAAAGGATTAAATTTCTCTATTACAGATTCACCCCCCTCTCAGTAATCCAACAATTGATATCATAGTCGGTTCCTTCATAAATCAGTTTAACCACTGAAAGGTAGATCATGGAGAGAAACAACATGTATAAAAATGGAATACCACAGTTTGATGGACAGAAGTATGCATTCTGGAGTAGAAGGATGAAAACATATATACAAGCATAGGGATTTGAAATTTGGCAATTAGTTGTAGATGGATACAAAGAACCACCAGTTCCGCCAACAAATGAAAGAGAAATAAAACTCAGTCTAAATAATTCCAAAGACACAAATGCACTTCTAAAAGGTCTTGGTGAATTGGTATATACCAAAGATATACATTGTCAATCCGCTAAAGTGATTTGGGACAAACTTCAAAATATTTATGAAGGAGATTCAAAAGTCAAGGCAGCAAAGATTCAAACTTACAGAGGTCAATTCGAAAACTAAGAATGAAGGAAGATGAGAATATTGCATCTTACTTCTTACGAGTTGATGAAACAGTGAATGCAATCATAGGATTGGGAGAATAAATTAAAGAATTGGTAATCGTTCAAAAGGTTATAATGAGATCTCTTTCTATGAGATATAATCCTAAGATATCAGCACTAGAAGAAAGAGCAGATCTAGACTCAATAAGCATGGACGAACTACATGGAATATTTACAGCATATTACATGAGAACTGAACGGGAAAATCCATATATAAAATAAACATATTTCAAAGCATCCAAAAGGTCAAAGCAAAAGGGAAATCAAAAATAAAAAGAACATAGCAGCAGCAGTGACTTCTTGGAAGATGATGAAGAAGTGGCCAACTTTGTCAAAATATTGAACAAGGGAACCAACGACATATATAAAGGTAATATTTCATTTATTTGTTTTAATTGTGATGGTATTGGTCATTTTTCTAACAAATGTCCTCATAAGAAAAATAAGATGAATGATGAAGATTACTCATATAGAAAACAAACATATAAAAAGAAAAGAACCAAAAAGAAAGATTTCAAGAAAATTTTATGCACCAAAGAAGACATCTCCTCATTAGATGAAGATGAAGTCAATGAAAGTGAGGCAGAAAGATTTCTATTCATGGAAATAGAAGACTCTAATAAAAAAAGACATCGAAGAAGAATATGAAGAGGAAAAAGTTAACTACCGAGAAGAATTGTTGAGTTTCATATAAGTTATAAGAATATAAAAGAAGAAAAACAAGAAGTTACAAGCAAAACTAGACAAGAAAGAAGACACTCGGGAACTAGAACAAATGATCAAAAAATTGAAGGTTCAAATAGAAGAAGATAAAAGAATTGAAGAAGCACTCAAAGAACAGTTAGAAGAAAGAGACGGGATCATTGGAAATTTGGAAGCAAAGATTGTCACATTGAGAAAAGATCTTCAAAAGAAAAATATGCAGAACAACTCAAAAGTTTTGGATTACATTATCAGCAGTCAAAAGCCTCATCATGACAAGTCCGGACTTGGATACAATTAGATAGAAAGGGGATAAAGCTCCAAAATGACAGAATGAGAAACATATCAAAAAAACTATGGAGAAAAAATCAAAGGGGATAGGAAAACCTACAAGGAAGATCACAGGGACACTCCTCCACCGAGAAGATTCAGATTTTAGAATCAACGCCCGAAAAAAACAAATAGGCCTAAGGAAGAAGAAGGAATCATAAGAGTAACTCCTTTCACAATATCTTCAACTCCCATGTATCAAACTATCTTTTTTGGTTTATGTTATGCATGCAATATTTTTGGACATAAAGCTATAAATTGCAAAGCTTAATAGCAGGAACATAAACAACTTTGAAAGTCATACACAAATTGGTTATCCAAGAAGGCCTAGTGAAACACAGAGAAGAAGCTATAACATGTTTAAATCGTTGAGCACTGAAGTGGAATGATACAAGTGAAACAACTTTGGACACATGGCCAAATATTGTAAAATGAAAGTCCCTCCTAAAGAACCACAACAGAACAACAACAGTTACAGATAGGAACCTTAGAAGAGAACATGGATAAGAAAGCAGAATGAGTATAGAAATGAAGAATGCACACTCCCTCTACAATCTAAGCATAAGAAACGTGGTTGGTATGTTGAAAGTGGTTGTTCAAAACACATGACAGGTGATCAAGACACGTTTATTACATTAAGAAAGGAAAGATATGGATCAATCTCTTTCGGAAATGATGATTCATCCAAAATCATTGGAAAATGAACAGTCAGAATTGGAAACAAGAATACCAAGGAAGAAAATGTTCTACTAGTAGAAGATATGAAACATAATCTTGTAAGTGTAAGTCAAATGTGTGACCAAGGTCATAAAATTACTTTCGATTCACAGAAGTGCAAGATAAGAAAAGAAGGTTTAGGAAAATTGATTGAACAGTTGCAAGAACTTCAAGCAACATATATGTATTAAGTGAAATTGGAAATGAAAAGTGTTTTCTAGGAAAGGAAGATGAAGGTTGGCTATGGCATAGAATAATGGGTCACATAAACTTTTATAACCTTGTCAAATTCAGAAAAAAAGGAAGCAGATAGAGAAATGCCCCAGATCACAAAACCAACCAACACTTTATGCAAGCATTGTCAACAAGGAAAACAAACAAAGACCAGGTTCAAATCAAAGTAATATTCAATGAAAATACCACTGGAAATTGTGTATACTGATCTAGTTGGACCAACTAAAACAAAGGGTTTAAAAGGTGAGAAATATTTTATGTTATTAGTTGATGACTATACAAAAATGACTGCAGTTTTCTTTCTGAGGAATAAGTCAGAACCTTTTGAAAACTTCAAGCTCTATAAGGAAATTGTTGAAAATGAAATGGATTCAAAAATCAAATGTTTGAGATCTGATAATGGAGGAGAGTTCACTTCAAAGGAATTTATGAACTTTTTCAGGAAGCATGGAATAAAAAGGAAATTATGTGTTGCTAGGACACCTCAACAGAATGGAGTTGTTGAAAGAAAGAATAGGACAGTATAGGAAATGGCTCGAACAATGTTAATGGATTCCAAATTGACAGATATGTTTTGGACACATCCAGTGCATACAACAGTTCACATTAAAAACAAAGTAATTCTCAAAAAACAACAATAAAAAAACTCCTTATGAGCTATGGAAAGGAAGACTAGCAAATGTGAAGAACTTCACAGTATTTGGAAGCAAATGCTACATCAACAGAGAAGATGGCAGAATGGAAAAGTTCAATTCTCATGTGGACAAAGGAGTAATTGTTGGTTACTCAAGTACAATAAAATCATACAATTGTTACAATGTGAGGTTGAACAAAGTTGTGGAAAGCGTCAATGTAACAATTGATGAAATAAGTGGACGAAAATCAAAGGAAGAAGAAAATGAATCAATGGAACAGCTTTACGAAGAAGAAGTAAAACATGACGAAGAAGTAGAAGAGGAAGATGAAAAATATCATACCGAAGTAGAAGAGCAAGTTAAGCAAGTGCCTCCAAAAACACCTAACAAACGAGTACAGAAGAATCATCCTTCAAATCATATTATCGAAAACAAGGATGGAGGAGTTGAGACTAGAAGAAGAATCCGTTCACCAGAGAAAATGCACCTACCGCTCTTATCTACAATTGAACTAAACAATTTTGAAGAGGCCAGCAAGGATGAATTATGGCATAAGGTCATGAAAGAAGAATTGGATCAAATAGAGAAGAATGACACTTGGGAATTAGTTCCAAGACCAAGGAATAAGAATGTGATTGGCACAAAGTGGGTTTTCAGAAATAAATTGAATGAATATGGACATGTTACAAGGAACAAAGATAGATTGGTATGAAAAGAATACACACAAGTTGAAGGAATCGATTTTGAAGAGATATTTGCCCCAGTTGCCAAAATGGAAGAAATCTGATTTCTCTTAGCTTATGCATGCTCCAAGAATATTAAAGTGTATCAGATGGACGTGAAATCATCTTTTCTGAATGGGGAACTTGAAGAAGAATTCTACATTGAACAACCAGAAGAATTTTAGTTGTCAAAGAATGTGGATTATGTGTGTAAATTAAAGAATGCCTTGTATGGTCTAAAACAGGCTCCTAGAGCATGGTACTATAGACTAGATAAATATCTACAGCAAGCAAGGTTCAAAAAAGGAAGTGTAGAAAACAACCTCTACATCAAGGTAACTCAAGATAGTATTTTATTAATTAAAGTTTATGTTGACGATATTATTTTTGGGCACAATGATAACAGGCTAAGCCATAAATTTACAAAGGATATGAAAAATGAATTTGAAATGTCATTACTCGGAGAACTATCCTTCTTTTTGGGTCTTCAAATATGTGAAAGAAACCAAGTAATTTTTATTTCTTAAACAAAGTATATCAGAGAAATGCTAAAGAGGTTCAGAATGGAAGATTTCAAACCAGTTACCACTCCTATAAAAACCAATTGCAAGTTGAGCAAGATGGTGATTCAAAGTCTACAGACCAGAGGAAATACAGGTCAATGATTGGTAGCTTACTATATGTGACAACATCCAGACCAGGTGTAATGAAGGTAGTTGGACAGGTGGCATGATTTCAAGTAGCACTAAAGGAATCATATGTCTTAGTAGTGAAGAGGATTTTCAGATATCTGAAAGGAACATGAGAGTTTGGATTATGGTATCCAAAAGGAAAGGACCTATCACTTATTTCCTACACAGATGCATATTGGGCAGGTTGCATTGATGACCGACGAAGCACCAGTGGAGCAACATTATATTTGGGTGAGTTTTTAGTATCTTGGCTAAGAAAGTAACAATAATCAGTATCTTTATCTACAACCGAAGCAGATTATATTACAACAGCAAGATGTTGTACACAGGTTCTATGGATGAAACAAACACTGACAGATATACAGGTTGAGTATGATGATCCCATTCCAAAATGTTTTGATAATACAAGCTCCATCAATATCTCAAAGAAACCGGTGATACACTCCAAGATGAATCACATTCCAATCAAGTATCACT
The DNA here is from genome assembly GCA_009831015.1 of Picea engelmannii. Classification (NCBI taxonomy): domain Eukaryota; kingdom Viridiplantae; phylum Streptophyta; class Pinopsida; order Pinales; family Pinaceae; genus Picea; species Picea engelmannii. Next base: position 338,557 of record ML797262.1, on the reverse strand, counting down.
TTCTACAGAAATAGGTTGCAGAGAAGAACATCAAAGTTCAATATGTGGGCACAAAAAAACAAGTGGCATACATCTTTACAAAATCTCTTCCAAGGGAAGCCTTTGAGTATCTTCGCCAAAGATTGGGAGTAATTTCTACTCCAAAATGAATGATTTTGAGTGCTTATCTTATATGTCTTAGATTTACATGAGGAAGCACCATAAAGAGGATAGTTCAGGTTGAGAGATCAGTTTCAGGAAGAGTTCATTCAAGGGAATTATCCCCAAGGAGAGTTAAGTTAGGGGGAGCATCCCTAGATGGAAAGATACCTTTGTCATTGATGAAAAAGTGTAACATCTCGCTCTTGCGCTCACTTCGATGTGACTTATTCTTTAAGGACACTTGGATGCAAGTGATCCAGTTCATTATATGAGTGATTGCTTTGCTTATGGATTTTGATGATGAGATTGTGATTTATGATGTTATGTTATGTTCTTATGTATAGACAGGTGTTATTGATTGGTTTCTCATGATTGTGCAGCAATATTGATAGATTGAGGATGTCGATGGCATCGATGGACCTCTTTGGACTCCAGATCGAGTCAAGGAGTGGACTATTTATGGTTTGTGTATTTATGTTATTGCATATGTGACATATGATTGATATAATATGGTGTTGTTTATAGATATATGACATGTTTATTGATGCATGCAAGTTGACGATGGCTTGCTAATCAGACTCACATTTGGAGGAGAGGGGTCATGCACGAAAACCAGAGATATTGAGGGAGAGGTGTGGCAACATCACTGTAACACCCCCGGCCATCAACCCCATGGTCGGGCCAACACTACTACGCAGAAAAACACTTTTGTAACACATTATGCATTCTAATGAACTTAAAATTCTTAGTTACAGTTAAACACAGAATTACTTCTAGCATTTCAAAGTTAATGGAAATAACAATAATTCATATGCACAAAAAAATACTTGATAACATTGCAAGAATCACAGGTATGCAATTTAATTAATTACAGAATTACAAAACATAGTGACACTTATCTTTGAAACTGTCACGCACCACCAACTGTGTGTAGACCTTCCACGAACCTCCCAACCTTAGACCATGTTTCTCATCACTCTGAGGAGTAGGTCACCCCCGAGCTGGGACTAAGCTCCGTCAAGTAAGGAATCCTAGGCTAGGTAAGGTTTACAAGAAGAATAGACGTAAAAGAAGGAGGATTCTCTCCCAGGAACCACTTATGCCCACTGCCCACAGACTCTCCTTCCCCACATGCATGTCCCACCCCAGGAGTATACACCTTCTCTGTCACCTAGACATTCCTTCGGCTGTTAACCTCCCTTGCCTTGGGCTTCAGCAACAGACCGGACCGAAAATCTCTGAGCTCTGTGGCATCTACAAGGTTCCTTCCAGGAGATCTCTCCTTCCTCCTCCCACTCTCTCACCTAGAGAGAGTCGCTCAAAAGCTTGGTAAAACCTGCCTCTTCAACAACAATCACCTCCCTCACCTAGAGAGAGGTTACACACAAGTCATACAATCGGTTTCCTTAATCTCGTTCCCGTACAAAGAAGAAAAACAACAAGGCTCAGCAACGAACATACAACAGCACCAAACCACACCCATCCAAGAACTATGTGAATGCCACAGTCAATTGGGACAACAAACACGGGTTTCCCAAAACAGGTGATAGACAGATGCTTTATCATAACAAGGCTCAATAATTACGAGACACTTTGGGTTTCCCCAACCAGCAATAAAGGATAGACTCATGGCTCTGGTTTCAGAGATGCGTAAGGTGTACAGAGATTCCATGCAGAGACTCCCATGATTCAAGTAAAGGATCTAGCATAAAACACCCAACATAGGTCGATCGGGAACGCCCGCCCGTTCAGATGAAAAATGGAGAATGGACTCCCCGACTCAGGTGATGGATGGAGGAATTCCCAATGAACCCACTCAAATGCAACTGTCCGCGGAAAATGGGAAGTGAAAAAACCCCCAACACGACTCACTTCCTCGGTTAAATTGCATGCGCTTGGGCCGACACACGTCGCCCGTGAGGCTGCATGCACTTCATCAGCTGGTGTGCACTTTTAGGCATGTGTTCCCCCTTTCAGGGATTTGGGATCAAGGAAAACACGTTTCACACATCATTTTTAGAATAATAATTTAATATTATTCTCAAGGATTTAAGCCCCCTTAGCTTAGCCCCTCTTCCTAACTCTCAACCCTCTCTCCCTTACCCAGGATTTTTGGATGCTTAGTCCCCCATCACTTATTCATCGTGGTTGGTCCACACACAGAGATGTTTTGTATTAATACTATGCATAATTACATGTACAAAAATCAATCTCCTGACCTTCAACACTTAGGCCCCCTGGTCTAATAACACATAATCCCACCATCTTATATAAACTTGGCTCACCAGCCTATAAAAATAATTACAATTCATAATGCAATATTTATGCTTCATAGACATTATTTACAACAGGGCTCACCCTTGGGGACATTACAATCCCCTCCCCTTATTTTTGCATTGTCCTCAGTGCAACTTTACACTGCATCTGCAAGCTTTTCAAAATTTTCAAAAAGATGTGGGTACTCTACCCGCATAACATCTTGATGCTCCCACGTCGCGTCCTCGGGACCGTACCAGGTCAAATGGACTTTTACAAGCCCTATAGCTCGATTCCAGAGTTGTTTGTTTTTCCTGTCCAATATGCGCACAAGATGCACTTGCAGGACACCTTCTTGTTCCACCTGAATCACATTTCAATCGATAACATGATTAGCATCTGGTATATATTTCTTAAGAAATGAAACATGAAACACATTATGTACAGTCATGGATGCAGGTAATGCAAGCATATATGTAACTGGCCTAATCCTTTCCAGGATTTCAAATGGCCCACAAAATCTGGCTGCCAACTTGTCGCAACTTCCTAGCTTCAGGGAACTCCTGATAGCTTTCACTTTCAAGAAAACATGATCACCCACTTTGAACTCTCTATGGGTTATGCTCTTAACAACATAATTTTTCTACCTGTCCTAGGCAGCTTTCAAATTCTGCTTAATTTTTATCATTTGGTCCTCCATCTCCTTGAGAAACTCCGGCCCAACTACTGTTCTATCAGCTGGATTATCCCAGCTCACTGGAGTATTTCACTTTCTTCCATAAAGTGATTCAAATGGGCTCATCTTCAACAATGCATGATACCCATTGTTGTAGATGAATTCTACCAAGTCCAGGTAGTCTTCCCATATTGATGGTTTGTCCATCACATACATTCTCAGTATGTCTTTTATTACTCTGTTCACCCTCTCTGTCTGTCCATCAGACTCAGAATGATAAGTTGTACTAAAGTTCAGATTCATTCTGAATCCTTTGAACAATCCTTTCCAGAAATTCGAGGTGAATTTCGTGTCTCTGTCGGACACAATCATTTTAGGAATTCCGTGCAATCGCGCCACTTCCTTTATGAAAATATCAACAACATCTGCTGCCTTGTGAGTAGTTTTCAGTGGAATAAAATGGGCAGCTTTTGTAATCTTGTCCACCACCACCATGATCGAGTCCTGCAGCTTGGTTGTTCTAGGCAATCCCGTAATAAAATCCATTGTTACTACTTCCCACTTCCACTCAGGAATGGGTAAAGGTTGCAGCAACCCTGTTGGGTGCCTATGCTCAGCTTTAACTTTTTGGCACTCCATACATATAACGATGTATTCAGCGATCTCTCTCTTCATACCCAGCCAAAAGTAATGGCTCTTGACCACTGCTATTGTTTTCTGATATCCAGGGTGCCCTGCATAAGGCACATTATTCATCTCCTGCAAAATCATATGTTTCAAGCATTGGGCATTGGGTACAAAAATTATGTTCTTGTACAACAGTATTCCATCTGTTTCCAATTTATAAATTTCCATCTTATGTGGCATCTTACCCTGTTGTAGCTTGGCTACCAATTCTCTGTACTACAAATCTACATTTGCATCCTCCAGAATTCTTCTTTTAATATTAGTCTGATACATGCTAATGGTTGTAGCATGTAATTCATGCACCCTCCTATTGAGTTAATCAACCACTTTATTCTCCTTTCCTTTGATATGCTTGATCTCAAAGTCATACTCACACAGAAATTCTAGCCACCTAATTTGTCTAGCATTTAAGGTTGGCTGATCAAACAAATATTTCAAACCGTTATGGTCTGTTCTGAGTTCAAACCTCCTTCCCATGAGGTAATGCCTCCATTTATTTATAACATGAACTATGGTTTCCAACTCCAAGTCATGGGTTGCATAGTTCTTCTCGTTCTCTTTTAATTTCCTAGACTCATAACAGATTACGAATCCGTTCTAACTGAGGACCCCTCCCAGTCCTTCTTTGCATGCATCAATGCATACTATGAAATCTTCATTTGGATCTATAATCCTCAGGATTGGAGCACTGGTTAACAGTTGCTTCAATCGCTGGAAACTTTCCTCACATCCCTTTGTCCAGTGAAATTGTTTCCCCTTTTTTTGTAAGGAAGTGATAGGGTGAGCTATCTTGGAAAACCCTGTGATGAACCTTCTATAATAACTAGCCAATCCCATGAAGGATCTAGCTTCTGTTACATTCCTTGGTGCTGACCATTCTCTAATGGCTTCAATATTCTCAAGGCCTACTGCTATCCCATCCTTCGAGATAATATGTCCCGAGTAATGGATTTGTTCTTGATAAAATGAGCACTTGCTCAAATTGGCATATAGTTGGTGCTCTCTTAGCACCTGCAACACCATCCTCAGATGTTGTTCATGTTCTTCTTCGATCCTGGAATAGACCAGAATGTCATCTAGGAAGATGATGACAAACTTGTCAAGTTGTCTAGATAGTCCATGAATACTCCATTCATCAAGCTCATAAAAACAGTGGGTGCATTTGACAATCCAAACAGCACCACTGTGAACTTGTAATGACCATACCTTGCTCTAAAGGTGGTCTTGTTGATGTCTTCATATTTTATTCTTACTTGGTGATATCCCAATCTTAGATCTATTTTTGAAAAGATCTTTGCATCCTTCAACTGATCGAAGAGATCATCAATCCTCGGCAGAGGATACTTGTTCTTCACTGTTACTTTGTTCAATTGCCTGAAATCGATGAACAATCTCAGTGTTTTGTCCTTTTTCTTTACGAACAGGACTGGGGCACCCCAAGGCAATGTGCTTGGGCATATGCACCCCTTCTTCAAAAGTTCTTCAAGCTGCAGCTGCAACTCTTTCAGTTCTATCACACTCATCCTGTACGGAGCCCTTGACACTGGAGCTAATCCAGGCATCAAATTTACAGAGAAATCGATATCCCTTTTCGGAGGTAGTCCAGGTACTTCCTGGAATACATATTCAAACTCTTTAAGTACCTCATGATCCTCAATACTTGGCACCTTATCCTTAGGCGTTTCCCCCACTTGGGCTACAAATAATTGACAGCCTTTTATGTAGCACTTCTTCAGCTGCATTGTTGATATTTCTCTAATAGTAACAGCTCTAGGAATTCCTTAGACAGCTCTTTGATTCCCTTCTTCATCCAAGCAAGTGAAGGCCTTGTTCTGACAGTCCAAGATGGCATGGTGTTGGTCCAACAAGTCCATCCCAATTAGACAGTCATAAGAGCCTAACAGTAGAATGTTCAAATCGTCCTTCATGCTCGCTCCATTCATGTCTATAGGACAGGACTTGACTAACTCCATGACTTTCCTCCTGGTTTCTGTAGCTAGATGCACTAACTAAGACTTTTCATGTTTTCTTCTTATCAAATGCAAACTTTCTACTACTCTAGGGTATATATAACTATGGCTAGCCCCTGAATCAACTAAAATAGTAAATGGTTGGTTTTTTATCATACCTTCTACTTCAATCATGTGTGACAGATACTCAGCTTTCCTATTGTCCAGGGCTGCGTAGATCCTTGGAATTCTACTGCCCATGTCCTCCACTGTTTCATCTTACTGAACATTGTGGAGAACCCTTACTTTATCATTTATGTGGGGGCAATCCTTGTACCTATGGTTTTCTTTACAACCCCAACACTCCATAGGTGGCAGTCTTAACATTTGCCCACCTACTTCAACCTTCCTGGGCTCTCTAAGAGATGGTTGTCCTTGAGGACTTTTTCTGAAAAAAGGTGGTTTATTTCCCTTCTGCCTCTGTTCTTTCTTGAACTTTTTCTGGTCATCCCAAGCCTTTCGAAAGGTAGGATTTTCTCTTTGTTGTTCAAATAAGCACTTCACTCTTCTTATCGTTTCTTCCATAGTCTTTGGGTCATCATATTGAATCTTATCCCCAATAGGAGGTGGTAATCCACTCAGGTACCTCTGAATCTTGATAGACTCATCTTTGATGAACAGAACATACTTCAGTAATTCAAAAAACTTTCGTTCATACTCATCAATGGTCTTGTTGTCTAGCTTGAGTTCAAATAACTCTTTCATCTTTCTGTCATAATATATTTTAGTTAAGTATTTCCTCTCGAAATACCTCTTGAATTATTGCCATGTGATGTCCCTTTCCCTGATGTGTTGCACCTGCATAAGTTGATCCCACCACATGGATGTCTTTCCCTTCAGTTGATACATGGAAATCCTGCCCTCTGCATGAGAAGAATAATTATGCAGTTGAAAGTATTTCCTCATACCCAACAACCAAGTTTCGGCATCTTCCTCCTTCTTATGTTCTCCATCGAATGTTGGAGGATTGATCTTGTTCATTTCCCCTTTCAATTCATCCATCCCAAATCTCCTGTGCTTTCTGGTAGGATATGGGCTTGAACTACTGTGTGCTTCCCTATTGGAATGCTTTGGGGAGCGATGACGATGTCTGCTGACACTCATTGATCTTATTTTCCTCTCAGGGGTCCTGCGACTCTATGTCTTGCTTGAGTCACTCTCCTTTTTCAATTTATTTTCTATTCTTTCCAGATTCTTCAACATCCTTAAGTTGAATTCACCTTGCGTATCCCTGACTTTCATGAGCTTTTAGCTATCATCTCGTCGAGCCTGGGAATATCTCTGCAATCTTTCAATGATTTTCATCATTTGTCCTTCCTTATCCATCTCTTTTTCTTGCCCATTAGAGTTTGACCCTTCGACTCCCAAGTTGACATTCCTTCCTTCTCTTTCGTTCTCTGAATTGGAGGCAATCTGCACCTCTTCCATTATCTTCTCTCAATGACAACCCTATTCAGTTCTGGCACTTGCTAAGATTCTTCAAACACACGTGCAGACAATAGGGATTTGTCAGGTCGTCATTCTTAGCAAATTCCACACATTCAAAACCATTCTGATTTAAGAAAATGCTTCGACTTCACAAATTTTCCGAGTTCTTCTCGACTCTGTAATTTTCGGGTGATAGCTCCCTCTTTCTCCCTACCCTCGTAACCAAAGGTCATGACCAAATGATAGACTACTAGGTGCTACTCGGGCTTTCGACCTTCGAAGAGTTTAAGGCAGACACATCTATCTCCTCGAGTTTCGATTTACCGAATTCGTGTAAATCGGGTGGATTGGAAATCCATGTTTACCCAACATCCAACGGTTAAAATCCACTATGGTTCTTCCTTCTTCAAAGATTTCAGGACTTCGGGACTTCGAGTTTCAGGGTTTCGGTCCTCGAGGCTCTCATACTCGTTTCCTTCTCCAACCCCTAACTTCCAAAAATTTGATTTCCTTACCCTTTGGGCCCACAACACAGCTGTCACCCACCAAGGTAGTGACACATGGTGTCCTTAAGAAGGTCCACCTCACTCCTAGTGATGTCATGGGGCCCCACTACTTTCACTTTTCGTTTCGGAGTTTCGAGCATAGGGAGTTCGTGCATCCACACATCTCGAACTTTCTTTTGTCGAAATTCTAAAATTACGGTCTATCATCTACTTGATCCAACGGTCCTAATTCCCCATGATCGAACGACTCAGATCTCATTGGCATTTTGCGTATTGGAATTTTGTGTGTCACGAGGTTGAAGGATTTTCCACCTTCGTCCTCCCTATTCCTGAAATGTCAATTTCTTCCTAGACAATTAACAGTCCAGATCTCTCTTAGATCATCGGTTGTGATCTAATCATGAATTCATGTTTTGTGAATTCTCGCGAACTCACCCTTAGACCATTTCAAGTCACGAGTCAGCGAAAGGTTGATCGCTCTCCATGCGTCCTTTCTGATGGACGGTCCTGACGAATTCGGGATTTCGCGTATTGCGATTTCCACACTCCTGTGCAACTCCAAAGGGTTTTAAACCTTGTACACGTTCTCCAGATTTGACGGTCGTGAGGGTTCTCCTTTCCTCCCGAACAAATTCTATGGCTCCAACACTTCTATTATGGATTTATCTCTCTCCCTATCGCCATATACCACATCGGCTGCAGTTTTATAATACTGCTACACCTCCTGAGCTTTGTAACATGGTCAAATAGTCTGTTGGCACTTGGAAACATTATGAGGTCTGAAATTAGTCCTCCAAACACAATTTCTTTTCAAAACCTTGGTCCATAGACCACTTATCCTTCCTTTCCAGGCTCAGCGTTGAAACTAGGCTCTGATACCATACTGTAACTCCCCCGACCATCAACCCCACGGTCGGGCCAACACTACTATGCGGAAAAACACTTATGTAACACATTATGCATTCTAATGAACTTAAAATGCTTAATTACAGTTAAACACAAAATTACTGCTAGCATTTCAGACTTAATGGAAATAACAATAATTCATATGCACAACAAAATACGTGATAACATTGCAAGAATCACAGGTATGCAATTTAATTAATTACAGAATTACAAAACATAGTGACACTTATCTTTGAAACTGTCATGCACCACCAACTGCGTGTAGACCTTCCACGAACCTCCTAGCCTTAGACCACGTTGCTCATCACTCTCGGTAGTAGGTCACCTCCGAGCTGGGACTAAGCTCCGTCGGGTAAGGAATCCTATGCTAAGTAAGGTTTACAGGAAGAATACACGTAAAAGAAGGAGGATTCTCTCCCAGGAACCACTTATGCCCACTGCCCACAGACTCTCCTTCCCCACATGTTTGTCCCACCCCAAGAGTATACACCTTGTCTATCACCTAGACAGTCCTTCAGTTGTTAACCTCCCTTGCATTGGGCTTCAGCAATGGACTAGACCCGAAATCTTCGAGCTCTGTGGAAGCTACAGGGTTCCTTCCAAGAGCTCTCTCCTTCCTCCGCGCACTCTCTCACCTGGAGAGAGTCACTCATAGGCTTGGTAAAACCTACCTCTTCAACAACAATCACCTCCCTCACCTAGAGAGAGGTTACACACGGGTCATACAACCGGTTTCTTTAATCTCGTTCCCGTACAAAGCAGAAAAACAACAAGGCTTAGCAACGAACATACAACAGCAGCAAACCACACCTATCCAAGAATTGTGTGGCCGCCACAGTCAACTGAGACAACAAACATGGGTTTCCCAAAATAGGTGACAAACAAACGCTTCAGCATAACAAGGCTCAGCAATTACGAGACACTTTGGGTTTCCCCAACCAGCAATAAAGGATAGACTCGCGGCTCTGGTTTCAGAGATGCGTAAGGTGTATAGAAATTCCACGCAGAGACTCCCACGGTTCAGGTAAAGGATCCAGCATAAAACACCCAACAGAGGTCGATCGGGAACGCCCACCCGTTCAGATGGAAGATGGAGAATGGACTCCCCGACTCAAGTGATGGATAGAGGAATGCCCGGCAAACCCACTCAAATGTAACCATCCGCGGAAAATGGGAAGCGAAAAAACCCCCAACACGACTCACTTCCTGGGTTAAATTGCATGCGCTTGGGCCAACACACGTCGCCCATGACGTCGCCCATGAGGCTGCATGCACTTCATCAGCTGGTGTGCACTTTTAGGCACATGTTTCCCCTTCCAGGGATTTGGGATCAAGGAAAACACGTTTCACACATCATTTTTAGAATAATAATTTAATATTATTCTCAAGGGTTTAAGCCCCCTCAACTTAGCCCTTCTTCCTACCTCTCAAACCTCTCTCCCTTACCCAAGATTTGTGGATTCTTAGTCCCCCATCACTCATTCACCGTGGTTGGTCCACACGTAGAGATGTTTTGTATTAATACTATGCATAATTATATGTACAAAAATCAGGCTCCTAGCCTTCAACACTTAGGCTCCCTGGTCTAATAAGGCTCACCAGCCTATAAAACATAATTACATTTCATAATGCAAGCTTTATGTTTCATAGACATGATATACAATAGGGCTCGGCCTTGGGGACATTACAATCCCTACCACAACCTACTAACACTCTCGTCGTGGCTCGAATTGTAGGTTAACGATTACCTAGTTCGAGAAATCCATGATGTCGTGAGGGAAGACTGTGACAGTCGCTCACGAAGATTCTAAAGGGCATGCAATAAGGCATGGTCCTTATTCCTTAGAGGCCCTTAGTCTCCCACAAGGTCGTCCGATGGAGTATTGACTCCAAGGGTGGACATCTACCAAAATCAATCAAAAGGTGAGTGGCACCCTTGGAGCATATAGTGTGTCTTGAAGGGCACGTTGCATAGATGAAACTTGAATGAAGGCAAGTAGCACCCTTGGAGCACGTAGTGCGTCTTGAAGGGAACGTCTCAGTTTAACACTGGTGAGTAAATGAACCTAAGTACCTAGAAAACAATATTGTACCTTGACATGGTTAGCCTTAAAATAATTATGCATCAGTAAAGTATATTAATTATAACTTTTCCCTTAAAAATTGCTAAGCTTAGTTGAAATTAAAGCCTAGGTCTAAGTAATATATGACAAAATTTTATTTAAGCAATTAATATAAGGGGGAAAAAATAAAATTAGAATTTAAAGGGGGGGGGAATCAAATTTAGAATTAAATGGAGGATTAAATTATTTAAAGGATTAATTGTTGTTTATGTGCAAAACTTGCTAAATTCGAACTTAGACAAAAAGGGGAAATTAATTGCAAAAGGAATGTGGAAGATAGAAGGAATCTAGTGTAGCGAGCTTTCCTAAAATGAAGTCAACTAAGCTTTAAGAAAGACGTCAATCATTAAGGGAATGTAAGGGAATAAAGGGACATCGAGGAGCATTTTTAGAAACACTTTTAGGTGGGTGAGGGAAATTGACAAATTAAATTAATTAATTAAATGAATTTCTGGTGCAACTAAGGGATCAGGTGACAAGTGGATGGGGGAAAATTTTCCTAGTTAATTTTTAATAAAAATAATTTAATGGCGTTTTGGCAAGAAGTCACTAAGAAAACTCTATAAAAGAAATGGTGGAGGAGGAGAATGGAACACATCTGGTAGGCGTAAGGTTACACTGCCGATATTTTTCTTGACTGGTTTTTCCTGTGGGGACTGGGATGCCCAGCTCAATTAGAGAGTGATAGCATGACCTTGGGAAGCGAGTTGGGTGATAGTTTTCTTTGGTTCGTGTGCATGGCCCATTTGTGGCTAGGGGGGACTCAGGGGGAAGAAGAGTACCCCTAGCGTTGGCTGGGAGGTACCGATGAGGTCTCAGGGATTAGCAAGTGGGAGCAAGGAGGATCGTCCACAGCCAAAGAACATCAACAAGTCAATGTCAGATTACAGTTGCATGCCTGGCTTTCTAAACATCCGGCCTATTAAGATATGTGTTAATGTAGTCATTGATGCAAGGGTCATATGCTGGAATTTCCTATTCTTGTTGTTGTTTACACAACCATCATAAGTACGGACATTATTTAGTAAAAACAATGTTGTTTCATTTGAGATGTCAACCAGAAATAAATAAATACGTAGAAAAAGATGGCATGCATATAGAGAGAGATAATTGTGGTTTAGTGGGAATTTGAAACTGGTGTTATGATAAATATCTAGGTCATTGTATTGGGGCGAGTTTTGTTGATTATGTAGCTTCATCCATAACTACTAATTGTGTAGGTAAATATAGAGAAGGAAACATAGATTATGGGTTAGTTTCTGATTGTCAATGTCACTGAACATAGCTGACAAGATGTCATCACTAAATGTAAAAACCAAATAATTTAATTTCACAGAAAATTTATCTATATATAAATCAATAGTTAGATATTACTTACTCTCGTATTTTCGGATGAATTAGCTATGCATATGGGAGTATAGATACTATAAATATTGATTTTTCCATTGCATTATACAGTGTATTCTCCAAATCATTGCACAACCCTACATCGAATTTTGAACTGGGGCAGTTGCCAATTACTTGCTCATAGAGTTGATCAGATACCAATGCATGACTCCTTTCATTCTGGAAAGTTCCAATAAAATCGGTATCATTATTCATCACGCCATTTCCCACCTGCATAACTCGAATGTGCACGCTTTAGATTGAGTGTGTACGCAAGTTTCCAAATTTGAAAATGTATCACGATGGCTTTGGATAGAGTTTGCAAGGTTGTATTAATTCGCAGTGCATCATACTGGCCAAATCAAATCTTTTCTAATCATAGGCATAGAACCTGTTTCTGTACATTACTCATTTGAAATCAATACAACTGGAGGTACCAAAGAATTTTTCTCTTTAGGCGCTTTAAATCACAGGGTTTGGATCTTCAAATCTGCCTTTTCTTGTTTCATTATAGTTATTCATATATCCATCCATTGTTTATTATGGTTGACTCAGGCATCAAGTAACAGTGTAGGTTTCGTAGCCACTTCCTTGAAGTATACCTTATGCAAATCCGATAGATCTTAAGTCATCCACTCGGTAGGATTTAATCCAAACTGGAAAAGATGCCAAATTTATGTTGTAAATAAAAATATTTGTATATAACTAAATTACTGAAGAATTGAAACAAAGGCCAGTGTCTATCTAAAAATAATCCCTAATTAATGCTGCTACAGACTCAAATGAAATGGAATCCATAAACTCGATGCATTCATTCAAAAGTTGTGCAGAATACTGTGTCTGTCAGTCTTTTCATAGAAGTCAATGTCTCGAAATATTGGATTCGGTGATCCGAATTTCTTTTCCTGTAACTATCGGCATTAGGGGCATCTTTTCTAGCTCGACTTCATTGATGGTGGTGGGGTTTTCATTTTAGTTTCCCCTTGGATTCCCTACCTCCCATTTCAATTTGTCTTGGAACTTGTTTCATGGACATTGTTTACAGTTGGACATTGTGCCACATCGCCTACCAACAAGGTTCTTACCCTAAAATGTTGACTCGTTGTGAGGTTCCAACTTGGGTTAGGGTTTCTTATTTTAATTGTGTTCATTTTGTTATGGCCTTGGGGATATTTTCCTCCCCCACACCTTATCAATCACTTGTATATGTTTTCTGATAGAGACTTTCTTAAAACTGGAATTTTTGGGTAGTCAGGAAAAAAGAAAAAAAACTAAACTAAACCCCTTTTTGGATGTTATCCACTTTCTCTTCGAATGACTCATTTAAATATAACTTTAGTGCACTCATATAATGTCTAATAAGATATGCTTACAAATTTAAGGGTTGAGAAGAGTTTGGCCAATTTTCCTCGGAGGTAAGAAATTTTAGAAACCCTTAACCAGAATTTAATTAATAATATTAACTCATGACCATATTTAGAAGTGGATTTGAAGTTGAGTTGCACCAAACCTTGTAATTTAATGCACACTTGAGTGGTTAAGAGAGGGTTACCTCGCGCCTTTGTTCAATGTTAGTGAATAAATGCTTAGGGTTAGAATTCTTGCACGCATTAAATATTAATGTGAATGTATGTTGATTTCGCAATGGGTTACATTCACACCTTATAATTAAAAACAGTGATTGCTTTGTGCCTTGGAAAAACCTAATGTTTTTCCCTTGCGCCTCAAACTTCCTGCGATTGGAACTTGTACGCTTTTGAATTAAAGTAATGATTATTCTCATGCCTCTACGCACATTGTCGTGTGTTGGTCCAGGAACCAGTTTACACATGTGTGGTTATACCAAGCTATATTATGGATTGTGTTAATTTTTTATTGCATGCACTGATTAGGGTTACACAAGGATACTCCTTTGATTAGGTTTTTAGGGAACCTTGAATTTAATTTAATGAACGTCGTTTAGATATTTACTACATGCACAAGGAATTTATTGAAGGGATGATTGTTATTGAAGTTATACTTCTAGCATGCCATGCAATAGGGGTGAAATTTTGTTGACTATACTAGGGCTTGAGCATTGATGAATGGGATTTGATTGATTATTTTGTTTGTGCTTTAATCTCATGAATTTTTCCTTGCGCCCTTAATGGTGTTGTAAATTAATAATTATTACTCACGCTTAAGGATTCTATGTAATTTATGATGGCTTAGATATTAAACTTCTTGTGCATCTAGATTTGTAATAAATGACATTCTTGGACATTAGTCTTCTAGCGCGTAATGAAAATTATTATGGATGACCGTATTTTGTGTGACGGGGCATTGCGCCTCGAAATTATCTTATAAATTCTTGTGCCTTGAATTTACCATGGTCACTCTCGAGTTATGCGAATGATTCTCATGTGCCTTGATTAATCGATGTTTAGGATTGACGGAATTATGAGATCGATGATCATAGACTCTGTGTTTAGCGACTGTTATTTTTGAGTTACTACATCGACATGCGGGTTGTGGTACATGGTGATGGTTTTTCGGCATTGTCACATATTCGATTATTAATGCATTACTATTGTTCCTCTAATTTATGTGATTGATGTGTCAATGATGTCACTCTTAGTATGATGTTAATTTCCTAACACAACACTAAGAAAAAAAAAATTGTGCCATGTTGTACGTCGCTTGTTTTTGTAATGGTGGGGCCATTACATATGGTATCAGAGCGGGTTCAACACTGGGACTGTGGATAGCCACGACTTCCACTGAATTAATCCCTTGAGTAATGTTTAGCACTAATTGAATTATTAACCTGTCCTTGTGGTAATCACGGCTAGAGGACATCATAGAGATTCGTGATGTCGTGCCAAGGGAGGAGATGCAAAGCCTCCAGTAGCACCAGTGCCAGAGGGGTCCAACCCCCAAGGAGAATAACAACTCTTGAGCATGAGAAAATTTTCATGTGGGATGTGTTGAGTCTGATCAGGTCCTTCCAGGGAAATGTCAGAGGCCTTGACTAACCATCTGTACTACAATAAGGCCAGGCACCTGAACCCCTAAGGATCTACAGCGCACCCCAGCAAGTACTGGTCACATTCATGGAAAACTATAGAAGATTAAGTTCCCAATTTCATGAGTTTTGCGAACGGCTCAGCCATCGAGGCATGGATGGAGATCAAGGTGATGTGCTTCACACTTCGTGGTTACGAACTCCAGCATGAAGGTCTGCATAGGTGGTCTTCATCCAAGGGGTGTGCTCTTCTATGAAGGAAGAATCTCCTCCCTCAGCTAAACATGATCGCCAAATCCGTGTTAGGGGTGTTGGGTATGTGTTATATTCTTTGCATGTGTTTGTGTGTGGGTGCGTCAGATACGACAACTGCGTCTGACGATCCCTTCACCTAGGGCTCTGCCGTGTGCGTCAGGCGCTTTCCTAGGGGGGTCCCAGGGGGGGCAGGTATGCCCCCCCTGGTTACGTGCAGCGTTCGGCATCGGGCGGTAGCCCGGGGCCGATGGGGTTCGGGGCAATGCCCCAAAATTTTATTTTTTTTTTGGCAGTTTTTGCTATTTTTAACGGATTTTGCTATTTTTAGTTGATTTGTAAATTAATCCTGGATTAAGGGATTAGGGTTTTGGTATCTACAGAATACCTAAAAACATTGTATATATTGTATGGCAAATGGTGAAATTCGATATAATGAAAATAAGAAAGGTTTTCCCGGTTGAGGGTTTCCGGTAAAAATCTCTGTGTACTCTGTGTATGAGCCATTGATTAATTTATGTATTGCTTAAGAATCTATATGCATTTCTTTACTTCGCAGGTTTAAAACTTACAAGGGGAACAGTTTGAGGAACGATTCTGTGAGAATTAATTGTTAGAGGAAATCGTTGATCGCCAGCTCGATCAGTTTAGCGCTTTACGACAGGCTGGTCGTATGGTGTCGGGTTATGAGACAATATTTATGGAGCTACTTTGGTATGCCACGCATCTGAACATGAAGAAGCTTGAGATAAACAAGTTCGTGACCATCCTTAACTCCAGATTTTGTGTGAATGTGAGGATTTAAATACCTCAGGCATTGCACGATGAAGTCCAATAGGCATCTTAAGATAAGGAAGATTTGACCGTGGGAGTCCAGGCAGGACTCCTATAAGATCGTCTGAACTAACAACATCTAGTGTGCAACAGCATCAGACATCGACTAGAAAAGACATATTGATATCAATATATGTCTATAGGAACCTTTTTCACAACAGCTTGACGATAGGTTCCTCAACAGAGGGCTCCCTACAGGGACCATCACATCCACGAAAACAGTGCCAGAAGTTGTCGTTTGGGCCTATTTAGCGAAACAAACCATGGTTTCAATATGGTGAGCCAACAACTACTACTTCAGGGACCCAAAGTACTAGATCGAGACCAGATATTTGACATGTGGAGAGTCACATTACCATCAAGACTGTCTGGTTGAAAGGGCTAGAGTGGCCGAGTCAACAGGATGCACTACCATGGCGGAGATGCGTAAGGCCCATAGGATTCATGATCGCGGTAAATAATCGCCAGGATGAGCACCAGTCCACTGTGCTTGAGGCGTCAAGTGCCATCGCCAAACAAACTTTTAGTATTTTTTAGACCCCAGTGTTACAGAGAGATCTAATTCTAGTACCGCACTAAAGGGATTTCGGTAAAGGATTTGACAGGACAAGTTTATATTCGTCGATGTGGCTTCAAGAGCCAACTAGAATGTTGAAGGAAGGGGCATGAACTGTCGCTTTAACCTGGGGTTTAGTGTAACGAATTTTGACCTGTACTTCACGATATTAAGATCAGATGACATCATAATCAGTATGGACTGGTTGGACTCACATGATGCGATACTCAACAGTAAGGTGAAGTGCTTGAGTTGGACCGACGATGAGGGAAGGAGAAGTGTGATTGTAGGAAGAAAACAGGGAGTATCCCTGAGGTTCACTCTTCCCTACAGCTACAGGAGAGCATGCACAGGGAAGAAAGCTATATGCAATGTTGGCATCGAACAACAAGAGCTTGACGAAAGTATTTGAAGGGCCTTCCCATGGCATGAGTACTGCTGACATGTTTGCAGAAATTTACCCAGATTGTCGCCGCAATTGAGTTGAGATTAAAACCGACTCGAAACTTGGAATAGAACCAATAGTGAGAACACCTTATTGGAGGTCGATCCCTGAGTTATATTAGTTGAAATTACAACTGAAGGAGTTTCTAGACCGATGAATTATACGTCTGAGTGTGACACCATGGGGGGATGCGCCTATTATTTTCATATGGAAGAAGGATGGGTCATGGAGACTCTTCCTTACTTTCATCAAGTATTCCTTGACGACATATTGACATATTCTTGGAGGACAGAAGAACTTGACGAACTTTGCACTTGGTGCTACAGTGTTTATGAGGGAACAAATCATGGGAACTGTCGAAATGCTCTTTTATCAATTGAGAATTTATAAATTATGGCATGTTATCTCTAGAAAAGGTATCTTTGTGGATCCAACAAAGGTAAAGGCTATTATCGAATGGCCTGTGCTGATGAACGTACCATAATTACGTAACATTGTGGGTTTAACTGGATATTATCAATGATTCGTCAAGGGTTTTTCGAATATAGCAATCTAATTACGGAATTAGATAAGAAGGACAAGAATTTTGTGTGGACCGAGAAATGCACAGAAGAATTTTTTAAGGATCTAGGAGTTATTTATGTTATAACCCTAAATTGCTCCAGACATGCATACCTAGCACTTGGCCCTCTTACTTGTTATTTTTTCCAAGCCATCACTAAGTTGATCTTCTTAAAAACTCATCTTTTCAAGATGTACTCATCCTACACTATTATTGCCTACATACGCATTCTTGTTGCACCACTACATCCTACGTATGTACACTAGTTGCACCATTACATCCCACGTATACTTGCAAAAGTTGCAAGGAATTCGTTGAGATTACAGGCTATTGGGTAGTTTCGCAACTAATCCACCGCCTATAGCTCGTCACCCAACTGAATAACCATCCTTTTTTCATTTAAAATGATTTGTTGGGGTCTTATTCCCAATATAAGCATATGAATAGTGAAACTCTGGCTGTTTCACATCCCCTCCTTGCCCCAAGCATTCGCGGCCTTGTTGTGCGAATTGCATCATAATTCCCCATTTTTCCCATTTTCCTCCATCATAAGCCTATGCCATTTCCCAAGAAGAAGGTTGAGAGGAGAAAGATATGTGGAGGTGCACTTGGAGCTTGTTGAAGAAGAGCCTGGACCAAGTTCATGGAGCATTTGTTGACCTTTTTGTAAGTAATCATTGTGATATCAATAAAAGAAATACTTTTCCTGTCTAGAAATATGATGTGGCAAATGTTTGCATTTTATTTATGTTTTATTCTAACATCTAACCCATGATTTATATATGAAATGTTTGCAGTTTCTTGTTTATCTTCTTGTGAATTCAGGCCAGCCTTGGGAGGAGGTTTACAGTCAGTGGAGCTATCAAGCATGAGAGGATCGACACCAGACATGGAGTAAAAGGTACAGTTACCTGATCCTTCTCACTTTGTCTTTCATGTATGAGTCTAGGATACGTTTGGGGTAGTTAGAAAAGTAGGACAATTTTACACAGTCATCGATATTCCTACATTGTAAACCCTAGTGTAGCCAAAGGGGGGGGGTTTCCCGCTAGCAAAGTGCACCAAAGATGAAAAGTAGTGATGTGATCACCAAGATCCTCACCAGTCCTGCCTTCAAATTTCAGAATATTGGAAGGAATCTTGGTGGGGACGGGGGGGGCATGTTGAATCTATACAAGTATGGAAGATTGAGCATGGCCAGAAAAGGGAGATGGGGTTGTGGCACCTAGTCCCAAGATCCCAGGAAATATTGTTGTTGTGGAATCGTAGCCTATCCAGGGTTTTAGTATGTACCATGGCCTTGTCCGGGATTGTCAGACCCTCCTTTGAACTGATTCATGAAGGGTTGTGTTGATGGGTTCTAAATCCCTTTAACCCAACAGTAGGTCCCAAACCCACCACTGATGCCTAATTAGACTCTGCAGTGTTTAATGGTGGAACGGTTCTCCAGATCTTGCGATTCGACCAATTAATTGATGGGATTTACATCTTCTTGTGAAGGTCTCTCGTTCAGTCCAGGCGTTCTCCTTTTTGTATTTTCTCTTAGGTGGGACCGATGTAAGATGAAAGTCGGTATAAACCAACTAGGTAACAAAGAGGGAACAAGTTTAACTACTGGAGAAGAGGTTGAGCTTGGGATAACCCTTTAGTATAGCATGCAGGCGTTGATCGTTTACCACAATCCTAGTACTAATATGATAACTGTGTGAGTATTCCAATTACTGACTGAGATACAAAATATTAGCAGAAAACATGCATGTGATAAACAATGGAAAGTAAAATAATTCACTCAACTCTAATCATCAATCACATAATAACACAAAGATTTATTTTCATCATTAAAGAAATAAATGTAAAACATTGCATCATATAACTTATCAATAGATTTAGTATCTCTTACTTGTTACAAAATCCATTCATGAGATGAAATAAGAAATAGTTCTTCTCCACATCCAATCATACACACATTTGATGAAAACATAAACTTGTCTCTGGTCCAAAAGGACTTCTCAATTAAAGGAAGCTCCGAAATAGTTCTTAACAAAACCAAAAATGAGAGTTTCCTACAACAACCATCGATCTTTAAATAATCGGTCGATGCTCTTATTTATAATATAAAAATAACAACTAAAGTGCATATAAGAAAAAAAAAATTCTCTACATGGCGTTCTCTCCTATGAATTTTTCTAAGAGTCATCTCAAGATATCACTTAAGAGGGTGACTCTTCTCGTACTCCAACCACTTGATGAACAGATCCTCGCAGGTGTTGGCGTATGGGAATCTATGTTGTTCCATCAGGTCCGAGTGAATCTCTCTTATCTCTACCGCATGTGCCCTATACTTGACTATACTGGCACTTAACTATTGCAGCATAGCCCGAACTTTGATCGGGTGCTCTATAAATTGTCGCACCTGACCTGACACCATGTTTGTCACATTTGCTATTTCTTCAACCCATGATGAGTCTTGCTCTATGTGCGACTTCACTATGTTGCGCAAGTCGACAAATTCATTGGGTGTGCCAAACTCGGGGAGTCTGATGTCTTTCATCACCCGACTGATCTTGATCCAGTTTTTCTTGCACTTGGCCCATTTCTCTTAAATTTCTTGGTGAGGTTCCCGAGCCATTTTTTCCCAATACTCAACCAATTTCCTTATGCAATCGAGGCTACTCTCTTTTAGCACCCAAATGTCATGTTCTTCTGTATCTCAGCCCTGTTCAACTGCACAGATTTATTTGACCCTCTCCACGGCTTATTATGTGTTCTCGTAACACCGCTCCATATCTTTGCACATCACAAGTGACATGAGGGTGTTTTCCTGGAGCTTGGATATCCTTACAGTGAATAGTTTCCGCTCATCTGTAAACTTGTTGTAGGCCTCCTAGAATTCACTCCTGAGGAACATCGTGGCCTGTGTAGTGTCCTGATAGTATTTTTCCAAGTGGCGCAAATGTTCCAATTCCTTCAGGGTAGCAGCCAGCTCCTCTTCATCTCTTTTATCTCTATCCAGGGTGGCATCTGTGATTATCATCCCTGCGTCGATGAGTTCGACCGTCTTAGCATGCTCTGTGTTGATCAGGTGTTCCTATGTAGTGATGAGGATGGAGCGATCTAAAGTGATCCTCATATTATTTGTGGTTCTCTGGATGATAGCCTTCCTTTTTTTATCATAATATATGGCATGTATGTCGGCTACTTCATCCACGGATTCGAGGATTTGTTGATCTCCCCAGGTGAGTGTATTCCCTAGACTTCCAATGGTATATACTTGTTCAATACCAGGTTCTTGAACTTCATCCTTGTGTTCTGAAGACTTGGTTTATGTCTGTTGCTCATCGGGGGTTTGAGTATCGATTGAAATAGAGGCAACAAGGGTAGGCTCAGTACTTACTTGGTCATCAGTCATTGAGATGTCTATTTTATGTTGTGGATATCCTTTCTTTGGTTCATTCGACCCTAGATCGTCCTTTGGACTGTCCTCTTGGGCTTCTAGTGCATTGGATAGCTCAGTGCTTAGGACACTCTCAGCTTCTTTCTCTTTCCATGGAACCTCTTGAGTTTGGATGTCGAGATCCAGGGAAGATGTGGTTTATTGCTCCTTGTCCTCTTTGATATGCACGGGGGTCACAAGGGATACCTCTGGGTTCTCATCATCATAATATATTTTTATCAACTCGCTTAAGGGGTTTGACGCACTGGTCCTCCCTGATGTTTTGACTGTCTCTAGCTGAGCTGAGACACCTGTCAGTGATTCGATCGGTGGCATTGTGAATTCAGGGTCGTCTAACCAATTAGTTTCATCAATATCTATGAATTCAAAGCCACTTGGGCTCGGCTGGCTTTCATTTGTGTCATGAGTAGGGAGCTTATTCATATTTAGGATGTTTGGGTCATCTAGCAGCTGATCAATTATCCACTATGCATGTTCTAACATGATTAACCCCCTCTCTCACACGTCCTAAGCCTTGAGGAGACCTCTTCTTTGAATCGGAGCTACCTGGGGAATCTCTTTTGTTTCAGTCGTTGCCTGGGGAATTGTTGCTTTGGCTGCTATCATTTATTCTCTGGCTCGGAGGGGCCCTTGAGCCGATTTTTCTAGGATTGTTTCTTGTTCATCCAGGATCATGGCTTTGAACCTGGTCATCCTATGGTTGGCAATCCTTTCAATGAATTCATCCCAATCCTAATCATTTTTTGTGAAGACCTCATATTCAAACTTGTCATGGGCATATGGCCAAGAGGACGACACTTGAGACGCATGTTTCAAGACTAGACCCTTTGGGTCATGCTTGCAAAAATGGTCGGTCTGGAATCGAAACTCCAATTGGCTCAGTCCTTCTTGCTTAGCTTGAGCAGTGTATTTTACTAGGTAGAAACCTATTTGGAATCCATAAGGTATAAATTCTCATTTCTTATCTTTCACCAAGGTAGTGTTGTAACCTTGCAGGATGGTCTCGTAGTAGATTTCCCCCACAACAATCCGATTGGGGACATGTACAAGTAAAAGATGTGGTGCTTTGGTGGCCCAGAAAACCCTGATGTAGGTATCATGCTCATCCAGATACCAGTGTCCAACCTTTGATATCATATTTTTGGCTGCAGTTGATAGTCTGGGACATTCTTTCTTGAAAAGAATAAAATGAATGTGTGCGATGAATTCATTGCAGATGAGGGAGTAGGATTTTTTGTACATGTCCTCCCATAAGACACTAAATTATACATGGACTAGGATCTCTACAACGTGCCATATTAGGTTCATATAGGCGAAGAATTTTTGAGCACACATGACATCCATCAAGTATGATACCATGTTGAAGGATGGAGTTTCCCCTTCTTTCGGAATCTGAGCTTGTTGTATGCAGATGCTCAATTGTTTGGAAATGATGGATCCCCAATTGAAGCCTCTCTTGGAGATAGATAATGTGTACGCTAGAGGCATCCACGCCTTTGAAAACCTAGAGTAGTCTTTCTCCCCATACAACCGATAGATGTGTTCCATTAGGAAGATGTATGGTTCTCTTAGGCTCATCGTTTGGTACCAGTTGGAGGTCCGGTTGGTGAACTTCTTATATTATTGCCACCATGAGGCCATTACCTGGTTGCTGTCATAGCGCTCATAGAATTTCACCACAAAATCAGTATTTAGTTGCTCCTCCGGGTCTCTAAGCTTGTAGCACTTCTAGACCTCCACCAGAAGGAAAAATTCGATGCACTCGCCATTGTCATCATTGATCAAGAACTTTTACGTGTTTGTATGGTCGATGAGCCATTGCATCAACTCTATACAAGGAAACACCAGGGTTATTTTTGATACCATGTGCAAGTACGACCGTAGGATATTTGGGAATACCGGGTCGTCAAGCACTCTCACATCTGGGTCATTGTGTAGGGTGTATCCAGTGAATTCTTCTCGACTGATCTTCTTGAAGATATCTCCCCCATGTGGGAGAGTTGACTTGGTCCCTGTGCTTTCCTCCATGTCTCCAAAGGTCAGAGGTTGAGTGAAAACCTTCTTGGTAGATGTCCCGATGACTGGTTCTGGCGTTGGAGAAAATTATAATTCCTTTAGCTTTGACACTCTCATAGATCGCCTGGTTGTTGGTTTTTTTGGAGGCATTGTTCCTGCAATTGAAACAAATCATTTAGAGACTGTGTACAAAGAAACGCTGGATAAAATACATATGAAGTGTAAGCACAAAAAATCCAGAATGGTACATACCTATAAAGCTTGCTAACTGGTTATTTGATACTCACGAAATCTCGTCTGCTTTGAATTGCTCGTTTCGCTCATCTAGACGCACTGAAACTCCTTTGCATGCAAAATGATTTCATTTACAATGGCTCAAGAAAATTTAAATGGGGGAGAAATTATCATGTCGTATCAACCAATCAATTCGGGTGATGAGTGAAATTCAAACAAATCTACCACCGAATCTTTGCAATTTAATTCATCTTGGGTTGACGGAGGAGGCACGGAGGGTGATAGGTTCCATCAATAATTTCAAATGGCCTTTTGATTCACACATGAAGTAGAAACTAATGCAATATTTGGAATTAATTAGTCTCTTAAATTCTCTGAATCTAAACATATCTAACGCTAAAATGTCCCATCGTATCGCTTTCTCAGTGGGCGGATAGAGGATAGGGGATGTGCTATGGATGTTATCGTTGATATCCCCTCATCAAAAACCTCTGAAGCCAATCAACTTCATCGTAAAGTGCTCAAGTGGCGAACTAACACAGAGGTGTGAGTTGGACCTGAGGAACTAAAAATGACTCAGGGTTGATCTAGACCATACGGTTTCTCCAGACGAGCAAAGACACGTGGCATTAAAGACTAGTGACTTATTCGTGCATATTAGTCGGAGTCGGGGTTTTCTTCAAGTTGTGTGTTCTAAAATAAACCTGGGTTCACTGATGTTGAAAATGTATCGGCGATCGGCGATCGGGGATAAACCTATCATGTATTTTTCTTTGGGTTTGCGTCTTCGTAAACTAGTTGATGCCGAAATGCTTCAGGAATCGGTGATCAGGCAAAACTCTTTAGCATGGTCAAAATTTTCGTCGTGATTTGGTTTTCCCTGATTATGAAAAGTGCGTTGGGTATCGGCTATTGGTGATATCGTTTCCTCCTTCCTTCACATTTACCCCTTTCGCCTTTCACCGATGCCGAAGGGAATTAGCTATCGGCGAGGTCATGTATGATACTTGTAGTGAAAAAAAAATTCCCTTTTGCCGACACCAGTGAAGATTGGCACTCGGTGATTGAGGCTTTCCAAGTGTTTCTTTTTCACCTCTTAATTCCTTCCAATGTTGAATCTTAAGTGTGTCGGGTGAAGTGTTTTGGCTATTCATTTCTTAATTAAGTGTTAGGGCTTTTTAATTCATGGATTTTTATAAGGTTAAACAGACATGAATAGATAATGAGTGTTAAGAGAACAAGTGAAGTCAAAATATTTATCAAAAGAAAATCGAATTCAAATAGTGAAAAAAATCAAGTGGTACCCAAAAAGTGGAAAATTGATGTAGGCTTTTTAGGGTGTGTTGAGGGCTCAACAAATGGTGACTTACTGGGAGAAATAAGAAACTTTGTTCCTTCTTCGGGCCCGACTGATGCAAACATTGATTAGGAACTTAACTGGTTTTCATCAGAGCTTCTTTTACCCTTGCATTTGGAATTTCTCCGGTTGATGCATCTGGGCCTTCCTGTGGGGATTTTAATCTGTGTTCCACCTTATTTTCCTGTAACCTTGACTCACACCCTTTTTTGACAATATTCTAGTAGAGAATTCACTGGTTCTAGGCCTATTAGTTACCCTCATTCATTTTCTATGGTGTTTCTTCGCTGTCGGTGAGTGTCCATAGCCCTGGAGGAGTCACCCTGACATCACAGACCTTTCTCCGATGCCAATGAGTGTCCATATCCCTAGTGGAGATATTTTCATACTCTCTCCTACTGTGCACTCAATTTATATAGTTAACTTTTGTTTCGGTCGAATTCCCTGAGCGAGCGGAAGAGGAGGACATTTGTTATTTGCAAAAGATGAGGTGGTTAAGGTCAAACTCACTAGCTTTGTCTTTGAGGTGCATGTAGCCCTTTCCTTCTTACCATCTTTCCTTTAATATTTTACCAGACCACTAAACAGACACTTCTACATTTCTCCAAAGTTTTTCATTTAGGTAGGTTAGATAGAGAATCCCTTGAAACAACCGTAGGTTCCTCAACGTTTCTTGTGTTCGTATGTGAGCGTTGATTTAAGAAGAGAGTTCACTATGTCACATGATTTGAGGTCAATCATTGTTTTTCTAAATACAATCTTTCCAATCTCAGAAGCACGATCACAAAAAACAAAAAGTAAAATTGCAAAAACATAAATCGACGCATCAAAAATAAGCACACACACACACACACACACACACACATATATATATATATATATAATGAAAATATTGTTTCAGGGTTTTTCCATTCACTGGGAGAGAGTTAGATTCTCCCCTTATATTCTGCAAACGATATGTACCCAACCCAATCTTCTCGGCCACATGGAAAGGTCTGAGCCATATATTTTGAAACTTAGAATGTTTTCCTTTAGGCTCATTCGCTTTGTTCCATTTCAGGACTAAGTCTCCTACCTCAAAATTCTTCTCTTTAGCCTTATTCTTATCAAACCACCTTTTAACTATCTATTGGTGGGATACAAACTTTGATTTAGCCTTCTCCCTTTCTTATTCTAACATGAGAAGGGTGTCAATTCTTTTTTGTATGACTGATGAGGGCTCCCCTCTGGAATCTTGGGCAAGTTGAAGAGATAGAAGATAAAGCTAGTTAGGGAGAATGGCTTCCTACCTGTATACCAAAAAGTATGAGGAATTCCTTAGATCTTCCTTGGGTGTAACTCTATATTCCCATAAAGCATTATGGAGTGCATTATGCCAATTCCTCTAATTTTATGCAACTATTCTCTTTAATATTCTTACTAAGTTCTTATTAGTTGATTCTAATACCCTGTTTCCCTGTGGACAATAGTTTGTGAAGCATTTAATTATGATTCCTTTGTCTAGGGAAAACTTTGTTAATAGGATGGAAGAAAAGTAAGTTGCATTATCAAAAACAAGGAAAGAAGGGACAATGAACCTTCTGATTAATTGTTGTTCTATGAATTGGATTACCACCTTCTCGTTTACATGAGTCAAAGGAATGGCACTTATCAAAGAGGGTTACCTCGTGCCCTGGGTCAATGTTAGTGAATAAATGCATAGGGTTAGAATGTATAAATTTCAATACCAATTAAGTATTTCCCAGATTCTCCTGATCTAACAATTATTTCTCGCTTGTTAAATATAGAATCGCTTCTACTAATATTCTTGCGGAATTTAAACCATGATCAACAATGCAATATCAAGAAAAAGAATCAATCAAACATAACACATATGTTTTATTGGGAAAGCATAAATCTAAAAACCCCACTATCATATATTAGTATATCATGGATCATGAAACAATCTCATACAAAACTCTAATCCAAGAGCTCTTAGTACAATACAATCGTCTCACACTGTCATACAAAAATCAGCAAATACATGTGCGAATTCTTTGTGTCTAGACAACTTGCCTCCTCTGCTCAATCCCTGCAATGGATGAATGAATCCTCTACACTAGGTTGCACATGCTCATGGGAATATCCATTGTGTGTGTGATTGCATGAGTGCACTCCACTCAAATCACAACTGATATCCAACCTATCCCTTTCACCTATTATCTCAACTGGGTCTCCACTGGGTCTCCACTGGATCTAACATGCATGTAGTTAATAGTGGTAAATCTTCAGTTGCATGTGAGATCACTGATTGTGAATTAATTAATAATTAATTCACTGAACTCTCACTAGTGAAAGTTTAGTTACAACTAGTACAACTAAGCTTAACTCACTTAACTGAGTTAAACTACTTAACAACTCACATAACTACACTTATAATTTTGTTACAACTCCAAATCACTCAGTTATAAATGAGACAATAGATTAATATTTATTGTCCAATTTATTTAAGGGAAAAATAAATTAGACACACATTTCTTGTTGACTTTTCAACACTCCCTCTCAACAAGAAAGGGATTATCCTTCACCCCAATCATGTCTCTATGGTATTCGAATTTTCTCCTGGTGAGCGCCTTCGTTAGAATGTCTGCATCCTGATCTTACGTAGGAATGTACTGAAGCAATATGATCTTTCGTTGCACACAATCTCTGAGATGATGATATTGAATATCTATATGCTTAGATCTATCACGAAACACAGGATTAATCAAGAGTTTAATGCAACTCTGATTATCACAATAAATCATTGTCGGATCTAAATGAGAACCAAACAAACCAACCAAGATATTTCTCATCCAGGTAGCCTCACATGCAACTTGACTTGCTACCATGTATTTCCCTTCCACTGAACTGAGTGCCACAGATCTTTGTTTCCTGTTGTACCAAGAAACAATTGTAGATATGATACTAAATATCCCCCCTGATGTGCTCTCTATGTCCGTTGGGTTGCCTGCCCAATCTGCATCTGTGAAGCCATGTAACTTCACCTCATCCTTATGTCTGTACCATAAGCCATACTCAAATGTACCCCTTAGGTATCTCAGGACATGCTTACCCACCTTCCAAAAGAGCTTGGTAGGCTTAACCATTGCTTGAATCAACTATTTAACTGCATAGAAAATGTTTGGTCTCATGTTCACTAAATACATTAGCGAACCCACTAGTTGTCGATAGACAGTAGCATCCACTACCTCTCCAGAAGTAACATCCTCTTTCCTCCAGATTTCTGGAAGAGGAGTATCCATGGGTTTGTATCCCTCCATGTGAAACTTACTCAGTATCTCCCTTGCATACTTGCATTGAGACACAAAAATTTCACCATCTCGCTGCCATATTTCCAATCGAAGGAAATAGTGAAGAAGGCCCAAATCCTTCATCTCAAACTCCTTTGCAAGGTCCTCCTTGCATGAGTGCATCAGCTGCTAATCACCAATCATTATTAAATTTTCAAAATAAAGAACAATGATTAAAAGCTTACCCTCCACCACAATTTGGTATAGGTTTTCATCCACTTCACTTTTGGTGAAGCCCAGTCTAGTGAAATAGTTGTCTATCCGAGTGTACCAAGAGCAGGGTGCATGCTTCAGCCCATGCAGTGATCTCTTGAGTCTGCACACATGTGACTCCCTATCAAAGGTCTCAAAACATTATGGTTTCTCAATTTACACTTCTTCCTCAATGATCTCGTTGAGAAATGTAGTTTTTACATCCATCTAATGAATGTGTCAACCCATATGCACCAAGAGTGCAAATATGGATCTTATGGAAGAGTACCTTGCGACAGGTGAAAAGGTATCATCATAATATATCCCCTCAATCTGTGAGAAGCCTCGGGCAACAAACCTGGCCTTGTATTTCTCAACACTCCCATCAGTAGCTTGCTTTACCTTGTAGATCCACCTCAATCCTACCATTTATTTATCAATCGGTCTTGGGACAATTTCCCATGCACTATTTTTGACAATGGAGTCATACTCCACCATAGCATCTACCCATGTGGGATCCTACACTACTTCCTGAAAGGAATATGGCTTAGTCACAATAAATTTTCTCATGAGAGCCATGTATCCTGTAAATTGACCAGGAGAATGTCTATGTCTATGTTGTGAAGTAGGGACTCCTACATTTTGTACAACATCTAGTCTCAATCTATCAGCTTTCGTGGTTCACTTTCTACCATTTTTGATGGATGGATTTGCTTGACTGGCTTCCTCCACTCCATGAACCTCCTCATGTGGTTGATCCAAATCTTGAGACTCATCCTTGGGAACCAGCAGTTCCTCTTCTGCATGCAAGTCTAGCTCCCTCTCAAGTGACAACCGCATGGATTTCCCCTCATCGAACTTTATATCCCATCGCATAACAGTCATCTTACTATTAGGAAAATACACACGATAGTTATGGGGTGTTTATGTGTACCCCACAAATATCCCAACTTTGGCAGTCAGTTCCATCTTCTTCCTGGCATCCTTGGTCACATGCACATAAACAGATGAGCCAAAAATCTTAAAATGAGAAACATTAGTTTTCTTAGTAGTGAAAGATTCTTCAAGTGTACTCATGCCAAGTACTCTATGAGGAAAATGAGTTTTCACATAAACCATAGTATTGCATGCTTTTTCCCACAAATGCATTGGTAGGCCCTGAACATGCAACATCGCTTGTGCTGCACCCACGATCATTTTGTTCTTCCTCTATGCAACCCCATTTTGTTGTGGGTTATGAGGCGCTATGAGTTCTCTTCGAATTCCTTCTTTGTTGCAGAAGTATTTGAATTCCTTAGATATGTATTCTCCACCATTATCGCTCCTTAGAGCCTTCACTTGGTTCCCCGACTCTTTCTCCACCAATTCTTTAAAGTCACAAAACTTTGAGAATGTTTGATCCTTCTTCTGCATGAATAAGATCCATCATTTATGAGAAAATTCATCAACAAAAATAACATAATACCTATGTTTTGTTGTTGAAGCAACCGAGAATGGTCCACACATGTATGTGTGAATTATCTCCAAGATCATCGAAGCACGGTTCTTCTTTTCATGAAAAGTGGATTTTACATACTTCCCCGTGGTGAAACCCTTGCACTGATCTAACTGAGAAAGTGCTCCCATTGGAAGTCCTGTAGATATTTCTTGCATGATATTTAAGGCTCCATGATGAAGATGGCCCAATCGCCTGTGCCATAATTTGCCCTCATCCCGGCTCACCAATTTTTTTGCCTTGCCAATCATGGCAGTGCAACCATCTACCTCTAGCATGTAGAGATTCTTAGCTCGAATCCCTATCTTCTTGAATTGACATGTTGCTTTATGTCGCAGGAAAGATTTTCCATCACTGAAAACAATGTCATAGCCTCTGTCCTCCAACATTGTGACTGAGACCCGGTTTTTCTTCAGACCTGGAACATGCATAACATTTTTCAATTGAAATGGTTTACCTAACTCCCTTTGAAAGGTAATGGTGTCAATGCCATTTTCATTGTATCATCCATCATCACCCATCGCAATATGCATTCTGAGATCTTTCTCCTCCAAGTCACTAAAAGACTCTCTATCTCCCATCATGTGGAAGGAAGAACCACTATCCAAATACCACACCGATCTTGATGCACTTGATTCCATGCATGTGATTAAAGAGAATTCAAGTTCAAATTGTGAGACAAGGGCCTCACCAGTTTCAGCTCCAACAACCTTCTTGTTCTTCCTCTTCTGCGGACAGTTAGCAGCGAGATGCCCATGTTCGTGACAGTGAAAACACTTCACTTTGGAAAAATACAGCTTCTTGAATTTAGGCTCTAATTTGAATGGAATTTATTCCCCTTTCCTATCCTTGCCTTAGTATCCAAAGCACAATCCTCTTCATCATCACGCTTTGATGAAGATCCATCTCTGGTGTTCCACATGAACTCCTCCTGCAGTATATCCAACCATAGTCATTCCCAATCTGGAAATTTTTCCCTTCCATTGATAGAGTCTTGATAATTGTTCCAACTCTTGGAAAGTCCTAGGAGCACCAAGCTCGCCAAATCATCATCAACGACTGTTATTCCCACACTCCCCAACTCATCCCGGCATTGGACAAACTTCGTGGGATATTTTGGAATGGAGTCACC
Source organism: Picea engelmannii (assembly GCA_009831015.1). Taxonomy (NCBI): domain Eukaryota; kingdom Viridiplantae; phylum Streptophyta; class Pinopsida; order Pinales; family Pinaceae; genus Picea; species Picea engelmannii. The sequence continues at coordinate 307,574 of ML797262.1, read as the reverse complement.
TTTCTCCATCTTGATCTTCCTGAGTTTATCTTTGAGCACCAATTTCCTATGGTCGTTGTTGTTTTGGAACAGATCTATCAAAACCTTCCACATTGCATGTGGTGTGTATTTCCCATAGAGACTTGAGACAATGTGGTCTCGTACTCCCTCCAACAGAATCCTCCTCGCCTTTTCCACTTTCTTTTTCCATGCATCAATATTTGTAGTGTCTATAGCAACTGGCTTAGGAACATCTCTGTCAATGAAATTCTTCAAGCCATTGTCTTCAAGCACTGCCTCCATCCTTTCCTTCCAAGAAATGTAGTTCGAGATACCCTCGAGTGCATACTCCAACCTCAAGCCATTGAAAGTCATTTCGATCTTGAAACAACTGTAGCACCAAGAAAATTCTTTTTGCAAATTCGAATTCTATCCAATCACAAACTCAGCTTCTACATTCCCTCTTGCTCATTCCAGTCTCATGCAGAACCCCCACGACCGATTCTAACCCAGCTTGCAAACCTTACAAGCGTTTCCACACCTCTCGAGTTATTTGACTGCGAGATTTCCGCACTATAATACACAGTGGCTTGCGAAAATATCTAGTGATTTATGCATTTTGATGCACAGTGGCCCGCGGAAGGTATGCACCCTACGAGTTTCTAGGGTGCGGAAATGTCCAGGGATTTATGCATTGTAATGCATGGTAGCCTACGGAAATGTATAGTAAATTTTATGCACGTACCAATCAGTAGTACACCGCCGCACCCTGCTAGAGGAGGGACCTGTGGAAATCTTGAAATTTATGAACCTCACTAACGATGCTTTGATACCATGTAGAAATTTCAATACCAATTAAGTATTGCCTAGATTCTCCTAATCTAACAATTATTTGTTTCTTGTTAAATACAGAATCGCTTCTACTAATATTCTTTCGGAATTTAAACCACGATCGACAATGCAATATCAAGAAAAAGAATCAATCAAACATAACACAATTTTTTTATTGGGAAAGCATAGAGCTAAAAACCCCACAATCATATATTATGTATATCATGGATCATGAAAAAATCTCATACAAAACTCTAATCCAAGAGCTCTCAGTACAATACAATCATCTCACACTGTAATACAAAAATCAGCAAATACATGTGCCAATTCTCTGTGTCTAGACAACCTGCCTCCTCTGCTCAATCCCTACAATGGATGAATGAATCCTCTACACTAGGTTGCACATGCTCATGGGCATATCCACTGTGTGTGTGATTGCATGAGTGCACTTCACTCAAATCACAACTGATAGCCAACCTATCCCTTTCACTTGTTATCTCAACTGGGTCTCCACTGGATCTGACATGCATGTAGTTAACAGTGGTAAATATTCAGTTGCATGTGAGATTATTGATTGTGAATTAATTAATAATTAATTCACTAAACTCTCACTTGTACAAGTTTAGTTACAACTAGTACAACTGATTTTAATTCACTTAACTGAGTTAAACTACTTTACAACTCACATAACTACACTTATAATTCTGTTACAATTCCAAATCACTCAGTTATAAATGAGATAATAGATTAATATTTATTGTCCAATTTATTTAAGGGAAAAATAAATTAGACACACATTTCTTGTTGACTTTTCAACATAGAATTCTTGCATGCATTAAATATTAATGTGAATGTATGTTGATTTCACAATGGGTTACATTCACACCTTATAATTAAAAACGGTGATTGCTTTGTGCCTTGGAAAAAACTAATGTTTTTCCCTTTGCGCCTCAAACTTCCTGCTATTGGAACTTGTGTGCTTTTGAATTAAAGTAATGATTACTCTCACACCTCTACGCACGTTGTCATGCGTTGGTCTAGGAACTAGTTTACACATGCACGGTTATACCAAGTTATATTATGGATTGTGTTATTTTTTTATTGCACGCACCAATTAGGGTTGCACAAGGATACTCCTTTGATTAGGTTTTTAGAGAACCTTGAATTTAATTTAATGAACTTTGTTTAGTTATTTACTATGTGCACAAGGAATTTATTGAAGGGGTGATTGTTATTGAAGTTATACTTCTAGCATACCATGGAATAGGGGTGAAATTTTGTTGACTACACTAGGCCTTGAGCATTGATGAATGGGGTTTGATTGATTATTTTGTTTGTGCCTTAATTTCATGAATTTTTCCTTGCGCCCTTAACGGTGTTGTAAATTAATAATTATTACTCGGGCTTAAGGATTCTATGTAATGTATGATGGCTTAGATATTAAACTTCTTGCACATCTGGATTTGTAATAAATGGCATTCTTGGACATTATTCTTCTAGCGTGTAATGAAAATTATTACGGACAACCGTATTTCATGTGATGGGGCGTTGCGCCTCAAAATTATCTTATAAATTATTGTCCCTTGAATTTAGCATGGTCTCTCTGGAGTTATGCGAATGATTCTCATGTGCCTTGATTAATCGATGTTTAGGATTGATGGATTTATGAGATCGATGATCGTAGACTCTGTGTTTAGCCGCTATTATTTTTGAGTTAATACATCGACATGCGGGTTGTGGTACATGGTGATGGTTTTTCGGCATTGTCACGTATTTGATTACTAATGCATTACTATTGTTTCACTAATTTATGTGATTGATGTGTCGATGATGTCACTCTTAGTATGATGTTAATTTCCTAACACAGCACTAAAAAAAACAAAATTTTTCCCTTTTGTATGTCGCTTGTTGTTCTAACGGTGGGGTCGTTACATATGGTATCAGAGCGAGTTCAACACTGTGACGATGGACAACCACGAATTCCACTAAATTAACCCCTTGAGTAATGTTCAGCACTAATTGAATCACTAACCTGTCCTTGTGGTAATCATGGCTAGAGGATGTCATAGAGATTCGCGATGTGGTGTCAGGGGAGGATATGTGATGCCTCCAGTAGCACCCATGCCAGAGGGGTCCAACCCCCAAGGATAAGAACAAGTCTTGAGAATTAGCAGATTGTCACGTGGGATGTGTTGGGTCTAACCAGGTCCTTCTAGGGAAATGTTAGAAGCCTTGACTAACCATCTGTACTACGATAAGGCCAAGTGCCTGAACCCCTGAGGGTCTGCAACGTGCCCCAGCAAGTACTGGTCGCATTCATGGAAAACTATATAAGATTAAGTTCCCAAGTTCATGAGTGCCATGGATGGATCAGCTGCCAAGGCATGGATGGAGATCAAGGTGATGTGCTTCACGCTTTGTGGTTATGACCTCCAGCACGAAGGTCTGCATAGGCAATCTTCAGCTAAGGGGAGTGCTCTTCTATGAAGGAAGAATTCCCTGCCTCAGCTAAACATGGTCATCAAATCCGTGTTAGGGGAACGGTTTGAGGAACAATTTTGTGAGAATTAATTGTTAGAGGAAATCGTTGAGCGCCAGCTCGATGAGTTTAGCACCTTACGACAAGGTGGTCGTATGGTGTCAGGTTATGAGACCATATTTATGGAGCTACTTTGGTATGCCCTGCATCTTAACATGAAGAAGCTTGAGATCAGTAAGTTTGTGACCATATTTAACTCAAACTTTCGTGTGAAGGTGAGGATTTAAATGCCTTGAGCATTTCACGATGCAGTCCAATAGGCCTCTTAAGATAAGGAATATTTGACTGTGGGAGTCTGAGAAGGACTCCTATAAGACCGTCTAAACTAAAAACATTTGGTGTGCAATAGCATCAGACATCGGCTAGACCAGACATATTGGTATCGATATACATCTGTAGGACCCTTGTTCACGGCAACTTGATGATAGGTTCCTCAGCAAAGGGCTCCCTACAATGACCATCACATCCACAATAGTAGCGCTAGCAGCCATTGTTTGGGCCTGTTTAGTGGAACAAACTAGGGTTTCAGGATGGTGGGTCAACAACTACTACTTCAGGGACCCAGAGTACTAGACCGAGACCGGATTTTGGACATGTGGAGAGTCACATTACCATCAATATTTTTTGGTTGAAAGGGCGAGAGAGGTTGAGTCAATAGGATGCACTACCATTGCAAATATGGGAAAGGACCATAGGATTCATGATCGCAGCAAATAATATCCAGGATGATAACCATTCCACTGTGCTTGAGGCATCAAGTTCCATCGCCAAACAAACTTTCAGTATTTGTTATACCCCCGGTGCTATGAAGAGCTCTAATTTTAGTACCACGCTGAAGGGATTTAGGTAAGGCATTTGACAGGATGAGTTTATATTCATCGATGTGGCTTCAGGAGCCAACCGAAATGTTGAAGGAAGGGGTATGAACAGTCACTTTAACCTGGGGTTTAGTGTAATGAAGTTTGACCTAGGGTTAAGTGTAATGAAGTCCGACCTGTACTTCATGATATTAAGATCAGATAATGTCATAATCAGTATGGATTGGTTGGACTCGCATGATGTGATAATCAACAGTAAGGTGAAGTGGTTGAGTTGGACTGACGATGAGGGAAGGAGAAGGGTGATTGTAGGAAGAAAATAGGGAGTATCCATGAGTTTCATTCTTCCCTATAGCTACAAGAGAGCATGCATAGGGAAGCAATCCATATGAGACGTTGGCATCGAATGACAAGGGCTTGACAAAATTATTTGAAGGGCCTTCCCATGGCATGAGTACTGCTGACATGTTTGCATAAATTTACCCAGATTGTTGGCTCAAATGAGTTGAGTTTAAAATCGACTCAAAACTTGGAACATAACCAATAGCAAGAACACCTTATTAGAGGTCGATCCCTGAGTTATAGTAATTGAAAGTGCAACTGAAGGAGTTTCCAGACCAGGGAATTATATGTCTGAGTGTGACACCGTGGGGGGGTGCACCTGTTATTTTCATATAGAAGAAGGATGGGTTGTGGAGACTCTACTTTACTATCGTCAAGTATTCCTTGATGACATATTGACATATTCTTGGAGGAAAGAACTTGACAAATTTTGTTCTTGGTGCTACAATGTTTATGAGGGAACAAATCATGGGAACTGTCGAAATGCTCTTTTATCAATCAAGGATTCATCAATTGTGGCATGTTATCTCTAGAAAAGGTATCGTTGTCAATCCAGCAAAGGTAAAGGCTATTAGCAAATGGCCTGTGCCGACGAACATACCATAATTACATAACTTTGTGGGTTTAGCTGGATATTATCAATGATTCGTCGAGGGTTTTTCGAAGAAAACAATCCGATTACGGAATTGGATAAGAAGGACAAGAAGTTTGTGTGGATCGACAAATGCACAAAATAATTTTCAAAGGATCTAGGATTCGTTGATGTTAAAACCCTAAATTTATCCAGACATGAATATCTAGCACTTGGCCCTCTTACTTGTTAATTTTTCAAGGCCATCACTGAGTTGCTCTTCTTATAAACTCATTTTTTGAAGATGTACATGTCCTGCACCATTATTGTCCACGTACACATTCATGTTGCACCACTACATCCCACATACATACGCTAGTTGTACCATTACAGCCCATGTATACTTGCAAAAGTTGAAAAAATTAAAAAGTTGCAAGGAATTCGTTGAGATTACGGGCTATTGGGTAGTTTCCCAACTAATCCACTGCCTATACCCCATCACCCAATCGAATAACCATCCTTTTTTAATATAAAAGGAGTTGTTGGGGTCTCATTTCCAAGATAAGCATACAAATAGTGAAACTCTTCCCATTTCACATCCCCTCCTTGCCCCAAGCATTCACAGCCTTGTGAGAATTGCATCAGAATTCCCCATTTTTTCCTTTTTCCTCCATCATAAGCCCATTCCATTTCCCAAGAAGAAGTTTGAGAGGAGAAAGATACATGGAGGTGCACTTGGAGCTTGTTGAAGAGGATCCCGGACCAGGTTCATGGAGCAGTCGTCAACCTTATTGTAAGTAATCATTGTGATATCAATAAAATAAATACTTTTCCTGTCTTGCAATATGACGTGTCAAATGTTTGCATTTGATTTATGTTTTATTCTAACATCTAACCCATGATTTATATATGAAATGCATGATTGTAGTTTCTTTTTTATCTATTTGTGAATGCAGGCCAGTCTTGGGAGAAGGTTTGCAGTCAATGAAGCTATCATGCGTGAGAGGATTGACACCAGACGTGGAGTAAAAGGTACAGTTACCGGATCCTTCTCACTTTGTATTTCATGTATGAGTCTAGGAGACATTTGGGGTAGTTAAAAAGTAGGAGAATTTTACATGGTCATCGATATTCCTACATTGTAAACCCTAGTGTATCCATAGGGGGGTTTTCCCGCTAGAAAAGAGCACCAAAGATGAAAAGTAGTGATGTGATCACCAAGATCCTCACCAGTCTTTCCTTTGAATTTTGGAATATCCGGAGGAATCTTGGTGGGGACGAGGGGGCATGTTGAATCTATACAATTCTATAAGATTGAGCATGGCTAGAAAATGGAGATGGGGTTGTGGCATCTGGCCCCAAGCTCCTGGGAAAGATTGTTGTTGTGGAATCGCAGCCCATCCAGGGTTCTAGTATGTACCATGGCCTTGTCCGGGATTGTAAGACCCTCCTCTGAACTAATTCATGAAGGGTTGTGTTAATGGGTTCTAAATCCCTTTAACCCAACAATAGGAACCAAACCTACCACCGAGGCCCAATTAGACTCTGCAGTGTTTAATGGTGGAATGGCTCTCCAGATCTTGTCATCCAACCAATTAATCGATGGGCTTTATGTTTTCTTGTGAAGGTCTCTCCTTCAGTCAAGATGTTCTCTTTTTTGTATTTTCTCTTAGGTGGGTAAGATGAAAGCCAGTATAAACCAACTAGGTAACAAAGTGGGAACAAGTTTAACTACTGGAGAAGAGGTTGAGCTTGGGATAACCCTTTACTCTAGCATGAAGGCGGTGATCATCTACCATAGGCCTAGTACTAATACGTTAACCATGTGAGTATTCCAATTACTGACTGAGATACAAATTATCAGAAGAAAACATGCATGTGATAAATGATGGCAAGTAAAATAATTCACTCAACTCTAATCATCAATCACATAATAACACAAAGATTTATTTTCATTATTAAAGAAAGAATTGTAAAACATTGCATTAGATAACTTATCAATAGATTTAGTAGCTCTTACTCGTTACAGCATCCATTCATGAGATGAAATAAGAAATAGTTATTCTCCACATCCAATCATACACGCATTTGATGAAAACATAAACTTGTCTCTAGTCCAAGAGGACTTCTCAATTAAAGGAAGCTCTAAAATAGTTCTTAACAAAACCAAAAATGAGAGTTTCTTGCAAAAACCATTGACCTTTAAATCAGTCGATGCTCTTATTTATAACATAAAATTAACTAAAAAATTAAAATAGCAACTAAAGTGAAAATAAGCAATACAAAATTCTCCACATGGCATTCTTTGCTATGAGTTTTTCTAAGAGTCATCTCAAGATATCACTTAAGAAGGTGACTCTTCTCGTACTCCGACCACTTGATGAACAGATCCTCACAGGTGTTGGAGTATGGGAATATATGTTGTTCCATTGGGGTCAAGTGAATCTCTCTTATCTCTACCGCATGTTCCTTGTACTTGACTATACTGGCACTTAATTGTTGCAGCATAGCCCGAGATTTGATTGGGTGCTCCATAAACTTTCACACTTGACCTAGTGCCATGTCTGTCACCTTTGTTATTTCTTCGTCCCATGATGAGTCTTGATCGGTGTGAGACTTGACTATGTCATGCAGCTCGACAAAGTCATCGGGTGTGCCAAACTCGGGGAGTTCGATGTCTTTCATCACCCAATTGATCTTGATCTAGTTTTTCTCTCACTTGGCCCATTTCTCTTGGATTTCTCGGTGAGGTTCCTGAGACATTTTTTTCCCAATACTCATCCAATTTCCTTATGCGATCAAGGTTTCTCTCTTTTAACACCCAAATGTCGTCTTCTTCTATATCTCAACCCTGTTGGATCGCACCTTTTTATTCGACCCTCTCCACAGCTTGTTACACTTTCTCATAACACTGCTCCATATCTTTGCACGTTGCAAGTTCCATGAGGGTGTCTTCCTAGAGCTTGGCTATCCTTGCAGTGAATAGGTTTTGCTCATCTGTAAACTTGTTGTAGGATTCCTGGAATTTGCTCCTAAGGAACACCGCAACATGTGTGGTGTTTTGATATTATTTCTCCAAGTGGCACAAATGTACCAATTCCTTCAGGGCAGTGAACAACTCCTCTTCATCTCTTTTAGTTCTATCCAGGGTGGCATATGTGATTTCCATCCCTGCGCTGATGAGTTCGGAAGTCTTAGCATGCTCTGTGTTGATCATATGTTCCTCTGTAGTGATGAGGATGGAGTGATATAAAGTGATACTCATCTTATTGGTGGTCCTTTGGACGATAGCCTTCCTTTTCTGATCATAATATATAGCATGTATGTCGGCTAATTAGTCCATGGGTTTGGGGATTTTCTAATCTCCCCAGGTGATTGTATTCCCCAGACTCACAATGGTATATACTTGTTCAAGACTAGGTTCTTGAACTTCATCCTTGTGTTCTGAAGGCTCATCTTATGTATGTCACTCATCGAGGGTTTGAGTATCAATTGAAATAGAGGCGTCAGGGGTAGGCTTAGTACTTACTTGGTCATTGGCCATTGAGACATCATTTTTCTCCTGTGGATATCCTTCCCTTGGTTCATTCGACCCTAGATCGTCCTTCGAACTGTCCACTTGGGTTTCTGGTGCATTGGAAAGCTCAATGTCTAGTACACTCTCAACTTCTTTCTCTTTCCATGGAACCTTTTGAGTTTGGACATTGGGATCTGGGGAAGATGTCCTTTCTTGCTCCTTTTCCTCTTTGATATGTACGGGGGTCGAAAGGGATACCTCTGGGCTCTCATCATCATCATATATTTTTATTAGCTCGCTTAAGGGGTTTGACACACTGGTCCTCCCTGATGTTCTAATTGTCTCTGGCTAAGCCGAGACATCTTTCATGGATTGGGTCGGTAGTGTTGTGAATTCAGGGTCATCTAACCCAGTAATTTCATCAATATCTATGAATTTAGAGCCACTTGGATATGTCCATCTTTCATCTGGGTCATCGGTAGGGATCCTAGTCATATTTAGGATGTCTGGGTCATATTGCAGCTAATCAATTATCTGTTGTACATGTTCTAACATGATTAATACCCACTCCCAAGCATCATGAGCCTCGAGGAAACCTATGCTTTGCATCATGGCTACCTGGGGAATATCTGTTATTTCAGCCGCTGCCTGGGGAACTGTTGCTTCGGCTGTTATCATTTATTCTTTGGCCTTGAGGGCCCCTTGAGCCAATTTTTCTAGGATTGTTGCATGTTCATCCAGGCTCATGGATTTGAACCTGGTCATCCTAGGGTCGACAATCCTTGCAATGACTTCATCCCAATCCTGAGCATTTTTCGTGAATACCTCATCTTCAAACTTGTCATGGGCATATGGCCAGGAGGACGACACTTGAGACGCATGTTTTAATACTAGACCCTTTGGGTCGTGACTGCGGAATTGATCAGTCTATAATAGGAACTCCAATTGGCTCAATCCTTCCTTCTTAGCTTGAGTGGTGTCTTTTACTAGGTAGAAACCTATATGGAATCCATAAGGTATAAATGCTCGCTTCTTATATTTCACCAGGGTAGCATTGTAACCTTGCAAGATTGTTTGGCAGTAGATTTCCCCCACAACAAGTCGGTCAGGGACATGTACAGGTAAAATATGTGGTGCTCTGGTGGCCTCAAAAACCCTGATGTAGGTATCTTTCTCATCCAAATACCACTGGCCAACCTTTGATATCATCTATTTGGCTATAGTCAATAGTCTTGGACATTCTTTCTTGAAAAGAATAAAATGAATGTGTGTGATGAATTCATCGTAGATGAGGGAGTAGGATTTTTTGTACATGTCTGTAATGATCCCAAGCCAAATTCTTTCTTGGAATCACTAACTACTACTGATTTATTGAGTTATTAAGTGCATATAAGATTCATCAACACATGGAGATCACAATATATTCAATATGTAGAAGCACAAGCAAAGATCTGACCTTTTATTATGAGCAATGTAAGATCAATACAATAGATGGCCGATCTGGCATAAACCTCAGATGGTCGTACAAGCAATAGATATGAGCTGCTACAAAATGCTCCCGCTAATACAAAATAATGCCTCCAAAGGCTGAATAAGAAATGAAGATCAATACAAGCAGGTCTGAATGCCAAACTCTCCAACTGAAGAATGTCCCGCTCCAATAGAAGGCTGAAACCCTCAATAAATCGACCCTGCTGCCAAAAGTGTCCAATCACTCTAATAAATATGCCAATTGATAGATCGGGCAACTGCAAGGAAAACCCAGATGTCCAAATTCCCAAATCCACTCTCAAACTCCGTAGATCTGAATTCTCCACTGAATGGTGTG
>ML797262.1:277009-290603 GCA_009831015.1 Picea engelmannii | reverse complement strand
CTATTCTTCTGTTGAGTTATCTTTTACTCCTTTCCTTTTCCTTTCTTAAGTCAACTTAAAAATATAACTTTTAACTTCTTGACTTTTCCCCCCCCTTCAGTGTGAGACTATGACCTAGTGGGGGTGCCCAGGCCACTGAGTCTTCTCATTACCTCTCTAAGAGGTGGGGGACATTACAATGTCCTCCCATAAGACATTGAAATATACATGTACTGGGAGCTCTGTGGTGTTCCATCTTAGGTTCATACCGGCGAAGACATTTCGTGCACACATGATATCCATCAAGAACGATTCCATGTAAAAGGATGGAGTTTCCCCTTCTTTCGACATTTGATCTTGTTGTATGTAGATGCTAAGTTGTTTGGAAATGATGGATCCCCAATTGAAGCCACTCCTAGAGATATCAAATGTGTATTCTAGAGGCATCCACCCCTCCGAAAACCTAGAGAAGTATTTCTCCCCATACAACCGATAGATGAGTGCCATTAGGAATATGTATGGTTCTCTTAGGCTCGCCATTTGGTACCAGCCGGAGGTTCGATTGGTGAACTTTTTATATTCTCTCCATCCTGAGGCCATTACCCAGCTGGTGTCATGGTGCTCATAGAATTTCACCATGAAATGAGTATTCATCCGTTGCTCTGGGTCTCTAATATTGTAGTACTTATGGACCTCCACCGGAAGGAAAACTCTGACACACTCGCCATTGTCATCATTGATCAGGCACTTTTGCGTGTCTGTATGGTCGATGAGCCATTGAAGAAGCTCTATATAGGGAAACACCAGGTTTTTGTTTGCTACCATGTGCAGGTATGACCGTCGGATATTTGGGAATACCTGGTCGTCAAGCGCTCTCACATATGGGTCATTGTGTGGGGTGTATTCAGGGAATTCCTCACGGTTGATCTTCTTAAAGAGATCTCCCCAATGTGGGAGAGTTGCCTTGGTCCCTGGTCTTGCCTCCATGTCTCTAAAGGTCAGAGGTTGAGTGAAAAAATTCTTGGTAGATGTCTTGATGACTGGTTCTGACCTTGGAGAAAATTCAAATTGTTTTGCGGCCGCTGGGGAAGAGCCTTCTCCTACCTGTTGTTCCTTTAGCTTCAGTGCTCTCCTAGATCACCTAGTGGTTAGTTTTCTTGGAGGCATTGTTATTGAAATTGAAACAAATCATTTAGATACTTCATACAGAGCAACACTGGATAAAATACATATGAAGTGTAAGCACAAAAACTCCAGACTAGTACATACTTGTAAATCTTGCTAACTGGTTATTTGATACTCATGGAATCTTGGTTGCTTTGAATTGCTCGTTTCATTCCTCTAGATGCTATGAAACTCCTTTTCATGCAGAATGGTTTTATTTACAATGGCTCAAGAAAATTTAATCGAGGAATAACTTACCTTGTTGTATCAACCAATTAATTCAGGTGATGAGTGAAATTCAAACAAATCTACCGCTGAATCTCTACAATTTAATTCATCCTGGGTTGATGGTGGAGGCACGGAGGGTGATGGGTTCTATCGGTAATTTAAAACAGCCTTTTGATTTGCACATGAGGTAGCAACTAATGTGATATTTGGAATTAATTCTAAGTCCCTTAAGTGCTCCGAGTCTAAACGTATCTAGCGCTAAAATTTCCCATCGTGTCGCTTTCTCAGTGGGAGGATCGGGGATCGGGGATGTGCTATGGATTTTATCATTGATATCCCTTCATCAAAAACCTCTGACACCGATAAACTTCATCGTACGGTGCTCATGTGGAAAACTAACACGAAGGTGTGACTTGGACCTGAGGAACTGAAAATGACTCAGGTTTGATCTAGGCCATATGGTTTCTCCAGTCGAGAAAAGACACGTGGAATTGAAGACTAGTGACTTATTCGTGCATATTATTTAGAGTCAGGGATTTCTTCAAGTTGTGCATTCTAAAATAAACTTGGGTTCATCGATGCCGAAAAGGTATCGGGGATCGGCGATTGGGGATAAACCTATCACGTATTTTTATTTGGGTTTGCATCTTCGTAAATCCATCGATGCCGAAATGATTCAGGAATTGTTGATCGGGGAAAACTCTTTATCATGGTTGAAATGTTCTTCATGATTTGGTTTTCCCCGATTCTGACAAGTGCGTTGGGTATCATCTATCAACGATATCGTTTGATCCTTCCTTCGTGTTTACCCCTTTCGCCTTTCACTGATGTCTAAGGGAATTGGCTATCGGCGAGGTCGTGTGTGATAATTTTCATGAAACAAAACTTCCCTTTTGCCAACACCAGTGAAGATTGGCGCTCAGTGATTGAGGCTTTCCGAGTGTTTCTTTTTCACCTTTTAATTCCTTCCAATGTCAAATCTTAAGTGCGTCAGGTGAATTGTTTTGGCTATTCATTGCTTACTTAAGTGTTAGGCCTTTTTAATTCATGGATTTTTATAAGTTTAAACAAACCTTAATATCTAATGAGCTTTAAGAGAACAAGCGAAGTCAAAACATTTATCAAAAAAAAAATCGAATTCAGACAGTGCAAAAAATCAAGTGGTACCCAAAAAGTGGAAAATTGACGTAGGCTTTTTAGGGTGTGTTGAGGGCTCAACAAATGACGACTTACTGGGCGAAAGAAGAAACTATGTTCCTTCCTCGATATTGGCTGATGAAAAAGTTGATTAGGAACTTAATTGGTTTTCATCAGAGCTTTTTTTACCCTTGCATTTGGAATTTCCCCGGTTGATGCATCTCAGCCTACCTGTGGGGTTTTTAATATTTGTTCCACTTTATTTTCCTGTAACCTTGACTCACACCCTTTTTTGACAAGATTTTAGTATAGAATTCACTAGTCCTAGGCCTATTATTTACCCTCATCTATTTTCTATTATGTTTCTCTGCTTCCAGCAAGTGTCCATAGCCCTGGTGGAGTCACCCTGACATCATAGACCTTACTCTGCTACCAGCGAGATTCCATAGCCTTGGTGGATATATCTGCATACCCTAACCTACTGTGTGCTCATTTGATATAGTTAAATTTTGTTTCGGTCAAAATCCCTGAGCGAGTGGAAGAGGAGGATGTCTGTTATTTGCAAAATATGAGGTGGTTAAGGTCAAACTCACTAGCTCTATCTCTGAGGTGCATGTAGTCCTCTCTGGCTTACCATATTTCTTTTAATATTTTACCATACCTTTAAGCATACGCTTCTTCATTTCTCCAAAGTTGTTCATTTATGCAGGTTAGATAGAGAATCCCTTGAAACAACCGCAGGTTCCTCAATGTTTCTTGTGTTCGTATGTGAGCGTCGATTTAGAAAGAGAGTTTGCTATGTCGCATGATTTGAGGTCAAACATTTTTTTGCAACACACAATCTTTCAACTCTTAGAAGCACGATCGCAAAAAACAAAAATTAAAATTGCAAAAACATAAATCGACGCATCAAAAATAAACACACACACACACACACATATATATAATGAAAATATTGTTTCAGGGCTTGGCCATTCACTGGGAGCGCATCGGATTCTCCCCTCAGATTTTGCAGATGATATGTACTCAACCCAATCTTCTCGGCCACATGGAAAGTTCTGAGCCATATATTTTGAAACTTAGAATGTTTTCCTTTAGGCTCATTCACTTTGTCCCATTTCAGGACTAAGTCTTCTACCTCAAAATTCTTCTCTTTAGCCTTATTCTTATTTTAACTATATGTTGGTGGGATACAAACTTTGATTTAGCCTTCTCCCTTTCTTCTTCTAACATGAGAAGGGTGTCAATTATTTGTTGTATGACTAATGAGGGCTCCCCTCTGGAATCTTGGGCAAGTTGAAGAGATGGAAGATAAAGCATGTAATTGAGAATGGCTTCCTGCTTGTATACCAGAAAGTATGAGGAATTCCCTATAGCTTCCTTGGGTGTAACTATATCTTCCCATAAAGTGTTATGGAGTGCATTATGCCAATTCCTCTGGTTGTCTACAATTGTTCTGTTTAATATTCTTACTAAGTTCTTATTAGTTGATTATGCTACCCCATTTCCCTGTGGATAATAGTCTATGGAGTATTTAATTATGATTCCTTTGTCTAGGGAAAACTTTGTTAATAGGGTGGAAAAAAAGTAAGTTGCATTATCAAAAACAAGGATAGAAGGGGCATCGAACCTTGTGATTAATTGTTTTCTATGAATTGGATTACCACCTTCTCGTTTACATGAGTCAAAGGAATGGCTTCAGTCCATTTTGTGAAATAATTGGTTGCAATAAGTATGTACTTATGTTGTTTTGAAGAACTTGGTCTAATTTCCCCTATGATATCTAACCCCCATTGCTCAAAAGGCCTAGAAACATTCACCAGTTGGAGTGGAATTGCTTCTCTCCTCTCCCTCCCAGTGCTTATTTAACAAGTTTTACAGTTTTATCATATCTGTGAGCGTCCTTGAACAAAGTGGGCCAATAATAGCCAGCTCTCAGTATCATATGAGCGGTAGTGTCTCCTGCAAAATGTCCACCTACAGGACCATCGTGGAGCTCCTTCAGAACCTTTTCTACATCTTCACGTTCGAGACATATTAAAAGTACTCCATCGTAATTAACCTGGAAGAGTACGAATTTACGAGGTGATATTGTGCAGACTTTAACCTGAGAGCTCTCCTTTCCCTAGGGTTTAGGTTTTCTGGGCAAGTCCCATGATGGAGGAGATAAGTAAATTCCTCATACCAAGACTCTTGTCCTGGGGAAATGTATGAAGCTTCACCACACCATAATGGCATTTCATTCTCCCATCTGGGGTCTTCATTTACTTGGTCTTGAGCTTCTGTTGCTAGTTTGCATAACCCTTGTCCTTTAACAAGTTTAGCAGGTTTTATATCTAGATCAAATTCTTGAACCACTGTCATCCAGTTTCCTCTTATTTCCCCCATATCCTGTTGAGTAAATAGGGATCGGACTACAAGGTGAGGCACGATCACTTTGGTGTCGTTATTGAGGATGTAAGATCTGAAGTGTTTGATTTCCTTGTATATTGCATAGGATTATTTATCTATAGTAGGGTAATTTAGTTTGGAACCTTGGAGGTTAGTGCTCATGAATGATACCAGAGCCTCATTGTTATTATCGTCCTTCTGAGTTAATACTGCGGCTAACGATTGGTCGGAGGTGAAAGTATAGAGGAAGAAAGCTTTGTTGAAATCGGGACTTCGCAATACGGGGTCTTGAGATATTGTAGTCTTAATATTGTTGAAGGCCTTCCTTTGTTCATCATCCCACTTAAATTCATCATCTTTATGAATCATTTTTTGTACAGGCTTGATAGTTTCCACGAAGTCGAGGGTGAATTTCCTCACAAAGTTGATTTTCCCGAAGAACGATTGCATAGATTTTTTGTTGTGGGGTAATGGAAGTTGAGCTATAGCCTTAATTATTTCTAGGTCTATGCAAATGTCATCTTGAGATATGATTTGGCTTAACAACTTTCCTTCCTCAGCACCGATAATATTTTTCTTAGGGTTTAAGGATATGTTGTATTTCCTACACCTTTCAAAAATCTGGGTTAAGTGTTGGATGTCATCTTATTGGTTCTTTTAATACATAGTCACTTCGTCCAAGTAGAATACCACACACTTGTTGATTAGTCCCTAAAATTATACGTCCATGGCCCTCTGGAAAGTCGCTCCTGCATTGATTAACCCAAAAGGCATGTGCTTCTAAGTGAAGGTTCCCCACTTGGTTCAGAAGGTAGTTTTCAGGCGGTCTTCTTCTGAAACTAGAACCTGGTTGTAACCCAGGAAACCATATAGTATGGAGAAAATTCAGAGCCAGACACGGTCTCCAGGAGTTGCTCCATTGGTGGGACTGGGTAGTTGTCCTTTTCTGAATCTCTATTGAGATTTCTGAAATCTATGCATAGGCGAATCTCCCCAGAATTTTTCCTTACAGGACCAAATTTGTTGCCCATGCAGAGTGTCTAACCTAGAAGATAATTTTGCATCTAATAGTTTCTTTAAATCCTAACACATGAGAGGTTCCAGGGAAGGGTCATACTTTCGGAGCTTCTGCTAGAAGGGTTTCACTTCAGGTTTTAATGGTATAGTGTGTTGAATGATACAGGTAACATAAGTTTTTAGATCTCGGTAGGACCACACAAAGACATCTTGATATTGTTTGAAGAGTTTGATATAGGCCTTCCTTTCCTATTTAGATATGGTCTTGTCGAGGTTTACATTTTTTGGCTCTTCCGGGGTTCCGATATTTATAGTTTCGTGCATGGGATAGAAACTATTGATCTTCGCATTCTTTGACCCCTTAAATTGTTCCTTTAGGTCAAAGAGATTTTCTAAATTATCTATCCCCTTCAGTATTGTGTGAGACTTTGATTTGTCAATCGTCTGGTTTGTATGAGGGTCAGTTTTCGTTGATCGTTCCTGGAACACTTCATCGTCAATGGCCAAGCATCTAAAGTTGTTTTGATTGGTCAAAAAATTTATAATCTGCTCGTCTCCTTCAAAAACCTTCCAATTATAAATTTTGTTGGGTACCGAGGGTTTGTAGAGTAGTTCTACAGTGAACCGAGAGGCTTCATAATCCTCTAGAGGTGATAGCCTTGAAGCAGCGGTGGCCATAGAATCAGCAAGAATGTTCTTTTCTCTGGGAATCATTGTAATGTTGAAAGCTTAAAAATGCTCTATTAACCTGTGTACTTCATGTTGGTAATTATTTAGGTGCATAGAATTGGAATGTATGGTATTCCTTACATGTATGACAATGATTTTGGAGTCTCCGAAAACTTTCAATTCTTGGACTTTTAGGTATATGGATTTCTTTAAACCTTGCACTAGAGCTTCATACTCGACAGTGTTATTTGTGCATTTGAATTCTAGTATACAAGACAGGAAATGTCGTTTTCCCTTCGGATTAATGAGGATACACCCTACTCCTAACCCTTCTTATGATTTAAATCCATCAAAATATAGGGTCCACATTTGTGGGTAAAATGTATTAGCTTCCTCTTTCCTATTACTTTCCTCTTTTCCTTTTGTTTGTTCTATGAACTCTAACGTAGTTCCTGGCAGAAGAGGGTTTTCTCTGGCGTCGTCGGCAATTATTCTCAAAAGAAAAATTCAGAATTTTGAGTAAGAGGGACATTAAATGAGAGAGGGGAGAAGATCCTGAAGTAGGAATCATAGGAATAATTTCCTAGCATAGGGAAATTTGTCGATGAGGGCTCATTTAGGGTTTCTAGGTCAGTGACAGTATGTTTCAGATATCTTTCCCTATCAATTCTGATCATATTTGTGTGCCCCTTTAATGGTAGCCAAAGGTGCACTCAGTCTGTACTAAAGTATTCGTTTAACTTCTCAGACCAATCTCGGCTTAATAATAACCCATAATCTTTTGGGATATCTACTAAAATGATTTCAATCACTTGCATAAAACTAGGATGTGTTGTTATTCTAATCATTACATCTTTGAGTTCTCCCATGAATTTGACCTGGGTTCTATCTAGTTGTATTACATGTTTGTCACTTTTGAGAGGGGTTGTGTTTAGTTTTTTGCAAATAGACAATGGGATAACATTAGAGGATTCTCCTGAATCGACCAAACAGTTATGGAGGTTTCTATTGAAGACTTCAAATGTTAAGAGGAACGGTGGGACAAAAGGTTTTCCCTTCTTATCTTCAGAGAAAGCGTTCACAGTTGGCTTATGTAATAGATCTGTGGGCGTTATATTTCTTCCTTGATAATTTCTTGTCACAGGATTTTCTACTGATTTCAAAGCTTGTAACAGGAAGTCTTTTTACTGAGGGATTCTACATATGTCCATAACTGAAATATTATCCTTCAACTTCTTCAAATCTTCTACTATGTTGTAATCCATCTTGGGTGATTCTCGTGTATGGATGTTTATAGTGTTTCTTTGGGGAGAAAAGGTTCTTTTGGGTGATTGAGAGCTAGTCTCCCTCCAAACATTTGGGTCGTAGTAAGTTTGTTTGAGACAGGTTGACCCCTACTTCATGTTTTCACAGCCAAGAATTTTGCAGGTGGTTCTTGAACCTCAAACAGTTCATCGGAAGGCATAGCTAGGTCAGGATCCCATATCAACATGGTTATTTCTTCTGGTGGAGAAATTTCTTCCTAATTGGCGATATTCATACTGGATCCACTTGATTGTTTGGTTAGGGAGACTTTGTCTAGAAATTGGTTGGCCATCAAATTCATGGCATGCACCCATTAAGGGCAGTCTCTTTTGGAGTGGTTCTCTTGATGATAAGTGCAGAAAGAGTCAGATGCTACATTTCCCAGATCGATGTTTAGGTTGGATGGGGGAGGTTCAATTACTTTGAAGGGTGGATTTATTTTAAACAAAGTATTATAAGGCCTCTGGCCTTGGTTTCCCTCCCCTACACTTCTCTTCATGTCTATCATTTCGTTTGATATTTTTTTGACCATGCGCTATAGGTCTTCTATTTCCCCACTCCCTTTTCAGGAGCTTGTTCTGTTTGTTTTCCTAGCAGTCTAGTAAGAAATAGCCCTCTCCTGGGAGGAGGTTGAACTTCTTTCTTAACTAAAGAGACTTGACCTTCTTTACATCCTTTCATTTGGAACTATATCATTTTGGCTTCTTCAAAATTCTCAGCTAGGGTTAGTTTGGCAGCCCTCTTCACAAAGATGGAAATAGAAGTTGGGAGAGAATTAGCATATACTTTGATTTGAAACTCCTAAGTAGGTTTAGCTTTGGGCTAGAATTTGTTTAATATGGTGGTAAATATTTGATTTAATTCTTTGACCCTTTCCTTCAAATTCATGGAGGCGGCGAACAACTCAACCATCAGAGGTCCTGTAGTGGTTTCTTCTGCAAATTTATCTAAAAAGTCTTTTTGAAACTTCATCCAACTAGTTATGGATCCTATGGGTAAGTTAAAATACTACGTGGAAGCTAAATTCTCAAAAGTGAAGGGGAATATCTGGAAAAATAAGTCTTCATGTTGGACATTCATGAGTCTGATAGCTAGTATGAATTTCTTTATATGGTCTTCAATAAATCCTGAGGTTTCAGGGTCAAATTTAGG
This sequence comes from Picea engelmannii, assembly GCA_009831015.1. Lineage (NCBI taxonomy): Eukaryota > Viridiplantae > Streptophyta > Pinopsida > Pinales > Pinaceae > Picea > Picea engelmannii. The sequence goes on along the minus strand of ML797262.1, from coordinate 281,561 downwards.
AAGTAATTTCTCTGGATGTCGGGGAAGATTATGTACTCATCCTGGGATGGCCAAAGTGTCTCTGTCCAACCAGGGTTGATTTTTTTGAGGTGGATTTCCCCTTTCTTCATCATGGTCGTTATGATCTTCCATATCTTTAGATATTGAAACTGAGCATTCTGAGTTAAACCCTTCCTCTTCTGAAAAATCGTTCGAATCAGAGACATTGTCGGTTGGCATTTTAGGGATTAGATTAAGAGGATGTTTGATCTCGGTGATTGTGAAATATATTATTTCTTCTATTGTGTGCACAAAAACCTGGTCGGTGGTATCGACCACTAGTTTTCTTATTTTTTGTCTTCGAGGAAGTATCGAAGATAAGGACAGTGCACCGATCTTTCGGGTGTACACTCTTGTGATTCTTCTTAATTGATTCAACTCCTCGTGAGGGAGAGTGTAAGGTATGTCTGGGAACAGGTGTTCTTCCTCATGTTGGGATGAGTTACTTGTTTCAAGAGTACTCAATGTGTGTGGGTTGTCTTGGGAATGACTAGCCATGCATGTGGGTTGTTTTGAATCTACAAGATGTCTGAAATATTATGTGAAATATGTATTTATCCATTCATTCTCAGGCCCTCCTTCTAGCACGAGTTATGTTGATGGGTTATAAATCCCTTTAACTCAACAGTACGAACCAAACCCGCCACCGAGTCCCAATTAGACTCTGCAAGGTTTAATCGTGGAATGTTTCTCCAGATCTTGTGATCCGACCAATTAATCAATGGGATTTATGTTTTCTTGTGAAGGTCTCTCCTTCACTCCAGACGTTCTCTTTTTTGTATTTTCTCTTAGGTGGGACCGATGTAAGATGAAAGTCGGTATAAACCAACTAGTTAACAAAGTGAGAACAAGTTTAACTACTGGAGAAGAAGCTGAGCTTGGGATAACCCTTTACTCTATCATTCAGGTGGTGATCGTCTACCACAGGCCTAGTACTAATATGTTAACCGTGTGAGTATTCCAATTAATGACTGAGATACAAATTATCAGAAGAAAACATGCATGTGATAAACGATGGCAAGTAAAATAATTCACTCAACTCTAATCATCAATCACATAATAACACAAAGATTTATTTTCATCATTAAAGAAATAACTGTAAAACATTGCATCATATAACTTATCAATAGATTTAGTATCTCTTACTTGTTACAACATCCATTCATGAGATGAAATAAGAAATAGTTCTTCTCCACATCCAATCATACACGCATTTGATGAAAACATAAACTTGTCTCTAGTCCAAAAGGACTTCTCAATTAAAGGCAGCTCTAAAATAGTTCTTAACAAAACCAAAAATGAGAGTTTCTTGCAACAACCATCGACCTTTAACTAATCGATCAATGCTCTTATTTATAACATAAAATTAACAAAAAACAACAACTAAAGTGCAGATAAGAAAAACAAAATTCACCACAGGGCATTCTCTCCTATGAGTTTTTCTAAGAGTCATCTCAAGATATCACTTAAGAGGGTGACTCTTCTCTTACTTCAACCACTTAATGAACAGATCCTCGCAGGTTCCATTAGGGCCAAGTGAATCTCTCTTATTTCTATCGCATGTGCCCTGTACTTGACTATATTGGCACTTAATTGTTGCAGCATTTCCCGAGCTTTGATTGAGTGCTCCATAAACTATCTCACTTGACCTGGCGCCATGTATGTCACCTTTACTAGTTCTTCGTCCCATGATGAGTCTTGCTTGGTGTGCGACTTGACTATGTCGCGCAATTCGACAATGTCATTAGGTGTGCCAAACTCAGGGATTCTGATGTATTTCATCACCTGATTGATCTCGATCCATTTTTCTCTCACTTGGCCCATTTCTCTTGGATTTATCGGTGAGGTTCCCGAGCCATTTTTGCCCAATACTCGACCGATTTCCTTATGCGATCGAGGATACTCTCTTTTAACACTCGAATGTCGTTTTCTTCTATATCTCATCCCTGTTGGACCGCACCAATGTAGTCGACCCTCTTCACGGCTTGTTCTATTTTCCTGTACCACCGATCCATATATTTTCATGTCGCAAGTGCCATGAGGGTTTCTACCTGGAGCTCGACTATCCTTGCAAAGAATAGGTGTCGCTCATCTGTAAAATTGTTGTAGGCCTCCTAGAATTCGCTCTTGAGGAACATCACATCTTTTGTGGTGTCCTGGTAGTATTTCGCCAAGTGGTGCAAATGTTCTAATTCCTTCAGGGAAATGGCCAACTCCTCTTCATCTCTTCTAGCTCTTTCAAGGGTCACATATGTGATTTCCATCCCTTTGTCGATGAGTTCGGATGTCTTAGGATGATCTGTGTTGGTCATATGTTCTTCTATATTGATTAGCATGGAGAGATCTAAAGTGATCCTCCTCTTCTTGGTGGTTCTCTAGACGATAGCCTTCCTTTTCCGATCATAAGCTATGACATGTATGTTGGCTACTTCGTCCATGGGTTCGGGGATTTGTTGATGTTACACATTATTTTCATCATCCCTATGACTATTAATGATGTAAACCTATCTATTGCCTTCATAGGGGTCAGTGGCCTGAATTCCTGAAGAAATAAGAGAAAAGAACTTTTCCTGAGAAAACAAGTTTCATTTTCCCTTGTAAAAACGTTGTAAAAAAGGAAGTTCGCACGTTGCTATATAGGCAGGGTGCAAGAATGCCTGATTCTCGTAGGTTGCACCATAGCTAGGGTGCGAGATGTTCGCAGGTTGCTCTATAGGCAGGGTGCGAGAATGCCTACATGTGGGAAAAACAAGCATTTTCTCGAATCTTCTAGAAGGAGAAACTTCTATGGTGAGGTGGCATCCGAATGGTTTGGATCTTACTCGCTTTCATGATTTAGTGGGATCATCCTAACCTCCTCACCTTATACTCTTCAACTTATAAAAGGAGAGGAGTTCTCATGGAGAAATTTATCTTTGGTTAGCTTTGGAGCTTTTGGGATTAGCTTGGATTGGATTGAGCTTTGGAGATTTTTAGCTTGGTTAGATGAGCCACTTTGTCAAGATAGATTGTGAATATTATCATATATGTGCTCTCAGAATTCTTGGAGTGAAAGTGTGTAGGGAACGAAGGATAGTTGGAAGGGACCTTACGACATCAAGGTCATGGTTGTAATCTCTCTTTCACATTTAATATGATACAGTAATATGATTCTTTCCTATAAAGCTTGTTGTGTTTTATTGTATGATTCCTTGATCACATACATAAGTTTATATTGAGTTTATGCTATTGCTATCACTTTGGTTGGTTGCGTTCTTTTGCAGGATCATCATTGTATGAGTGTTGGAACGGAGCTAGGATGGCGATGGCGGGACGATGCGACATTTAAATGGTATGTCACCTAGCCCTCTTTAGTTAATAAATTCAATATCTAAAACTTAATGAAAGTGTCATGTTCTGATGTGTTTTGTTCTAGATCTAGGTGGATCTAGGGAGATCAGTTAGTGTCCGCACCTACCAATTAGTCCGATAACAAAATTGGCGACTCCACTGGGGAACAGATTTTTTGCTAGTTAGTCTAGTTTCCCTTGATTTGATTGCTTGTTTTCTGGTCTTTGAGTCTGTGGGAGATCCATCCAGACTCTCTGGATCTAAAATTTCACTCAAATTTAGTCCTTTTTCAAATTTTTGTTAGTTTACAGGCATTCTCGCACTGTACCCTTTAGTGGCCTACGCGAAACACCTGAGTTCGCACCCTGGTGTTAAGTCCAGTGCGAACCCCTCGCAGTCAACCTTTGTTCAGCCTGCGAGAATCTTTGATTCTCGCACTGTAATACACTGCCAGCCTATGAACTTGTTTGTACAAATTTTTGGATTGGGTCTTGTCATTTTTTTATGCCCAATTTTGCTTTGAACAACTGGATTGAACTTTTGGAGCCTATATTGATCTATTTACAGTCTTCTTGACATTCTTTGAGTTGTTTTTATCCATCTTTGTTTTGTTTGGTTTTGAAGGATTATTCTCTTGCTTTGATTGTCTTTCAATTACAAAGCATGTGTTTTCTTTAGAATTGTTTAGGGAAAGATCAGACTTGTTCTGAATAGTTCGCTTTAAAAGAGAAGTTTTAGTTTGGGTTTCTTTGTTTTAAGAAAGTTCATTATTGTTTTTAGTGAAATTTTTGAAACAAAAAGATTTAATTTCTTGCTTTATATTATATTGGGGGCATCCTTGCATTTGAAGTAGCGAAATTGCATGATTCTTGGTATTTTTTTACCTTAAATTATGAAAAAATTTCCCCCTCATGGCCAGGGGGGGCCATGAATCGTGCATTGGTGTTCAGTACCTTTTTCTCATTTCTTGAGAATCTTGATATTGATGAGTTTAATATATTTTGGGACATCGTGCATATGGGAATGATAAATATTTTCTCCTTCTCATAGCATAGCTTTCATCAAAATGAAAAGATTTCATCTTCATATCTTTGCATAATTTTCGAGTCGGTCAAAACACCATATTGTCCACGCCATCTTCCTTTTGAGTAACAACAACCATAAAATAAAGCGCTTATAAAAA
>ML797262.1:262133-276927 GCA_009831015.1 Picea engelmannii | reverse complement strand
TTGTCCTGGGAAGCCCTTCTAACACAAGGGTCAATCACGAGGTCGCATTGAGACTGGAAGAGTTACTCACCCTGCTTTGTTGGTCTTGGTGTAGAGATTGCACGTATTACGGGGGTCACTTGAAGGTATACCCACAATGATGATTGGAAGCCTCTCAAGTTGATTTTGGGCTAGATACCCTGCCCTTGCATGTGGATCAGAATTTCGACTGTTTCCCCAGGCATCATTGTTGTCTTTGGTAACCTTAGTGGCGTATATCTTTAGGGTCTTTACACAAGGTGACTGTGGAGGGGCAAGTCTTCATGGTACCTGGAATCGACGTTGGCCAAACTCACTCGGGCTCCTTGGAGGGTATACCCACGATTATGTGTGGGAGCTTACACTAGGGTGTAAGTCCGTTAAGCAGGTCGTCAACGTAACTTTTCCACCCGCTCTATCTCAGCCCCTTCTTACATTGTTCCCATGACGTTGGATTTCATCACCAACTAGTGTGCTCATTGTAAGAAGGTTTTGTTTTCTTGCTTGCTTACTAGATTTTTAGCGTGTGCTATTTGTTTTCCCTAGCAGACTCTATGTTGGTTATTTCTTTAATGGCGTCAGTTCCTGAAATGACCAATGAAGGAACGCCTGCTCCAGGGGAACCTTTTTTTTTTCCTTCTTATGGAAACATTGGTCCTCCTCACATCGCTACTTTGAGCCTTCTAGGTCTCACTATTGGATTGTTGGTGTGGTTGTTTTCCACTCAGGTAATCCCGAATGCAGCAAGTTCTTCAGTCGTAAGCACTTCCCCCCAAGAACATCAACCTCATGTTGATCCTTCACCATCTTCACCAGTAAGGTCTTCTTCACCTTCTTCACTTGCAAGGTCGCCTTCCGTTTCATCTTCTTCGTCGAGTGAAAGTTCTTAAGCTAGTAACTCAGTGAATAAGAAGAAGAAGAAAAGGAAGAATAAGAAGAAGAAAATTAAGCAAGGATCCAAACCTCCAACCACTGTCAAACATATTGGAAAACAACCTGTTACTGTTACTCATGTTGGGAGTGTTGATGATGTCAAGATCACCCAAACAACCCATAATCCCAAGTACCCTTGCAGGCTTTGTAAGGGTAGCCATCTTCTTAAGGATTGCCCTGGTCTATCCAAGGTTATAGAAACATAGTCTACACATCCTCACCAACCTATGTCATTAGCCTCTGAACAACATGCTAATGATCTCCCGTCAACTAGTCACAATATCGTTGGGAAGAAGAAAAGTAGAGTCAAGTTCTCATGCATGTTATGCAAAGGGAGTCATCTCACTCACCTTTTCCCTCGTATGGACGAAACCTCTAAATTACTGGAAGACATGATTGTTTCACAACCTCAACTTCTAGTTGCTTACCGTAAGATTTCTCTCAATACTCCAATAGTTGATGGAATGATCACTCTGGTCCCTTCATCAGTCAATCTGGTTGATCATGTCATCAATCTAGTCATGTCCTTAGTTGAACCAGTTGACAAAGTGGTTGATCCGATATCATCCTCGGTCAATCCCACTCTCCCCTCAGAGAGTGAAACTAAAGCGGTTGATGTGATCCCATCCTTGGTCAATCCCACTCTCCTGTTAGAGAGTGTCACCCAAGTGGTCAATCTGTTTCCATCTGTCGACCCCATTCTCTCCTTGGAGAATGAAACTCAAGTGGTCGATCTGATCTCTCCATCGATCGATCCTACTCTCCCACTAGAGAGTAAACCTGATACTGCCCACATTTTTCTCGTTAATACAGAATCTCTCGTGCCGATGGGTATTCCTCCTTCTCTCATAGGACCCCCTCCAAGTAATGAGGCCATCCGTTTTGATTGGGGTGTGCTAAATTGACCTCATCTTCCCTCTTACATTCCTTTCCATATTACAGTACAGGTTTTTGGTCGGGATGTTCCTCAAACATTGATAGATGAAGGTTCGTCTGTTAGTATTTTGTCCTCTATTTCTTGGCAAGCTTTGGGTTTTCCTCCACTTGCGTCAGTTATGCAGAATCGCTTATCTTTTAATAGAAGAACTAGTCAACCTTTAGGGACCCTTCCTCAGTTTCCTATAACTCTGGGAAGAAAAACTGTCTTTATCGATGTCATGGTAGTCCAAGACCCCTTGGATTTTTCTTTACTCCTTGGGAGATATTATGTCTATGCCATGAAAGCTATTATGTCTACTCTTTTTCGTGTGATATCTTTCCCTCACGATGGACGAGTTGTGACTATTGATCAACTTTCATTCATTGACCCTGACTGGATTTCCTCCCTAAATGGTTCTTATATGCATATGGTATCGTCCCTACCACAGGTCAATTATGTGGCGTTGTCACCCATGGCTTCAACTTATGATAACTTAGATCCAGTAGTTGACATGGTAATCTCTTTGATAGGGTTGTTAGAGCCTAATCTCTATACTCATGTCGCGACCCTTGACATGGTGTCCTTCCAGAGTGTGTTTCTTCCTTCCAATGAAGACCTCTTGGAAGCCATGATCGAGTTTTTTCCCTTGACATGGTGCCATTCCGGAGCATTGTCCTCTTGGAATCCATAATCAATGAGAAAGCCACTTACGAGGATAGTTTTTGCATCTCTGAGGAAACCTCATTAAAAAATGAAACAGAGGTCCTTGAGCATGATTTTCTGATTTCAAGCTCGTTAAAAAATGAAACCACTTGAGCATAGTTTTCTAATTTCATGCTCGTTAAAAAATGAAACCACTTGAGGATAGTTTTTTTGTCTCTATGGCAACCTCGTTAAAAAATGAAATAGAGGTTACAAGCACAGTTCTTGTTTCTGTGTCAAGCTCGTTAAAAAATGAAATAGTTTTCCCCCTCTCTATTTGAGTCAAGTCCTTCGTCTAGTATTTGAAGCTTCATTTCATTCTCCTTTGCAGTTGGATGAAACAAAGCTTAGGGGGCATTTTCCTCAGCCTCTGGACTTCATGCTGAAGTTGAGCCGCTAGTTTCTTAAGCTGGGGGCTAAGTACCAACCATCCATGTGTTATGCGTTGGGAAGTCCAAGCATAGTTTTCTATGGTTTAAGTTTGTGTAAAAATGAAACCACTTACCTCAAGCATAGTTTCCTCTGGTTCAATCTTGCATAAAAATGAAACCAGGTCCAACCATAGTTTTGTTTTGTTTTAAAGCTTGCGTAAAAATGAAAACAATCCGGAGCTTAGTCTTTGTTCTTTCTCATGCTCATTAATACATGAGAATAAGTTACTGATCTTAGTCTTTGTTCTTTCTCATGCTCATAAATATGTGAGAATGTAACCGAGTATACTTTTATCACTTTTTTGGACTCATAAAGGTTATACAAAAAAGGAACCCATTGGAGTTCCCTTTAAGCTCTTTTCAGACTCTCTAAACATGAAAAGATTGTCGAGCAACCTTGTTATTTTCACGCTCATTAAAGTATTTGAAGAAAGTGTCTGTTTGGCGATAATTTATCTCTTTTTCAGTCTCATCGGACTATTTTACAAAAAAGGAACTGAGAGAGTTCTCTTTTAAGTGTTTTTCCAAACTCTATAATCATGAAAAACCTTCGAGTTTTCTATCTTTGGACTCGTTAAACAAACATCGAAAGACCCGTAATGGGACCGAACCACTCCTTCTTAGGGTTCGTTAAACATACTCCGAGGGACTCATCCAAAAGATGAGATTACATTACAAGAATATGTTATCCTCCTCAAGCTTGCGTAAAAATAAAGAGGTACTCACCAGAAATGGTGGGGGAAAAAATTGGGAAAGAATTGTATCTAAACCTGTATTCTGTGGAAGAGTCGCTTTTGAACATGACACCCTTTCACTTGCCTTGTGTCTAGGTTGGAAAATCCGCTCGTTTCTTGGTCATACTCCTTTATAAGATTACAAATTGGTTTTTGATCCCTACTTTTGAATCAGTATTTTCCAAGACTGTTGTCGTGTCATCAATATGTTCAAAAAGATGTCCAACCTGAAAATCCTTCTATTGCGTCGGCCATTTCTGCAGTCTTTAAGCCTTCTATTGCATCGACCATCCCTGATTCAGTCCTAAATCACTTGTTGCTCTGATCTACTTTGAATCTTGTTACTTGTTTAGTGTCATTGATGTGGGATACATTAAGGCCCTCCTGTGACAAGTCTTTTCCTGTCAACTTCAACTCATTATCCAGGAATTAGACTTAGAAACCAATTGGTACCTTGGAACTTGCATGCCTCAATGGCAAGTTTCCTCGCTTTCGACAGTGGGTTTTCATTATTGACCCCTGATCGGGAGATTACGCCAAGTGTTTGACTTCATCTCATTAATTCACATTCATTGGATTGTACTAGTGTACCTTGGGATTCATTGACATTAATGGTGATTTCCCTCACACTTGTTAATGGTTTACACTAATGACCAGTAATCAAGTGGTTTCTACCATGTTTGACTTCAACACATGTAGTATATTCAGTGTATTGTTGCATAGATCCACATTGTATGTCTGGTGGCTATGTTCAAATTTGAATCTTTAACACATAGATCCACAGTGTATTTTTGGTGGCTATGTTCATATTTGAGTCATAATGGCATGGATCCACAATGTATGTTTGGTGGCCATGACTTGTCTTACTTGACATGGATCTTCACAAGTTGGCATTTATGCTTTGAGTCATTTGTATTCTGAGTATGGGAATGCCTACCTCAATGATGATATATTATTGTACTGTATTTCCTTGTTTGTTGGCAGGTTTCCGACCGACTGTTCCTTGTTCCCTACACACACTCGACAAAGAATTTCAGCTATCACTCTGTTCTAACTTCATACTTTGGGGGGCTCTCTGTTACACATTATTTTCATCATCCCTATGGCTGTTAATGATGTAAACCTATATGTTTCCTTCAGAGGGGTCAGTGACCTGAATTCCTGAAGAAAGAAGAGAAAAGAACTTTTCCTGAGAAAAGAAGTTGCATTTTTCCTTGTAAAAACCTTGTAAAAAACGAAGTTTGCAGGTTGCTATATAGGCAGGGTGCGAGAATGTCTGATTCTCACAGGTTGCACCATATCTAGGGTGTGAGATGTTCGTAGGTAGGGTGCGAGAATGCCTACACGTGGGAAAAACAAGTGTTTTCTCAAATCTTCTAGAAGGAGAAACTTCTATGGTGAGGTGGCATCTGAATGGTTTGGATCTTACTCGCTTTCATGATTTAGTGGGATCATCCTAACCTCCTCACCTTATCCTCTTCAAATTATAAAAGGAGAGGAGTTATCATGGAGAAAGTTAGCTTTGGTTAGCTTTGGAGCTTTTGGGATTAGCTTGGATTGGATTGAGCTTTGTAGATTTTTAGCTTGGTTAGATGAGCCACTTTGTCAAGATAGATTGTGAATATTATCATATCTATGCTCTCAGAATTCTTGGAGTGAAAGTGTGTGGGGAACAAAGGATAGTTGGAAGGGACCTTACGACATCAAGGCCATGGTTGTAATCTATCTTTCACATTTAATATGATATAGTAATATGATTCTTTCCTATAAAGCTTGTTGTGTTTTATTGTATGATTCCTTGATCACATACATAAGTTTATATTGAGTTTATGCTATTGCAATCACTTTGGTTGGTTGCATTCTTTTGCAGGATCATCATTGTATGAGTGTTGGAACAGAGCTAGGATGGCGATGGCGGGAGGATGCAACATTTAAATGGTATGTCACCTATCCCTCTTTAGTTAATAAATTTAATATCTAAAACTTAAGGAAAGCGTCATGTTCTGGTGTGTTTTGTTCTAGATCTAGGTGGATCTAGGGAGATCAGTTAGTGTCCACACCTACCGATTAGTCCGATAACAGTTGATCTCCCCAGGTGAGTGTATTCCCCAGAATCCCGATGATATTCACTTGTTCAAGACTGGGTTCTTGAACTTCATCCTTATGTTCTGAAGGCTCGGCTTCTATCGATCGCTCATCAAGGGTTTGATTACTGATTGAAATAGAGGCATCGGGGGTAGGCTCAGTACATAAATGGTTATCGATCATTGAGACGCTGATTTTATGCTGTGGAGATCCTTCCTTTTCTTTGTTCGACCCTAGATCTTCCTTCAGACTGTCCGCTTGGGTTTCTGGTGCATTGGACAACTCAGTGTCTAGGACACTCTCGGATTATTTCTCTTTCTATGAAACCTCTTGATTTTGGACATCAGGAGCTAGGGAATATGTCCTTTCTTTCTCCTTTTTCTCTTCAATATGTATGAGGGTCACAAGGGATACCTCCAGGTTCTCATCATCATCATATATTTTTATCAGCTCGCTTAAGGGGTTTGACGCACTGGTCCTCCCTAATGTTATGACTATCTTTGGCTGAGTCGAGACACCTATCAATGATCCGATCGATGGAATTTTGAATTCGGGCTCATCTTACCTAGTAATTTCATCAATATCTATGAATTTAGGGCCTCTTGGGCCCGTCTGGCTTTCATCTGAGTCATCGACAGGGAGCCTATTCATATTTAGGATGTCTGGGTCATCTTGCAGGTGATCAATTTCCATTGTGCATGTTCTAGCATGAGTAACTCCCTCTCCCACGCTTCCTAAGCCTCAGGGAGACCTATGCTTTGCATAGGGGCTACTTGGGGAATCTGTGTTGTTTCAGTCGATGCCTGGGGAACTGTTGCTTCGGTAGCTATCATTTATTCTCTGGCCTTAAGGGCACCTTGAGCCGATTGTTCTAGGATTGTTTCCTATTCATCCAGGCTCATGGATTTGAACCTAGTTATCTTAGGGTCGGTCATCCTTGCAACCACTTCATCCCAATCCTGAGCATTTTCCATGAAGACCTCATCTTCAAACTTGTCGTGGGTGTATGTCCAGCAAGACGACACTTGAGATGCATGTTTCAAGACTAGACCCTTTGGTTCATGCTTGCAGAAATGGTCGGTCTAGAATCGGAACTCCAATTGGATCAGTCCTTCTTGCTTAGCTTGAGTGGTGTATTTTACTAGGTAGAAACCTATATGGAATCCATAAGGTATAAATTCTCGCTTCTTATCTTTCACCAGGGTAGTGTTGTAACCTTACAGGATGGTCTAGTAGCAGATTTCGCCCACAAAAAGTCGGTTAGGGACATGTATAGGTAAAATATGTGGTTCTCTGGTGGCCCTGAAAACCTCGATGTAGGTATCATGCTCATCCAGATACCAGTGTCCAACCTTTGATATCATCTTTTTGGCCATAGTTGATAGTCTAGGACATTCTTTCTTGAAAATAATAAAATGAATGTGTGTGATGAATTCATTGCAGATGAGGGAGTAGGATTTTATGTACTTGTCCTCCCATAAGATGTAGAAATATACATGGACTGGGAGCTATGCAATGTGCCATCTTAGGTTCATACTGGTGAATACGTTTCGGGAACACATGACATCCACCAAGTATGATGCCATGTAGAAGGCTGAAGTTTCCCCTTCTTTCGGTGTCTGAGCTTGTTATATGCATATGCTCAGTTGTTTGTACATGATGGATCCCAATTGAATTCACTCCCAGAGATAGCTATTGTGTATGCTACAGTCATCCATGCCTCCAAAATCCTAGAGCAGTCTTTATCCCCATACAACCGACAGATGAGTGCCATTAGGAAGATGTGTGGTTCTCTTAGGATGGTTGTTTGGTACCAGTTGGAGGTCTAGTTGGTGAAATTATTATCTTCTCACCACCATGAAGCCATTACTTAGCTAGTGTCGTGGCACATGTAGAATTTCACTGTGAAATCAGTATTCAGTTGCTCCTCTGGGTCTCTAAGATTTTAGTACTTTTGGACCTCCACCAGAAGGAAAACTCCGACACACTTGCCATTGTCATCGTTGATCAGGAACTTATGCTTGTTTGTATTGTCAATAAGCCATTGCAGTAGCTCTATATAGTGAAACATCGAGGTTCTTCTTGCTACCATGTGTAGGTACGACCATCGGATATTTTGGAATACCTGGTCATTAAGCACTCTCACATCTGGGTCACTGTGTGGGGTGTATTCAGGGAATTCCTCCCAGTTGATATTCTTGAAGAGATCTCCCCAATGTGGGAGATATTCCTTGGTCCCTGTTCTTGAGTCTGTGTTCCAAAGGCTGGAGGTTGAGTGAAAACCTTCTTGCTATACGTCCTGATGACTAGTTTCATCCTTGGAGAAAATTCTAATTGTTTTTTCATCGATGGGGAAGATCCTTCTCCTACCTCTGGTTCCTTTAGCTTCGACGCTCTCGGAGATCGCCTGGTGGTTGGTTTTCTTGGAGGCATTGTTTTTGCAATCGAAACAAATCCTTTAGAGACTGTGTACAGAGAAACAATGGATAAAATACATATGAAGTGTAAGCACAAAAAATCCAAACTGGTACATACCTGTAAAGATTTCTAACTGGTTATTTGATACTCACATAATCTTGGCTGCTTTTAATTGCTCGTTTCGCTCCTTTGGATGCTCTGAAACTCCTTTACGCACAGAATGGTTTTGTTTACAATGGCTCGAGATATTTAAATGGGGAAGAACTTGACGTCTCGTATCAACCAAGTAATTCAGGTGATGAGTGAAATTCAAACAAATCTACCGCCGAATTTTTGCAATTTAATTCATTGTGGATTGATGGCGGAGGTGTTGAGGTTGATAGGTTCTATCAGTAATTTCAAATGGCATTTTTTATTCTTACACAAAGTAGCAACTAATGTGATATTTGTAATTAATTAGTCCTTAAATGCTTTGAATCTAAATGTATCTAGCGCTAAAATGTCCCATTGTGTCACTTTCTCAGTGGGTAGATCGGGGATGTGCTATGGATGTTATCATTGATATCCCTTCATCAAAAACTCATCATATGTTGCTGATGTGGTGAACTAAATCAAAGGTGTGACTTGGACCTGGGGAACTGAAAATTACTCAGGTTTGATCTAGGCCATATGATTTCTCTAGTCGAGAAAAGACACATGGAGTTAAATACAAGTGACTTATTCGCGTATATTAGTCGGACTCGGGGATTTATTCAAGTTGTGAATTCTAAAATAAACCTAGGTTCACAGATGCTGAAAAGGTATCGGGGATCGGCGATCGGTGATAAGCCTATCGCGCATTTTTCTTTGGGTTTTCATCTTCAGAAATTCATCGATGTTGAAACGCTTCGGGAATCAGTGATTGGGGAAAACTCTTTAGCATGGTCAAAATGTTCATCGCGATTCAGTTTTCCCTGATTCCAACAAGCACGTCAGGTATCGGCTATCGGAGATATCGTTTCCTCCTTCCTTCACATTTACCCCTTTTGCCTTTCACTAATGTCTAAGGGAATCAGCTATCAGCGAAGTCGTGTGTGAAACTTGTCACGAAACAAAACTTTCCTTTTGCCGACACCGGTGAAGATCGTTGCTCGGTGATTGAGGCTTTCCGAGTGTTTTTTTTCACCTCTTAATTCCTTCCAATGATGAATCTTAAGTGCGTCGGGTGAAGTGTTTTGGATATTCATTTCTTACTTAAGTGTTAGTTCTTTTTAATTCATGGATTTTTATAAGGTTAAACAGACCTGAATAGCTAATTAGCATTAAGAGAACAAGCGAAGTCAAAACATTTATCAAAAGAAAATTGAATTCAGACAATGCAAAAAATCAAGTGGTACCCAAAAAGTGAAAAATTGACATGGGATTTTTAGAGTGTGTTGAGGGCTCAACAGGTTGGTTGGGCACCATTCTAGTAGGAACGTTATGATGGGGGTTGTAAAAATTTCTCCCAACCGGAGTAGCTCCAGGTTGGGGGTTTCCCAAGGTATGAAATTGACCTCCTCCGAGTGTAAATCCAGAGGATAGAGATGGATTTTTCATGCCAAATGTGTTGTTTGGAATATGTGCAGAGGAGGTAGGTGCAAAGGATGGACCGTAAGCAGTATCTTTTCTACTAGTTTGACCAGTCCATCAAGGAGCATTAGGACCAGGATTAGATCCAAGGTGAAAAGGAGGAAGACCTCTGACTGTAGGAGTCATTTGTGTGATTTGAGCCCCGCTAAACAAAAATGGAGTATGTGGACATTCCCTCGAGTCCAATATCAGTATTTGGATTACATGTTGGGATGGAGGATGAAAATTGTGATGTGAAATTTGGCATACCATAAGAAAAAGGGCTAGAGGTCATAGGGATGGACTGAATATTGTAGCCCAGTGAGTGATAAAGGGACCCAAAAGGGTTCATGGCTATAGGTTGAGTATTCACTATAGGATGGACAGGATTGATGATAGGAACCTCCGACACTACAACCATTGTGGTTGAAGGTGTCGAAGGAGTATCATTAACTATAGTGGGTTTGGGATTCAAAGGACTCCAAGTATCTTTCTAACTTGATTCAATGCTCATCCTTGTATGATCACAAGTCTGGTAAGTGGAGGTGTGTGTACCACGTTTGATAACTTTACATCTTTTAGAAGGAAAAGACTCAAGATGTGGTGGTAATTGTAACAAATGGAAAGACCTGTGGGGAAGTTGGTTTGGCTCCATGATGACTCAAGACTTGAGATATAAAAACAAATCCTAAGGCCAATTAGTAATCAAAGAGCACACCAAAATAAACAAAAGGCCAATATGCACACAAATAGGATAAAGTGGCTAAAATGGGTCTCCCTCCCTAAAGTAGGTATGCCTTGCCCAAGAGGGGCCTGAGACTCCCTACAAATGATCAGAGGTATCAGAATTGGTTATAAGGGCCCTTGTGGGTTTAAAAACTAGTCGGTCAGATCCCCCCGGAGAGGTAATCCTCCATAAAGGTTGTGTGTTGCCCGACCCTTATCTGACCCAGGGTACCTGCAGAATAACCCGTGCAAGTAACATATGTGGTACCTATGTCAATCAACTAAGAAACCATGATATAACCGATGTGCAGGCGAACAGTCATAAGTCAGGTCCACAATATGGGAAGGGTAACAAAGCCTGAAACCTTGAAATCACAACCTCTCAAAGAGGTAAAGGTACTAGAAAGATCCCCATATATGAATAGATCCCCAAAAATATATATGATTCTAAGAAGGTATTGGGGGGATATCCCCTCAACCAACTTCACATGACCTCATGCTTAACTCCAGTGTAAGCGGAGGCTCCTAACATCACCAATTATACAATGGATTTCACCACTCCCTTAGTCGGATACATATGTATATTTAATAGCCTTGGAGAAGTTTACTCAGAAAATCCTATTCCAAGGCTCTAAATCCTAAGCTAGTTTGTGCACCCTAGAAAATAAAATCATTTCTAATCAATTTTAAATTATTAGTGTTGATTTTATTAGCCTTTCTTACTCAAAAAGGTGCGGTAGTTAAATTGATGATGTTATGACTCAGCAATTAAAATAAACAAATATGAATAAAATGCAAAGTCCTAATTTCAATTCCCAATAAATGATTAGCTTTTCAAAATGCAATTTTCAATTTAATTATGCAATTCAAAATAAGATGCAATATTTCCGTACATGTACTAATATAAACAATAAGAACCCAAAAGATCAAATGCCAACAATGCAAAATGTTTATTATTTTTGTATTTTCAATATAAAGAATGAAAATGCAAGGACTGAACAATAGCTTGATATAAAGGTTCTATTGTATGTAAACAAAGACAAACTAAGTAGGATATCAAGAAGCAAACACCCAGCCCAAGATGTAAGGACAATCAATGAAAAGGATGATGAGAAAGGCACCGCCTGAAAATTCAACCAAAGAAAGGTTTTCTATCACTCTACAGACACTTAACAGTCATAAAAGAGACCTAAGAAGACTCAGCAACCATCAAAACTTACCCAACAAACATCAAACTAAGCAACCAAGAACACCATAATGATGTACGCAACTATTCAAGAGAAAACCGTGTATATATGCCTCTTGCAGAAGGATATCACACTTATGTGTTAGGACCACACAATGTACCTTTTTGCCTATACTTTTTGCCACTATTATACTCTTGATCACCCATATTTAGACTCATACTATCACTTTATCTGATCATCCCAAAGGTATACAACGTCCCTTCTCATTACTATATGTTTAATCTGTTTTGCATAATATTTTACATCACTCTTGTACTTGACCATTGATTAGAAATGCATAAGTGTTCAAAACTGCAGATTAGCATTTGAGGCCTATTGCTGAAACACAGAACTATCCAAGGTCGTTGTTGTTGAAACACAGAACTGATGTTGAAACACAGAGCTGTTATACAGTCCGAAGTCGCAGATGTTGAAACACGGAGTTGCCTTATAGTCCGAGGTCACAGATTCTGAAACACGGAGCTATTACACAGTCCAAAGTTGCAGATGCTGAAACACAGAGGAAACTGTCGGGACCGACGATGATGAAACACAAAGGAAGTTGTTATAGTCAGCGGTCAACAAAGCTATAACTGTCGCTCCTACACAAGAATGCCGACATAGTCAGAGCGCAATTCACGTGGCTGAAACAGCCCACAAATTGTGATTCTAAAACAGCATCAGCAACAACGGGAAGAAGTTGTTACACCAGTCATAACAGCAATACCTCATTCAACTCCTGTAATAGCATTCTGTTGCGTGAGACTAGGACATCCTATGCTGGTTTAGAAAGTAGATCCGACTAAGGATAGGACTCAGATATGTATTGTAAATTATTGTATCGAACGGATTTCCTCTTTAAATAAGAGGAAATCATCATTTGAGGGATCCAAGTTTTATGTATTGAAGAAGCTCTAGAGAAGCGGGACGTATTCCATTCCCAGATTGTAATATGATGTTTTGACAGATGAATAAAAGACTGCTTTGAGTATCCTTCTCTAGCTTTTCTCGTTTCAGGGGAATCTTGTGAGAAGGGAGGGCCCATTTTCTTCACAAGATTCACCCATTAGTTTAGAAGTGTGTTAGTACAAATTATGTTTATGCTTTGATTTAACTTTTGTTTGTTGAAACACTGATTTTAATGAATTCCGCTTTGCTGAAACACTACTGACTCTGTCTTAGTTTATTGAATGAAATTTGTAATTCTTTTTATCAGCAATCTTGTGTGATGATTTTATGAGGCTAGCCAGAGATTGGGTTAAGGGTTCCTGCTCAGACAGGAAGGAATCGGAACATCCTGTCCTCTGTAGACTTCATTTATTTCTGCAAGTGTGCTAGCCAGAGATTGGGTTAAGGGTTCCTGCTCAGACAGGAAGGAATCGGAACATCCTGTCCTCTGTAGATTTCATTTATTTATGCAAGTGTGCTAGCCAGAGATTGGGTTAAGGGTTCCTGCTCAGACAGGAAGGAATCGGAACATCCTTTCCTCTATATATTTCCTTTACTTCTGCAAGTGTGCTAGCCAAGGATTGGGTTAAGGGTTCCTACTCAGAAAGGAAGGAACCAGAACATCATGTTCTCTCTAGATTTCCATTATTCCTGCAAGTGTGGTAGCCAGAGACTGGGTTAAGGGTCCCTGCTCAGAAAGGAAGGGATCAGACTATCATGTTCTCTGTAAACCTCAATTTCACAAGTGTGCTAAACAGAAATAGGGCTTAAGTCTCTTGCTTAGAAAGGAAGGAACTAGATGGCCTTGTTCTCTGTTAGATAGAGTTAATTGTCTTCTGCTTACTATTTTCATGAAGGAGTGTTAGTACTGAAGTCTCTGTTTGAGAGTAAGGTTCATGTTCTCTGGTTGCAGAATAGTTGTTCTTTCCCATTGCAGTTGTTATTCTAATGTAATCCAGGATTCTTAGATTAATCTTTAAGGTCTGCAATAGGGAAGTTTATTTCCTGTGATTTAATTCAGAACTTCAGTTTATTCAAGAAAGTGTGATTAGTATAAGTTTCTTTACTACAACACTAAGTTGCTTTTGGAATTGAGCATATATAGTGCGTGGTTATCTTTGAAATAAAAATACTTCCCTGGGTTGATAATTTATGTATCACTTGATTGTTTGAATCAATTAAGCAATTATAGTGACCAACATTTTGGCACCGTTGCCGGGGAAGATAGCTATAGATTTAAAAAGCACTTGTGATTTCTTTTCTTTAGATAAAAAGAATGCATGAAAGACCCCAAAGACACTAACCCTATAGGTGGCAAGGGAAAAGGAAAAGGAGGAAGAAATACTTATATTGACGAGATTTTATCAAAGTCTGAATCTGCTGCTCAACGACCAAACCTTCAAAAACAGAATTCCCATCCTTCATTTCGAGCAATTTTTGGAACAGGGAAAGAAGTTTGGAGTCCTGAGACAGTCCAGAAGCCAATAGGAGACATTGAGGACAGAGAAAGTGCAGCAGGGGAGCAGACAGAGGAGAACATGGATGAATACAATGAAGAATTGCATCACGAAGAACAGGCAGGTCCTGAAGGTGAGGTAAAGGATGAAAACTCTTTCTCTACACTAGGATTCCCTATTGGCGATCTCCCTAGAGGGGCAGCTCCCATGAAAAACATTCCACTCTCAGCATTGCCTAATTTTCATGGTTTATCTTCAGAGGATCCTGATGAATTTATGTTTGAGTTTGATATATTATGTAGAAATTATGATTACGTTTCTAATGCTCAAAAACTGAAGTTATTTCCAGCAACACTAAAAGGGAATGCACTAAGATGGTTTATGAGTCTTAGAGGCCATGTAATCACAACATGGGACCAAATGAAACAGAAATTTCTAAACAAGTACCAGGACTAATGTCGAACGAGAGAAAAGAGGGAGGATCTATTTAAAATGATGCAGAAAGAGGACGAGAATCTAGAAGACTTTGTAGAGAGGCTACAATACAATCTACAAAGATCCAGTCATCCCAATGTAAGTAAGGATATTCTCAAAACTATTTTATTAA
>ML797262.1:235090-252826 GCA_009831015.1 Picea engelmannii | reverse complement strand
ATATTTAGACTCATACTATCACTTTATCTGATCATCCCAAAGGTATACAACGTCCCTTCTCATTACTATACGTTTAATCTGTTTTGCATAATATTTTACATCACTCTCGTACTTGACCATTGATTAGAAATGCATAAGTGTTCAAAACTACAGATTAGAATTTGAGACCTATTGTTGAAACACAGAACTGTCCAAGGTCGTTATTGCTGAAACACAGAACTGATGTTGAAACACAGAGCTGCTATACAGTCTGAAGTCGCAGATGCTGAAACACGGAGTTGCCTTATAGTCTGAGGTCGCAGATGTTGAAACACGGAGATATTACATAGTCCAGAGTTGCAGATGTTGAAACAAAGAGGAAACCGCCAGGACCGACGATGCTGAAACACAAAGGAAGCCGTTACAGTCAGCGGTCAACAAAGCTATAACCGTCGCTCCTACACAAGAATGCCGACATAGTCAGAGCGCAATTCACGTGGCTGAAATAGCCCGTGAATTACGATGCTGAAATAGCATCAGCAACAACGGGAAGAAGCTATTACACCAGTCGTAACAACAATACCTCATTCATCTCCTGTAATAGCATTCTGTTGCGTGAGACTAGGACATCCTATGCTAGTTTAGAAAGTAGATCTAACTAAGGATAGGACTCAGATATGTATTGTAAATTATTGTATCAAAGGGATTTCCTCTTTAAATAAGAGGAAATCATCATTCGAGGGATCCAAGTTTTATGTATTGAAGAAGCTCTAGAGAAGCAGGACGTATTCTATTCCCAGATTGTAATATGATGTTTTGACAGATGAATAAAAGACTGCTTTGAGTATCCTTCTCTAGCTTTTCTCATTTTAGGGGAATCTTGTGAGAAGGGAGGGCCCACCTTCTTCACAAGATTCACCCATTAGTTTAGAAGTGTGTTAGTACAAATTCTGTTTATTCTTTGATTTAAATTTTGTTTGCTGAAACACTGATTTTAATGAATTCCACTTTGTTGAAACACTACTGACTCTGTCTTAGTTTATTGAATGAAATTCGTAATTCTTTTTATCAGTAATCTTGTGTGATGATTTTATGAGGCTAGCCAGAGATTGGGTTAAGGGTTCCTGCTCAGACAGGAAGGAATCGGAACATCCTATCCTTTGTAGACTTCATTTATTTCTGCAAGTGTGCTAGCCAGAGATTGGGTTAAGGGTTCCTGCTCAGACAGGAAGGAATCGGAATATCCTGTCCTCTGTAGATTTTATTTATTTCTACAAGTGTGCTAGCCAGAGATTGGGTTAAGGGTTCCTGCTCAGAAAGGAAGGAATCAGAACATCCTGTCCTCTGTAGATTTCCTTTACTTCTGCAAGTGTGCTAGCCAGGGATTGGGTTAAGGGTTTCTGCTCAGAAAGGAAGGAACCAGAACATCCTGTTCTCTGTAGATTTCCATTATTCCTGCAGGTGTGCTAGCCATAGACTGGGTTAAGGGTCCCTGCTCAGAAAGGAAGGGATCAGACTATCCTATTCTCTGTAAACCTGAATTTCACAAGTGTGCTAAACAGAAATAGGGCTTAAGGCTCCTGCTTAGAAAGGAAGGAATTAGATAGCCTTGTTCTCTGTTAGATAGAGTTAATTGTCTTCTGCTTACTGTTTTCATGAAGGAGTGTTAGTACTGAAGTCTCTGTTTGAGAGTAAGGGTCATGTTCTCTGGTTGCAGAATAGTTGTTCTTTC
This sequence comes from Picea engelmannii, assembly GCA_009831015.1. NCBI lineage: Eukaryota > Viridiplantae > Streptophyta > Pinopsida > Pinales > Pinaceae > Picea > Picea engelmannii. The sequence continues at coordinate 251,115 of ML797262.1, read as the reverse complement.
CCATTGCAGTTGTTATTCTAATGTAATCCAGGATTCTTAGATTAATCTTTAAGGTCTGTAATAGGGAAGTTGATTTCTTGTGATTTAATTCAGAACTTCAGTTTATTCAAGCAAGTGTGATTAGTATAAGTTTCTTTACTACAACACTAAGTTGCTTTTGGAATTGAGCATATATAGTGTGTGGTTATCTTTGAAATAAAAAGACTTCCCTGGGTTGATAATTTATGTATCACTTGATTGTTTGAATCAATTAAGCAATTATAGTGACCAACAGTATGTACAAGACTGTCAGGAAAAAACCTGTGTATATGTATTGAAACACTACCAAGTTAAGGATAAGGCTAAGAAACTCAGACTCAAAATTAATAGAGGTTGTTAAGCAATCAAAAGACAAGAAACTCAATATAAACAAGAGCAATCAAAGGAGAAAAACACTCCAAACCCCGAAAATAATATTCTTTCCCCAGTATGGTCGCCAATTCTGTTACAACGAAAATCTCTCTATGGCATGGGGTAAACCACAACAGGCGGAAATGATTGCATAAATGAACTCTAATATCAAGTATTATATGTAAACAAATATGCTAATAAGACAATATAAAGAGCCTATCTCATTGAGACGTCCAATGAAGTCCATCGTTGAGCACTTGACTCAAAGAAATACACCTCCAACTTGTCCTCAAAAACCAATAAACACAATCATATGGTGATAATATATAAATTTATCACATTCAATAGCATAATCCATCAATATTCATAAAAAATATTCCCATGGAATAACGATTCAAAAATTTGCAAGACATTAATTGGATGATAAAAGAGTATTTCAATTAAAATGTAATTAGCAGAAGTGTATGAATGACAAACTTTTGTGTCGACATGGTTCGAAAGTGAGAAAATAAGTCCCTTCTAGCTAGGCCTCCACCACTTCAATCCTCCACCAAAGGCAAGTAGGTAAGATCTTGGGGGTTGAACAATGTGTTCAGGGTTAAAAGGATAAAGGGATGCAGACTCAATATGAAGTGAATAATTTCTCCATAGTAACTTTTCTCTCAAAGTTGAATTCTTCTCCTCTTTTCCATAGCTTGGATATGGCTCATTTATAGCCTTCAAATGGAACTGAAGGGTTGAGTCAGAACATTTCCAGTAAATGGAAGGTCAAGGATCATAGATCGCGTGACGTGACATGGAAACCCGGCACCATTTTTTTAATTTTGGGCACAAAACCCGATGTACACGGTTTGTAATGGTGCAACCTGCATATATGCATGTTGTATAATAGTTAGGTGCGTATATGTGGAAAAATATTATTCTATCTCTAGGAACTGCAAAAAGGGACTTCAATTCTACATAGGGAAATGGAAAAGACCTTCTGAGAAAATTTTCATAGGGTGAGGCAAGTCTTGCTATAACATATCATAGTTTACATTGATTGATGGATTCATGGATAGCTGAGGATATGTTGTAGCTTTCCCTTTAAATCATTGTTTATTGTTTAAGCAATATGTAATCTATTTGCAAAAAGGATCTATGTACAATGGGTGTTCTTCCTTTTGTCATATTCTCTATGCTTCTACTCATCATTATATATCCATTTTTTCTGGTATACGGTTTGATTGCCTTTGATCTGTAGGATGTTATGACTCCATGCCCAATGGAATGCCTCTGCAGACAGTTTGTTTCTCTCTCCATTTCTTACTCAATCTTTTTTATCCACTCAAGTATAAACCTATTTTAAATCATTTATATTCCAATGGGTACTAAGCTTACACCTACAGTAGTCTAGGTGTGACTTCTAGTGCTAACATTTTTGGCATCGTTGCCAGGGACAAAGTTGAAAATCTTCCCTAAGAGAAAGACATTGATTAGATCCATGTTTAGATGGTGAAATGAAGTTGGACACATACAGACTACAATACTCTTTCACATGGAGACTCCACAATATAAGACTCCACTGGATGAGATATCCTTCTAACAAAAAAATGAAAGCACGGAAGAGAAAAACTAGGTATCATCTCATTAGCTTTCTCCATGAAATTATGCTCTTCTTCATGAGCTCGTTCTTGTCTTTCCCTTTGCATGTAAATAGGATCATCCTATGTTTTTTTTATTCAGATGATTTTAATCCTACAAATTCATATTCTTCACTGAGTAATGAATATTTGTCCTCTTCATGCACTATTGACCTTGATTTAATCCCATCATGTGAACCTATTGATAAAGCTAAGGTCTTTGTTTCAATTTCTCCTGAAGTTGACTCATATTGTAAACATGTGGATTAGGAAGTTGATATACCTTATGAGGCCATGTTGAACCTTTCCATCAGCCAATTAACCTTTGTGTTCAGCCTAGTAAAGCTCAATTAAGAATCAGATAATTTTATAAACATCTCAAGCTGTCTCCTATCCTAAATGCTTACCCTCCCATGTTTTTTGAATACCTTCATGTGTTCAAAGGAAATGATCATATTGCAGCTAAAAATCACATGGAAAATTTTGAGGATTTTGTTGATAATTTTGAAATCATGCATGAGTATGTTATCTTGAGGTTATTTTTCAAATCCTTGGTCGAGGATGATGCTTTTTGGTTTAGAAATTTGAAGGCTTGTTCTATTTGTTTGTGGACTGATTTTCATCGTGTATTCATGAGATGTTGGGGTGAAAACAAATCTATTGATCAATGTATATCAGAGTTTTACGCCCTAAAGAAGAGGATAAATGAGACTGTCACCCAGTTAACTGGAGATTCCACAGCTTTTATCTTAACATGCCTAATTGCATTTGACCATCTGAAGTCGTTGCCAAGTTGTTTTATATTGCATCTCATCATCATCTTGTTTTGGTTTTATTCCTCGGAGAGGGAAAGTCTTCATATTTAGAGTAGGTGTATATAGATGCAGAGGAGATTGAAAACAACCTTCAAGTTTGTGGAAATCTCTCAGATCAATTATGGGTTGAATATTTTCATGTACATGGACATGAGGATGTTTATGAACAAAAATCAGATTTGGGACATCTTTCTACATCATTTTCAGATTTCAATTATCAGTTGATCGTAGTAGGAGCCTTTCAAACCCTACTATGAAATCGTCACATGATCATTTTATTAAAGAAGAGGTGGCTACTCCCAAATGCTTGATTTTTCATACTACAAATCAGCAACCCTTGTTTTTTCATGATGATCTCCAAGGTTATATGTTCTTGAATTTTGGTCAAGATATTTCACTGCAAGTAGAAAGCCAAAAAGAAAATATAATGGTTCAAGTATAGGATGTAGTATTACCACCAGAGGATACTCATAAATCATCTTGTTTTCAACTGAATCATGAGGAGGATCATAATGTTATTCATGTACTGGATTCAGCACAGTAGCATTTATTTTCCTTCAGATCAGTTGAAAATGTCTTTTCATGGGTTTTATGATTAATAGCATATTTGATGGAGTCCTTATTTTCCAAAACTTCAAAGGTTACATATTTTGGTATGTTACATGTCTACAATAGTAGGTATCATCTATTCATTGGATTTTTATTATACCTACTATTTTCCTTTTACATTTTCATCAATGAATATCAAAGCAGGTCAAGCAATTTGTTGCTCAAATGATTCTTTTGGAAATTTGTATATAAATGAGCTAATCCATTGAGTTGGATAGAAGTGGGAATGTATATAAATAAGCTCATATTTTCAAGTATTTTTTTTTCAGTTTGGTGTTGTTGTAGAAGAATAATAACAATAAGATTCCATAGCTCAATGGAGACATTGGTGGCTTCAAGATTTTTCAGTTTTCAATTTTGATAAAGTTGCAGGGATGTTCTCAATATCAGGCACAGGTCTGCATGTTCTTGACAGCTCACAGGGAGCATGCCATCCCCTATGGAGCCAATGTTAGCACATGAAATAGTCAGGTGTATTTGTTTCCAACTCACTTGGAAAGTTCGTAGTGTACTTATGAGTACCTCATGCACTCATATTTCATTATTGAAACTAAAAAACATGTTAAGGGGAATTTTATGGTTTTTAGCGCCTTCATTTAATTAGATTTTCAAGGATTTTGTCACGGAATTTCTAACAGTTTCCTTGAAGTGTGCTATTTGACTTTTAACTTGGAGTTGCAAACCCTTTGTTCCAGAATTGTTGAATCGCTCATCTTCTGCATCCATTTAAAACTCAGTATTAACCAATTGAATGAGACCCATATCAAACAGGAGGAATATGGTTAATCATTTGTATAACCAATCTTAAATTGCATACATATTTGCCGTTGCAAACTGATATTTATGGTGTTTTATTCATTTTCACTACAAACTAATATTTATGTTGTTGAAACTCTATTTTAGCAAAGAAATTTCACTTGTCTTCCTTTCATTACAAATCTCAGTTGTTGTCCCTTTTATCCTCCCTTCTGAAATGTGCTTTATTTCATACCACTAAGGTGTATAAGCTTTGGATAAGGTGGCTACCAGAAGAAACTCTAGAATAAAAATACATTGATCTTCCAAAAACAGCATTAATTTTGGTCAAATTTTTTGTTATATGCATTTACAACTTTTTGGAGATGGCTATGAGTTTTGAGCTATAACTAACAGTTTTGGTGTTTTTCCTCCAATTATATATCAATATAATGAATTTTTGTAGAATATTTGGACTCCTGGTATAATTTTTGGGGTGTTGAAGCTTTGGAAAAAGTGAAATAGGATTCTACAGGAAAGTTCACAATGCCCGGATTCATTGGCCTTGTGAAGTGGTAATTTGGGATAGTTCGTAGCAATTAGCACACAGCAGAGTCATGTTTTGATCGTAAATTTTGAATGCTAATCTGGGTTCTTCTGAAATTTGGTGTGGAGAATCATCATATTACCATTCACGTTATGACAAAAACTCAGGTCAACCCAGTTCGTAGTTTGGGAGAAAATTCAAAATCATCACCAACAGTAAAGTTCATAGCACGTGATGTCAAAGGCATTGCGAACTCTAACAGTTTGAAAAATTCGAGCTATGGGAAGGATGCCAGCTATCAGGGAAGATTAGAATGGATTCCTAGGAGTTAGGTGTACATTAGGAACATGTGTTCCATCTCCAGATCAATCCTCATGACTTGTTTCAAAAGGAATTTATCACAATAGACAAGATCCCAAAATAGGAATTTGTTATGTTTTTGTTGGAATCTTTTGTAACAAACTCATAAATGGAGGATAATCCTATGTAGCTTCTTGTTTTTGATATCCTTAGAATAGAGAGAGATCATTAACTTTATATGAAATGGATTTTGAGACGGAAAGGGTTGGATTCATGATCTAAGAGAGGAGAGAGATGGAGGAGAAGTTTTAGTTGCTCATTTGTAAGCCTGGGGGCTTGTTTGTAATCAGCATTTCTATCATTAAATATTTATGAGAGTTGTTTATCATATTGTATTCTTTGTTTTCCATTTCTCTTTTCATATTCTTGCTTGAATATATTGAAGGTTTTGAGGATCATAGCTACCATTGATTGATGGATTCATGAACAGCAGAGGATCTATTGTAGCTTGCCCATTAAATCATTGTTTATTGTTTAAGCAATATTTAATATGTTTGCAGAAAGGATCTATGTACAATGGGTGTTCTTCCTTTAGTCATATTCTCTATCCTTCTACTCATCATTATATATCCCTTTTTTTTGGTATACGGTTTGATTTCCTTTTATCTATAGGATGTTATGACTCCATGCCCAATGGAATGCCTCTACAGACAGTTTGTTTCCCTCTCCCTTTCTTACTCATTCTTGTTTATCCAATCAACTATAAACCTATTTTAAATCATTTATATTCTGATGGTTACTAGGCTTACACCTACAACAGTCTAGGTGTGACTTCTAGTGCTAACAAGCTATATAGTGAAATTGGGCATTGGACAATTCCCAAAACATCATGGGATGAAAGAGTGTGCCATCTTTGTGACACTAAGAGGGTAGAATATGAAAAACACTTCCTCTTAGATTCCCCTTCCTATACCCATATTAGATCCCAATTTAAAAATATTTGTCACAGTACATACCTTCCTAACCTTCTAATTCATCAAAACTATGGTGATCTTGGAACACTCCTCTCGATGCTTTTTAAGCATTGAAATATAATTTTAAATAAATCTAAGTAATCTCTTACCTTCGTATGGTTTGATAGACCAATTGGTATCAGTGAATGTTAATCATCACCATCATCATCATCATCATATAATATATGGAGTATATATAGAAATGGAATAATGATTATCATCTATATATAATATATGGAGTCTTGCATGCTTTCCTGGATATTGTTCTAGTTTCAAAAAGATTGGAAAATGAAAATAAATTGGAAAAAATAAAATAGTGATAATTGAAAACATAAACTGGATAGGAATGGAGATTTATGAACCGATTAAAAATATTGTCCTGACTGCGGGAGTTAGTTCAGGTTCCAAACAAATCGGAAACTAAAGACGATCATGAAAAAATTAAATAGTGAGAATTTATTAGTAGATCATGATAGGTCTCAACACTATGGTGTAAACATGGCACTCTAAATCACATTAATTTACTTTTTGGAGGATCCACCTTTGTCAAATAACTTTCAATTATAGATTGATCAAAGGGCTAGGAGGGTGCCAGTGACAACCAAGGAAAGGAATGGGAAGCACATAAGCACTTAGGAGAATCTCAGTTAATATGTTTCTTCAATAATAATTTAGAGGCTAAATATTATATGTTACATGTTATTTCTTCCCAAAGCATTTTAGGTTTCTTCAGTACTAATTAGTAATGGGTGTGGGAGGTAGTTAATATTATATGTTATTTCTTCCCAAAGTATTTTAGGGTTTCTTACTACTCATTTTGTGAGTATCATTATGTAAATAAACTAAACATAACATTTTTTGCTTAATCATATAAAAAATTAATTATGTATAAATAATATCAATCACATAAAAATGCAATCCACAAAAATTTAATAGGTGAAAAATGTAATGGATTGATGAGTGTTCTATGAAAGTTTATATTCAACCAAAAATATTGGTGATATAATTCCATAAACTCACAATTCACCCTCTAATGTCATAATTTACTAAAATCATTGAATTCAATATTCAATGACTTATTGACATTAATTACCAAATTTGTGTAATTCAACTATTTAAATGTTTTCCATTTTACAATAGGGAATGCTTTGGATAGAATAATTCACTAAATTGTGAATACACTCATTATCTTATAAATAAGAAGCACCAACACAAAACAAATAGTTTCATTGATTTAAACAATGATATAATGGATACAAATCAAATAGTCTCATTAATTTCACAAGGATTGATTTTGGAGAAAGCTACTATTAATATTGGGAAGCAAGAGAGACAAGGTTTGACATTTACCGCAATATCTCGAGTTAAATATTTGAATGTCCACGTGGGAAGAAAGAGAGAAGGGGTATGACATTTATTGCACTATGTTGAGTTAAATATTTGAATGGTATATGATTTCAACCTCCCTTTTCATATGATCGATATCAAAAGATGGGAAAAGTAGCAAGTGTGACTATAAGACCAGCATAGATCTATCTTAACCACGGATCTATCAAGGCTCAGAGGGATAAAATCTCTTGAGGTAAAAACCTATTTTAGAGTGAAAATTTTAGGAAAGGTTTTCAGCTAGAGATATTGTATCCCTCTCGACACTTGATATATCTAGGGTTAAGATGGATCTAGGCTGGTTTCAGTCGTTGGGGGTCACACAAAATTTGCAGATGATAAAAATTATGTATATCTATATTTATATGTATATGTATATGTCTAATATTAATCTGATCATTTAAAATTTACTCACACTCCTCGGTTGAAAGTATAGAGAGTATTATTGAGAAGGATCAATGTCAATCTATCTTCTTTACTTTTTATTATAGTGACACAATTTGTACATGATCAATATTATGTTCATGTATATGTTTAAAATTAATTAGATCATTTGAAATTTACTCACTTTCCTCAATTGGTTGAAAGTGTAGAGAGTATTATCGAGAAGGATCAATGTCAATCTATCATCTTCAATTTTTAGTAAGGTGACACAATTTGTAGAAGATAAAAATTATGTACATGTATGTGTCTGAGTTGAATCTCATCATTTTAAATTTACTCAGTTTCCTTAGTTTGTTGAGAACATAGATAGTATTTTTTAGAATTATTCTTCAAGATTTACATGACCAATAAGTTGAATAGAAATAAAGTAACAATTTTGAATGAAAAAATGTGAATAATGAGAATGCAATCAATTAAAAATAGTTTACATTGTGATCAATCTCAATCTATGTTCTTTTTCTTTTCTTATAGTCACACCTACTACTTTTGCCATCTTTTGATATCAATCATATGAAAAGGTAGGTTGAAATCGTAGAGAAATAACGATATGCCTCAGATAGTAGGTTAATATCAATTTTAGTAGTATCAGTTGGCGTTGTAGCAGATGATGTCAGGAAATCATTTAACAAGTTCGCAACACCACCCTATGAATCTAGAAAGGAATCAAATTCCAAAATCTGGAGGACTTTATTCGGGTAGGAAGTTGAATCCTTCTTCTAAATATATTTGGAGTTGGGAGAACATGGTTCTTTCCTTGTGCAAGAAATAGAACCAACTTGAGCTTTGATTTAAATTTACTTTCACATAAAGAAAGTGTTTCTCTAAAGTCAAAAGCTTCATGCATGCAATTGGCCTTTACCAAACCATTGTCCAAATCTTACTAGCAAGCTTGTGCTCATGAGAGAGACTTGAATACCACTAATATGCAGTCAGCCAAAGGAAATGTTTGTTCTGGCGAGCGAGAGAGTTGGCAGTGTCTCCATAGAATGGTTCATTTCTTCTTCTAGCTTTCATATTTCCCACTTCTTTCAATATGATTTGATATACGTGAAGGTTATCAATATGGATTACGAAACTTAAAATTTTTTAAAGGCTAAATTCATAAACAATCCTTAATGAGATGTCCCTTCAATATGTACAATTTCTTTAGGAACACGAACCATAAATAGAAATTATCCTTGACAAGAAAGTGCTCTATGGAAAATAGAGATAATTAATCATCCTTTACTATTGACAACCATATTTTTCCTTTTGAGAAGGAACTTCATTAATGAACCATAATTTCTTAAAAAATGATGAATTGTTGTCCAGTGTGAAAATACACTAAGTCTTTCGAAAGGTAGATTCATGCGGAGAAATGGGTTAATCTAAAGTTCTTTGCATGAGATGTGACTTGAAATCGGATAAGTACAAGACACTGCAATAGATAGGAAGAGAGGTACAAGTAATGTGGAGAAAAGGTGACGCGGAGAAATAGGATAATGCAAAGGTGGATAAAGTTGAAAAATGACTAAGTATGGAGTATTACAAAAGATAAGAGTGCAGAATGTTAGAAAAATGGCTAAGTGTTGGAGAAAAATGGGGATTACAGAAGTGCGGAGAGAAAAATGGGGATTGTGGAAGTGCAGAGAAAAAGGTATGTATTGACTTCTCTGCATGAGGAAAAGTTGAAAATAGTATAAGTGTCAACTCATGTGAAATGATAAGTATGTGGAGCATGGAGAAAAGACCATATGGAAGGAATCTCCACATCGTGGAAATCATAAAAATGACTAATTGTTGAAAACATATGATTTCTTATACGAAGTAACATGGAACTATGAGACTTATATGGGGTGTGGAGGACTATGGATTTGGATTAAAGGAGGGTTCTTCCGCATGGTATAACTTAGCATAAAATGGAAGGTTATGACATGAAAATGGATCAATGATGAGTTTCAAAGGCTTCAATTTAAAAAATATGTTAAATATTGAATTTTCATCACCACATTTCACTAAAAAGTGGGACACACATTCATGGGTTCACCTAATATGAAAATATTTTTGGTTAGCTTATAAATAAGTCTTTTGATTAGAATGAAAAGAAATATATACTTTAACAAATCTTTATAAGTGTTACTCCTCCTTATTTCTCCAATTTGAAAGAAAACATTTTCCAAATTAATAAAATCAATACTGGTATTTTGCTTGCATTTGTCGAATTCTTATTGACCTTGTGGTGAATTTATGTTGTTGGTTCCTAATGTTGATGTGGTTGAAAGAATCCAAAAAAAGTTTGTTTTTCCATTACTTATATGTTAATCGTATGTATGTGATTTTTATTTAAATATCTTTCACTGAAATCTTGATATCATATACATTTAGATTGGTATCAAATTTAATTGCTTAAAACATTGTTTATCTTTTAGGTTCAAATTTAAGTGATTCTCTCCCTCAACTTCAAAATTTATTGGAATATTATTTTCTTACGATGGATTTTTGTTTCTTTGCAAATTTTGAAACTATAAATATTAGTCCTTTACATTTCAATTTTGTAATAAAATACAAATCAAAAAACATCATTTTCATTATTTATTTATAAGTGGTCAAGCCAATAAAGTCAATTGGATTTATCTCGGGTGATTGGGAAAAATATTTATTATCCTCCCACCCAGTTTCAATTCTCTAAAATAACATGTTAAGCTCATAATGAGTATATTGTTGGGTCAATTAGAATTGTATGACTTAAGATGTTATAAGTACCACATATTTTTATTACACTTTATGTAAATGGATTATTTTGTCTATATTAATCATTTTATATTCATTTTATATTTGTAAAAATGTATGTATTAAGGGTTTAATATATTTATTAATTATTTAAATCTTAACTAGGTTATGTATCATCATTGTTTTTTATAAAGATTCCCCTGTTCTACCAAAACCTATATATCCATTATTCAAATTGTAAGTGCAATAAAGTGCAATATCCCTCATAATTATTTTTATATTTTACAATCTATTTATGTTTATGTTTTTCTATTATTACAAATAATTACAATGTAATTCCATTATGATTGTAAAAACAATGCACTTTGACACAAATTTTATATGATGTAAAATAGGCAAAACTACCAAGCTAAACATACATATATAATTTCTTCAGAATTAGATGCATTGTTTTTTATGTTTTTTTATCTTAAGATAGAAGGGAAGAAAAAAACTTTACATAAATATTTATATATTATAATTGTTTTAGATGGATTTAGACTCCCAAAAAGAAAACTATATATACAACAAAATACACTTTTACGAGCAACTCTTTGCCTGAAATCGGTAGGTTAAATCTTCTTTGAATTGTCATACAGTTGGCTTATGTTGATGGACAGTTGGTATGGATTGTTGGTTGTCATTGATGTCAACCCTTGGAGAGTGATATTGTAGATTGATTTCAACCCTTGGTGATTGATGTCAACACTTGGAGAAGTCTGGTAGCAAATTCTAGTGGCACAAACGCATGGGTAAGGGACCCGAGTCCATTTGAGGTAGCAAATTCTAGTAGCACAAATGCATGGGTAAGGGACCCGAGTCCATTTGAGATATAAATTCACAAAGATCAATTAATTTATAGGTAATACTATTCTATATGGATATTCTATGTCATGTCATTTCCGGTGATATGTGGAACGCCCAATAACTCCTCACGGTTAGAGAGTTACGGCCACATGAAGTTGGAGAACCCTCATGAGTTATCTAGAAGATCCTAGAAGATAAAAGAAGTCAAATTATTCTAGAACCTCATAGAAGAAGTTGACCATTCTAAGTGCTTAGTCATGGGTTAAAGTGGTTGCAACAAGAAAACAATTAAATATAAATTAGTTGCAACTAGAATTGGAGAGTTTACTATTTGTGGACAAAGTGGCTAAGTGGACAAAGTGGTTAAGTGGACAAAGTGGATAAGTAGAAAAAGTTGGTTAAGTGGACAAAATGGCTAAGTGGACAAAGTGGCTAAGTGGACAAAGTTGGTTAAGTGGACAAAGTGGCTAAGTGGATAGAGTGCCTAAGTGGATACTTCTAGAGGAAGCTACTTGGAGAGTATAAATAAGAGAGAAAGGGTCTCCCATTTGTATCCATTTGAGCATATTGAATATATACAAGTGATTGAGGTAACCAAAGGATATTTAAGGTGAATTTCAGAGGGAAGTTGAAGTAAACAAGGACGAAATTCAAGGGAGGATAAAGTCTTTTGATGATGTTTTCTAAGGTATGTTATTTACAGGTCATCTCACCATTTTCGCAATAAATGTTTTTCTACAATGACTCAGACAGGGAAATATGGAGGTCGTTGAGAAAACATGTCCAAGTAATTGTGATAAACATTTTAGCTTGTGGGTCACTGTATTTTGGGAGTTACACTCCATGGAAAATAGGGCTTGTGGCTAGTCCTGAAACTAGTCTAAAACAGGTGTTTCGGGTAAAAACATCATAACTTATTCATAACACATCCAAATTCAGTAAGACCAAATGTATTGGTTAGAGTAAAGTATGTAGGATGTTGTGTACCATTTTCATATCCTAACAGAAAATATTCCATTCGGGGCATGCTCTACAAATTCGCTCTCTAAAATAAGTCATAATTCAGCAAGGTATGCCATTTTTGCTATAACTTTATTTTTGGGAGGTTCCAAGTAGTTAAACCTGGAGGAATTGAAGAAAATACACTGAAGAACATTGTGTACTATTTTTCAGATATTTATTCATTATAGGTACATAGTTATTATTATTGCAAGTTAGGGTTGTTCACTAATCCAAAGTTAGTCATGTGAGACTAAAGTAAAGTTTGATGAAAATGCTAGTCTCTTGTTGTTAAAGTTAAGGAAGGTTTCCATGTATGTGATCATATACACCAGGTTTGTTACAGAGTTACAAGTCAGATTTGGATGATGAAATTGATGAGGGATTTTGGTTGAGCTATGTTACAGATAGAGGTTGTATAACAATGAGGTTGTGGCACATGGTTTGATGTAATGGTTTATGGTATTTGGTTATGGATAGTGTGATGTATTGCTAGAGAAATTTTGATGGTTATATTGGTATATGTATTTAGTATATGGTTGAGGTACATGTTTGGTACATGGTTGAGACAAGTGGTTGATGAGTTGTCACATACATGAGGTGTATAGTTGATGATGTTGGTACATCTTGATGAGTCATAGTTGATGATTAGTTGACGCATGATTGGTACATACTTGATACATGGTTGGAGGCACTTGTTAGTAGTATTGTTGACACATGGTTTATGGATGATGTAGCATACTTGTATTGGTATATTATTAGAAGCACATATTGATCTTGGTGATGATTATGAGTTGTTGTGATATTCTTGGTTGATGCACATCTTGGTGATATTGTGCATATGATTGAGAGTTGTCTTGGTGATTGATCTTGGTGAGTAGATCTGATTTCGTTGATAAGATTGATGAGACATGTTGTTGTGATAGGTTGTTGTGACAGGTCATTTGTACAGGTTTGGTCAATGGTTTATGCACTTGTTTATGGTACAGGTTGAGGTACATGTTGATGCATGGTACATGTTGGCACAGGTTATTGGTACATGTTAATTATAGTTTTTATGGTACAAGTTGTTACAGGTTGTTTGGTGCAGTTTGATTGGTACAGATTTACAACAGTATATCTCACAGTGATAGTTTGACAATGGTTCCATAATTATACTTATATTTCAAGGCGGTTGGATGGGGAAAGGATAGGTGGTTGTAGCCACATTCCAGTTGTAGTCGGAGAACATAGGGTGTTGTAGCTTCCTTCTGGTTGTATCCAGAGAATTGGGGAGTTGGATCTTCCCTCAAGTTGTAGCCTGAGAAACTAGGGGATTGGAGCCTCCTTCCAGTTGTAGTTGGAGAACTAGAAGTGGGTGCTTCCTTGAATGTAATTCTTGACATATAAGAAAATAATTTTGTGGTTTTCTCCCACATTGGGTTTCCACGTAAATATTGGTATATTTTGCATTGTGTGGATGTGTTTGTTATTTTTTATTATGCACCGATGGATGTTAATATTGCAAATCAAGCTCCAACTCTCCAACCTGAGGGAAGCTCCAACTCAAGTTAATGCTTAATCATTTGTTAATAATCAGGTTGCACGTGATGATTGAAAATAATAGATTTTGTATTAAATGTTTGTTTAATTGCTTCTTTAAGATTCATGACTTGTTCAATGTGCTTGTATGTAGTTCATTTTTTTTTTACGTTGTTTGCTTCAAATTTCTCTATTTGTTGAGTTTCTTTCTAACATGTGTGTTTTACTCGCACTTCTTAAATATAATGTTTTACATTCTCACTTTTAGGTTCATTTGTGATTGATTCTTCTTCTCCTCATGGCATGCTCGATTTATGGGTTGTTAGTAAGAAATCTTTCCTTAGAATGTGAGCTAACTATTGTTTGGCCTTCTCTACATTGATTTATGTTCTCACCCTTTCCCTACACTAAAATTTGACTTGAATTCAATTTTGGTTACTTTTTTAATGGACTCGTGATCCTTACAACAATCTCCTCATGAAACCATGGATTTATAGAAGTTATTACCCATTATTTCCTCCAATACCCTAGGATCCAATCTTGGATTGTATGATAGGATTATTTTTCTAAAGTGATGGGAATGTTGATGTAGATAGAGGCAAGTATAATAGATTTCAAAGGTTGTCCTAGTAGATGTAGTGCAACCATGAAAGTAAAAGAAAGAAATTGTCACACCATGCTTGTGCAACTAAGGGCCATGCCCATGCCCATTTTACAATTGTTGCAAGTTGTAATAATAGAATTCCTTATAGATGTACTATTGTAAGTTGGACAGTATTTCAAGAACTGAGGAAACCCTAGGTATGGTTATGATACCAAAAACGTGATCTCCATAAAAATTGAACAATATTATTATTGAATGGTGCGATATTACAATGAGGGTCCTCACTTTTATAAATAAATTGAGAGACCAAAACCCTAACCCTAGGAGATGAAAAACCTAAAAGATGAAAACACTAATCATTTAACCTAAATTCACTAAGGTGACTTTATTACATAATTAATCCTTATATATCTAATGCAATCCCCTCATAAGGCTTACAGTGTTGAAATATAACTGAAATCAAATACATATACTAAATGTAAAATAGATAAACTGAACATTAAACATCATGAACATCAGTTAGAATCTTCTTCTTTGAACACAGATCCTGGACTAATTTGAGCTCCATCAAGCTCCATCATAACCCTCGTAATGGTGTAGTTGTTGAGTTGAATTCTCGAGTTCCTAGATTCCACCTCCCCGAACTCTTGAATCACGAATATTTTGATGTCAATTATTGAACAGCAATCCATATGCATGTCATGTAACCTCACTAGTAGACTACAATACACATGCATGTCTCTCCAAACAATGTTATCGATTGAATGAGAACTGTGACCTCAAAACGATAACTCTAGCCCAAAAAACCCATATTTTTTCATAAAAAAACATGAAAACCAACCCCCAAATCAAAAGGTGGTGCTACTGGTAGCACCATTTTTTCAAATGGGGTAAAAATTACAACATTTTTCAAGCATGGCCTTAAAAAATCATACAGTACCTCAGGAAAACCTTAAAATCAGCACCTAAATAAATAAATAAATGATGTTACATAAAGTATAAAAAAAAAAATCAAAACGTTAAAATTATAGATAATTTGAAATCATATTTTTAGTAGTTGGTACTATTAAATCAAAAACCTCAAAATCAACCATCAAATTGAAAAGTACTTCTATCGGTAGCACCCATTCTAAAATTGGGGTATTAAAATGACACATTTTTATACATCATTATTATAAACAAAATCATAAAACCAACCCTTAAATGCTTACTTTTTAAATCTTAGTTTAACACTCCAAGCACAAGATAAATACATAATGCCATGAAAATATCACACTATACTTTAAAAAATCAACATCATTTTCTAATATTTTTTTACTTTTAATAAATCAATACAAGTTACATTGAATGAAATATAAATTATTTCTTAAAAGTATTGTTATATTGTCCATATTCAAAACATATGAGCTAAGAAATTTTATTATATTCTCCTTAATCAAAACATATAACTCATAAAACATAAAAGTGATTCATAACTTCATGTAA
>ML797262.1:212487-229326 GCA_009831015.1 Picea engelmannii | reverse complement strand
CCCAACTCCAAATATATTTAGAAGAAGGATTCAACTTCCTACCCGAATAAAGTCCTCCAGATTTTGGAATTTGATTCCTTTCTAGATTCATAGGGTGGTGTTGCGAACTTGTTAAATGATTTCCTGACATCATCTGCTACAACGCCAACTGATACTACTAAAATTGATATTAACCTACTATCTGAGGCATATCGTTATTTCTCTACGATTTCAACCTACCTTTTCATATGATTGATATCAAAAGATGGCAAAAGTAGTAGGTGTGACTATAAGAAAAGAAAAAGAACATAGATTGAGATTGATCACAATGTAAACTATTTTTAATTGATTGCATTCTCATTATTCACATTTTTTCATTCAAAATTGTTACTTTATTTCTATTCAACTTATTGGTCATGTAAATCTTGAAGAATAATTCTAAAAAATACTATCTATGTTCTCAACAAACTAAGGAAACTGAGTAAATTTAAAATGATGAGATTCAACTCAGACACATACATGTACATAATTTTTATCTTCTACAAATTGTGTCACCTTACTAAAAATTGAAGATGATAGATTGACATTGATCCTTCTCGATAATACTCTCTACACTTTCAACCAATTGAGGAAAGTGAGTAAATTTCAAATGATCTAATTAATTTTAAACATATACATGAACATAATATTGATCATGTACAAATTGTGTCACTATAATAAAAAGTAAAGAAGATAGATTGACATTGATCCTTCTCAATAATACTCTCTATACTTTCAACCGAGGAGTGTGAGTAAATTTTAAATGATCAGATTAATATTAGACATATACATATACATATAAATATAGATATACATAATTTTTATCATCTGCAAATTTTGTGTGACCCCCAACGACTGAAACCAGCCTAGATCCATCTTAACCCTAGATATATCAAGTGTCGAGAGGGATACAATATCTCTAGCTGAAAACCTTTCCTAAAATTTTCACTCTAAAATAGGTTTTTACCTCAAGAGATTTTATCCCTCTGAGCCTTGATAGATCCGTGGTTAAGATAGATCTATGCTGGTCTTATAGTCACACTTGCTACTTTTCCCATCTTTTGATATCGATCATATGAAAAGGGAGGTTGAAATCATATACCATTCAAATATTTAACTCAACATAGTGCAATAAATGTCATACCCCTTCTCTCTTTCTTCCCACGTGGACATTCAAATATTTAACTCGAGATATTGCGGTAAATGTCAAACCTTGTCTCTCTTGCTTCCCAATATTAATAGTAGCTTTCTCCAAAATCAATCCTTGTGAAATTAATGAGACTATTTGATTTGTATCCATTATATCATTGTTTAAATCAATGAAACTATTTGTTTTGTGTTGGTGCTTCTTATTTATAAGATAATGAGTGTATTCACAATTTAGTGAATTATTCTATCCAAAGCATTCCCTATTGTAAAATGGAAAACATTTAAATAGTTGAATTACACAAATTTGGTAATTAATGTCAATAAGTCATTGAATATTGAATTCAATGATTTTAGTAAATTATGACATTAGAGGGTGAATTGTGAGTTTATGGAATTATATCACCAATATTTTTGGTTGAATATAAACTTTCATAGAACACTCATCAATCCATTACATTTTTCACCTATTAAATTTTTGTGGATTGCATTTTTATGTGATTGATATTATTTATACATAATTAATTTTTTATATGATTAAGCAAAAAATGTTATGTTTAGTTTATTTACATAATGATACTCACAAAATGAGTAGTAAGAAACCCTAAAATACTTTGGGAAGAAATAACATATAATATTAACTACCTCCCACACCCATTACTAATTAGTACTGAAGAAACCTAAAATGCTTTGGGAAGAAATAACATGTAACATATAATATTTAGCCTCTAAATTATTATTGAAGAAACATATTAACTGAGATTCTCCTAAGTGCTTATGTGCTTCCCATTCCTTTCCTTGGTTGTCACTGGCACCCTCCTAGCCCTTTGATCAATCTATAATTGAAAGTTATTTGACAAAGGTGGATCCTCCAAAAAGTAAATTAATGTGATTTAGAGTGCCATGTTTACACCATAGTGTTGAGACCTATCATGATCTACTAATAAATTCTCACTATTTAATTTTTTCATGATCGTCTTTAGTTTCCGATTTGTTTGGAACCTGAACTAACTCCCGCAGTCAGGACAATATTTTTAATCGGTTCATAAATCTCCATTCCTATCCAGTTTATGTTTTCAATTATCACTATTTTATTTTTTCCAATTTATTTTCATTTTCCAATCTTTTTGAAACTAGAACAATATCCAGGAAAGCATGCAAGACTCCATATATTATATATAGATGATAATCATTATTCCATTTCTATATATACTCCATATATTATATGATGATGATGATGATGGTGATGATTAACATTCACTGATACCAATTGGTCTATCAAACCATACGAAGGTAAGAGATTACTTAGATTTATTTAAAATTATATTTCAATGCTTAAAAAGCATCGAGAGGAGTGTTCCAAGATCACCATAGTTTTGATGAATTAGAAGGTTAGGAAGGTATGTACTGTGACAAATATTTTTAAATTGGGATCTAATATGGGTATAGGAAGGGGAATCTAAGAGGAAGTGTTTTTCATATTCTACCCTCTTAGTGTCACAAAGATGGCACACTCTTTCATCCCATGATGTTTTGGGAATTGTCCAATGCCCAATTTCACTATATAGCTTGTTAGCACTAGAAGTCACACCTAGACTGTTGTAGGTGTAAGCCTAGTAACCATCAGAATATAAATGATTTAAAATAGGTTTATAGTTGATTGGATAAACAAGAATGAGTAAGAAAGGGAGAGGGAAACAAACTGTCTGTAGAGGCATTCCATTGGGCATGGAGTCATAACATCCTATAGATAAAAGGAAATCAAACCGTATACCAAAAAAAAGGGATATATAATGATGAGTAGAAGGATAGAGAATATGACTAAAGGAAGAACACCCATTGTACATAGATCCTTTCTGCAAACATATTAAATATTGCTTAAACAATAAACAATGATTTAATGGGCAAGCTACAATAGATCCTCTGCTGTTCATGAATCCATCAATCAATGGTAGCTATGATCCTCAAAACCTTCAATATATTCAAGCAAGAATATGAAAAGAGAAATGGAAAACAAAGAATACAATATGATAAACAACTCTCATAAATATTTAATGATAGAAATGCTGATTACAAACAAGCCCCCAGGCTTACAAATGAGCAACTAAAACTTCTCCTCCATCTCTCTCCTCTCTTAGATCATGAATCCAACCCTTTCCGTCTCAAAATCCATTTCATATAAAGTTAATGATCTCTCTCTATTCTAAGGATATCAAAAACAAGAAGCTACATAGGATTATCCTCCATTTATGAGTTTGTTACAAAAGATTCCAACAAAAACATAACAAATTCCTATTTTGGGATCTTGTCTATTGTGATAAATTCCTTTTGAAACAAGTCATGAGGATTGATCTGGAGATGGAACACATGTTCCTAATGTACACCTAACTCCTAGGAATCCATTCTAATCTTCCCTGATAGCTGGCATCCTTCCCATAGCTCGAATTTTTCAAACTGTTAGAGTTCGCAATGCCTTTGACATCACGTGCTATGAACTTTACTGTTGGTGATGATTTTGAATTTTCTCCCAAACTACGAACTGGGTTGACCTGAGTTTTTGTCATAACGTGAATGGTAATATGATGATTCTCCACACCAAATTTCAGAAGAACCCAGATTAGCATTCAAAATTTACGATCAAAACATGACTCTGCTGTGTGCTAATTGCTACGAACTATCCCAAATTACCACTTCACAAGGCCAATGAATCCGGGCATTGTGAACTTTCCTGTAGAATCCTATTTCACTTTTTCCAAAGCTTCAACACCCCAAAAATTATACCAGGAGTCCAAATATTCTACAAAAATTCATTATATTGATATATAATTGGAGGAAAAACACCAAAACTGTTAGTTATAGCTCAAAACTCATAGCCATCTCCAAAAAGTTGTAAATGCATATAACAAAAAATTTGACCAAAATTAATGCTGTTTTTGGAAGATCAATGTATTTTTATTCTAGAGTTTCTTCTGGTAGCCACCTTATCCAAAGCTTATACACCTTAGTGGTATGAAATAAAGCACATTTCAGAAGGGAGGATAAAAGGGACAACAACTGAGATTTGTAATGAAAGGAAGACAAGTGAAATTTCTTTGCTAAAATAGAGTTTCAACAACATAAATATTAGTTTGTAGTGAAAATGAATAAAACACCATAAATATCAGTTTGCAACGGCAAATATGTATGCAATTTAAGATTGGTTATACAAATGATTAACCATATTCCTCCTGTTTGATATGGGTCTCATTCAATTGGTTAATACTGAGTTTTAAATGGATGCAGAAGATGAGCGATTCAACAATTCTGGAACAAAGGGTTTGCAACTCCAAGTTAAAAGTCAAATAGCACACTTCAAGGAAACTGTTAGAAATTCCGTGACAAAATCCTTGAAAATCTAATTAAATGAAGGCGCTAAAAACCATAAAATTCCCCTTAACATGTTTTTTAGTTTCAATAATGAAATATGAGTGCATGAGGTACTCATAAGTACACTACGAACTTTCCAAGTGAGTTGGAAACAAATACACCTGACTATTTCATGTGCTAACATTGGCTCCATAGGGGATGGCATGCTCCCTGTGAGCTGTCAAGAACATGCAGACCTGTGCCTGATATTGAGAACATCCCTGCAACTTTATCAAAATTGAAAACTGAAAAATCTTGAAGCCACCAATGTCTCCATTGAGCTATGGAATCTTATTGTTATTATTCTTCTACAACAACACCAAACTGAAAAAAAAATACTTGAAAATATGAGCTTATTTATATACATTCCCACTTCTATCCAACTCAATGGATTAGCTCATTTATATACAAATTTCCAAAAGAATCATTTGAGCAACAAATTGCTTGACCTGCTTTGATATTCATTGATGAAAATGTAAAAGGAAAATAGTAGGTATAATAAAAATCCAATGAATAGATGATACCTACTATTGTAGACATGTAACATACCAAAATATGTAACCTTTGAAGTTTTGGAAAATAAGGACTCCATCAAATATGCTATTAATCATAAGACCCATGACAAGACATTTTCAACTGATCCGAAGGAAAATAAATGCCACTGTGCTGAATCCAGTACATGAATAACACTATGATCCTCCTCATGCTTTAGTTGAAAACAAGATGATTTATGAGTATCCTCTGCTGGTAATGCTACATCCTATACTTGAACCATTATATTTTCTTGTTGGCTTTCTACTTGCAGTGAAATATCTTGGCCAAAATTCAAGAACATATAACCTTGGAGATCATCATGAAAAAACAAGGGTTGCTGATTTGTAATATGAAAAATCAAGCATTTGGGAGTAGCCACCTCTTCTTCAATAAAATTATCACGTGACGATTTCATACTAGAGTTTGAAAGGCTCCTACTACGATCAACCGATAATTGAAATCTGAAAATGATGTAGAAAGATGTCCCAAATCTGATTTTTGTTCATAAACATCCTCATGTCCATGTACATGAAAACATTCAACCCATAATTGATCTGAGAGATTTCCACAAACTTGAAGGTTGTTTTCAATCTCCTTTGCATCTATATACACCTACTCTAAATATGAAGACTTTCCCCCTCCGAGGAATAAAACCAAAACAAGATGATGATGAGCTGCAATATAAAACAACTTGGCAACGACTTCAGATGGTCAAATGCAATTAGGAATGTTAAGATAGAAGCTGTGGAATCTCCAGTTAACTGGGTGACAGTCTCATTTATCCTCTTCTTCAGGGCATAAAACTCTGATATACATTGATCAATAGATTTGTTTTCACCCCAATATCTCATGAATACACGATGAAAATCAGTCCACAAACAAATAGAACAAGCCTTCAAATTTCTAAACCACAAAGCATCATCCTCGACCAAGGATTTGAAAAATAACCTCAAGATAACATACTCATGCATGATTTCAAAATTATCAACGAAATCCTCAAAATTTTCCATGTGATTTTTAGCTGCAATATGATCATTTCCTTTGAACACATGAAGGTATTCAAAAAACATGGGAGGGTAAGCATTTAGGATAGGAGACAACTTGAGATGTTTATAAAATTCTCTGATTCTTAATTGAGCTTTACTAGGCTGAACACAAAGGTCAATTGGCTGATGGAAAGGTTCAACATGGACCTCATAAGGTATATCAACTTCCTAATCCACATGTTTACAATATGAGTCAACTTCAGGAGAAATTGAAACAAAGACCTTAGCTTTATCAACAGGTTCACATGATGGGATTAAATCAAGGTCAATAGTGCATGAAGAGGACAAATATTCATTACTCAGTGAAGAATATGAATTTGTGGGATTAAAATCATCTAAATAAAAAAAACATAGGATGATCCTATTTACATGCAAAGGGAAATACAAGAACGAGCTCATGAAGAAGAGCATAATTTCATGGAGAAAGCTAATGAGATGATACCTAGTTTTTCTCTTCCGTGCTTTCATTTTTTTGTTAGAAGGATTTTTCATCCAGTGGAGTCTTATATTGTGGAGTCGCCATGTGAAAGAGTATTGCAGTCTGTATGTGTCCAACTTCATTTCACCATCTAAACATGGATCTAATCAATGTCTTTCTCTTAGGGAAGATTTTCAACTTTGTCCCTGGCAACGATGCTAAAAATGTTAGCACTAGAAGTCACACCTAGACTACTGTAGGTGTAAGCTTAGTACCCATTAGAATATAAATGATTTAAAATAGGTTTATACTTGAGTGGATCAACAATATTGAGTAAGAAAGGGAGAGAGAAACAAATTGTCTGCAGAGGCATTCCATTGGGCATGGAGTCATAACATCCTACAGATCAAAGGAAATCAAACCGTATACCAGACAAAATGGATATATAATGATGAGTAGAAGCATATAGAATATGACAAAAGGAAGAACACCCATTGTACAAAGATCCTTTTTGAAAATAGATTACATATTTCTTAAACAATAAACAATGATTTAAAGGGAAAGCTACAACATATCCTCAGCTATCCATGAATCCATCAATCAATGTAAACTACGATATGTTATAGCAAGACTTGCCTCACCCTATGAAAATTTGCTCAGAAGGTCTTTTCCATTTCCCTATGTAGAATTGAAGCCCCTTTTTGCAGTTCCCAGAGCTAAAATAATATTTTTCCACATATACGCGCCTAACTATTATACAACATGCATATATGCAGGTTGCACCATTACAAACCGTGTACATCGGGTTTTGTGCCCAAAATTAAAAAAATGGTGCCGGGTTTCCATGTCACGTCACGAGTGATCCTTGACCTCCCATTTACTGGAAATGTTCTGACTCAACCCTTCAGTTCCATTTGAAGGCTATAAATGAGCCATATCCAAGCTATGGAAAAGAGGAGAAGAATTCAACTTTGAGAGAAAAGTTACTATGGAGAAATTATTCACTTCATATTGACTCTGCATCCCTTTATCCTTTTAACCCTGAACACATTGTTCAACCCCCAAGCTCTTCCCTACTTGCCTTTGGTGGAGGATTGAAGTGGTGGATGCCTAGCTAGAAGGGACTTATTTTCTCGCTTTCGAACCATGTCGACACATAAGTTTGTCATTCATACACTTCTGCTAATTACATTTTAATAGAAATACTCTTTTATCATCCAATTAATGTCTTGCAAATTTTTGAATCGTTATTCCATGGGAATATTTTTTATGAATATTGATGGATTATGCTATTGAATGTGATAAATTTATATATTATCGCCATATGATTGTGTTTATTGGTTTTTGAGGACAAGTTGGAGGTGTATTTCTTTGAGTCAAGTGCTCAACGATGGACTTCATTGGACGTCTCAATGAGATAGGCTCTTTATATTGTCTTATTAGCATATTTGTTTACATAACATACTTGATATTAGAGTTCATTTATGCAATCATTTCTGCCTGTTGTGGTTTACCGCATGCCATAGAGATATTTTTGTTGTAACAGAATTGGTGACCATACTAGGGAAAGAATATTATTTTCGGGGTTTGGAGTGTTTTTCTCCTTTGATTGCTCTTGTTTATATTGAGTTTCTTGTCTTTTGATTGCTTAACAACCTCTATTCATTTTGAGTCTGAGTTTCTTAGCCTTATCCTTAACTTGGTAGTGTTTCAATACATATACACAGGTTTTTTCCTGACAGTCTTGTACATACGTGTGATATCCTTCTGCAAAAGGCATATATACACGGTTTTCTCTTGAATAGTTGCATACATCATTTTGGTGTGCTTGGTTGCTGAGTTTGATGTTTGTTGGGTAAGTTTTGATGGTTGCTGAGTCTTCTTAGGTATATGTTATGACTGTTAAGTGTCTGCAGAGTGATAGAAAACCTTTCTTTGGTTGAATTTTCGGGCGGTGCCTTTCTCATCATCCTTTTCATTGATTGTCCTTGCATCTTGGGCTGGGTGTTTGCTTCTTGATATCCTACTTAGTTTTCCTCTGTTTACATACAGTAGAACCTTTATATCAAGCTATTGTTCAGTCCTTGCATTTTCATTCTTTATATTGAAAATACAAAAATAATAAACATTTTGCATTGTTGGCATTTGATCTTTTGGGTTCTTATTGTTTATATTAGTACATGTATGGAAATATTGCATCTTATTTTGAATTGCATAATTAAATTGAAAATTGCATTTTGAAAAGCTTATCATTTATTGGGAATTGAAATTAGGACTTTGCATTTTATTCATATTTGTTTATTTTAATTGCTGAGTCATAACATCATCAGTTTAACTACCGCACCTTTTTGAGTAAGCAAGGCCAATAAAATCAACACTAATAATTTAAAATTGATTAGAAACGATTTTATTTTCTAGGGTGCACAGACTAGCTTAGGATTTAGAGCCTTGGAATAGGATTTTCTGAGTAAACTTCTCCAAGGCTATTAAATCAACATATGTGTCCGACTAAGGGAGTGGTGAAATCCATTGTATAATTGGTGATGTTAGGAGCCTCCGCTTACACCGGAGTTAAGCATGAGGTCGCGTGAAGTTGGTTGAGGGGATATCCCCCCAATACCTTCTTAGAATCATATATATTTTTGGGGATCTATTCATATATGGGGATCTTGCTAGTACCTTTACCTCTTTGAGAGGTTGTGATTTCAAGGTTTCAGGCTTTGTTACCCTTCCCATATGGTGGACCTAACTTATGACTGTTCACCTGCACATCGGTTATATCATGGTTTCTTAGTTGATTGACATAGGTACCACATATGTTACTTGCACGGGTTATTCTGCAGGTACCCTGGGTCAGATAAGGGTCGGGAAACACACAACCTTTATGGAGGATTACCTCTCCGGGGGGATCTGATCGACTAGTTTTTAAGCCCACAAGGGCCCTTATAACCAATTCTGATACCTCTGATCTTTTGCAGGGAGTCTCAGGCCCCTCTTGGGCAAGGCATACCTAATTTAGGGAGGGAGACCCATTTTAGCCACTTTATCCTATTTGTGTGCATATTGGCCTTTTGTTTATTTTGGTGTGCTCTTTGATTACTAGTTGGCCTTAGGATTTGTTTTTATATCTCAAGTCTTGAGTCATCATGGAGCCAAACCAACTTCCCTGCAGGTCTTTCCATTTGTTATGATTACCACCACATCTTGAGTCTTTTCCTTCTAAAAGACGTAAAGTTATCAAACATGGTACACACACCTCCACTTACCAGACTTGTGATCATACAAGGATGAGCATTGAATCAAGTTAGAAATATACTTGGAGTCCTTCGACTCCCAAACCCACTATAGTTAATGATACTCCTTCGACACCTTCAACCACAATGGTTGTAGCGTCAGAGGTTCCTATCATCAATCCTGTCCATCCTATAGTGAATGCTCAACCTATAGCCATGAACCCTTTTGGGTCCCTTTATCACTCACTGGGCTACAATATTCAGTCCATCCCTACGACCTCTAGCCCTTTTTCTTATGGTATGCCGAATTGCACATCACAATTTTCATCCTCCATCCCAACATGTAATCCAAATACTGATATTGGACTCAAGGGAATGGATCCTCCACATACTCCATTTTTGTTTAGCGGGGCTCAAATCACACAAACGACTCCTACAGTAGGAGGTCTTCCTCCTTTTCACCTTGGGTCTAATCCTGGTCCTAATGCTCCTTGATGGACTGGTCAACCTAGTAGAAAAGATGCTACTTACGGTCCATCCTTTGCACCTACCTCCTCTGCACATATTCCAAACAACACATTTTGCATGAAGAATCCACCTCTATCCTCTGGATTTACACTCGGAGGAGGTCAGTTTCATACCTTGGGAAACCCCCAACCTGGAGCTACTTCGGTTGGGAGAAATTTTTACAACCCTCATCATAACGTTCCTACTAGAATGGTGCCCAACCAACCTGTTGAGCCCTCAACACACTCTAAAAATCCCATGTCAATTTTCCACTTTTTGGGTACCACTTGATTTTTTGCACTGTCTGAATTCAATTTTCTTTTGATAAATGTTTTGACTTCGCTTGTTCTCTTAATGCTCATTATCTATTCAGGTCTGTTTAACCTTATAAAAATCCATGAATTAAAAATAACTAACACTTAATTAAGAAATGAATAGCCAAAACACTTCACCCGACGCACTTAAGATTCATCATTGGAAGGAATTAAGAGGTGAAAAAAAACACTCGGAAAGCCTCAATCACCGAGCACCGATCTTCATCGGTGTCGGTGAAAGGAAAGTTTTGTTTCGTGACAAGTTTCACACATGACCTCGCTGATAGCTCATTCCCTTAGACATTGGTGAAAGGCAAAAGGGGTAAACATGAAGGAAGGAGGAAACGATATCGCCGATAGCCGATACCTGATGTGCTTGTTGGAATCAGGGAAAATCGAATCGCGATGAACATTTTGACCATGCTAAAGATTTTTCCCCGATCACTGATTCCCGAAGTGTTTCGGCATCTGTGAATTTTCGAAGATGCAAACCCAAAGAAAAATACGCGATAGGCTTATCACCAATCGCCGATCCCCGATACCTTTTCAACATCTATGAACCTAGGTTTATTTTAGAATTCACAACTTGAATAAATCCCCGAGTCCGACTAATATATGCGAATAAGTCACTTGTATTTAACTCCATGTGTCTTTTCTCGACTGGAGAAATCATATGGCCTAGATCAAACCTGAGTAATTTTCGGTTGCCCAGGTCCAAGTCACACCTCTGATTTAGTTCACCACATCAGCACCATATGATGAGTTTTTGATGAAGGGATATCAATGATAACATCCATAGCACATCCCCGATCTACCCACTGAGAAAGAGACACAATGGGACATTTTAGCGCTAGATACGTTTAGATTCAAAGAATTTAAGGACTAATTAATTCCAAATCTCGCATTAGTTGCTACTTTGTGTAAGAATAAAAAGGCCATTTGAAATTACTGATAGAACCTATCAACCTCAACAACTCCGCCATCAATCCACAATGAATTAAATTGCAAAAATTCGGTGGTAGATTTGTTTGAATTTCACTCATCACCCGAATTAATTGGTTGATACGACATGTCAAGTTCTTCCCCGTTTAAATCTCTCGAGCCATTGTAAACAAAACCATTCTGCACGTAAAGGAGTTTCAGAGCATCCAGAGGAGCGAAACGAGCAATTAAAAGCAACCAAGATTATGTGAGTATCAAATAACCAATTAGAAATCTTTACAGGTATGTACCCGTTTGGATTTTTTGTGATTACACTTCATATGTATTTTATCCATTGTTTCTCTGTACGCAGTCTCTAAAGGATTTGTTTCGATTGCAGGAACAATGCCTCCAAGAAAACAAACCACCAGGCGATCTCCGAGAGCGTCGAAGCTAAAGGAACAAGAGGTAGGAGAAGGATCTTCCCCATCGATGACAAAACAATTAGAATTTTCTCCAAGGCTGAAACTAGTCATCAGGACGTATACCAAGAAGGTTTTCACTCAACCTCTAGCCTTTGGAACACAGAGTCAAGAACAGGGACCAAGGAATCTCTCCCACATTGGGGAGATCTCTTCAAGAAGATCAACTGGGAGGAATTCCCTGAATACACCCCACACAATGACCCAGATGT
Source organism: Picea engelmannii (assembly GCA_009831015.1). Lineage (NCBI taxonomy): Eukaryota > Viridiplantae > Streptophyta > Pinopsida > Pinales > Pinaceae > Picea > Picea engelmannii. Next base: position 217,090 of record ML797262.1, on the reverse strand, counting down.
GAGAGTGCTTAATGACCAAGTATTCCCAAATATCCGATGGTCGTACCTACACATGGTAGCAAGCAGAACCCCAATGTTTCACTGTATAGAGATGCTGCAATGGCTTATTGACAATAAAGACAAGCATAAGTTCCTGATCAACGATGACAATGACAAGTGTGTCAGAGTTTTCCTTCTGGTGGAGGTCCAAAAGTACTAAAATCTTAGAGACCCGGAGGAGTAGCTGAATACTGATTTCACAGTGAAATTCTACGTGTGCCACGACACCAGCTGGGTAATGGCCTCATGGTGGTGAGAAGATAATAATTTCACGAACTAGACCTCCAACTGGTACCAAACGACCATCCTAAGAGAACGACACATCTTCCTAATGGCACTCATCTGTCGGTTGTATGGGGATAAAGACTGCTCCAGGTTTTTGGAGGCATGGATGATTGTAGCATACACAGTAGCTATCTCTGGGAGTGAATTCAATTGGGAGCCATCATGTACAAACAACTGAGCATGTACATATAACAAGCTCAGACACCGAAAGAAGGGGAAACTTCAACCTTCTACATGGCATCATACTTGGTGAATGTCATGTGTTCCCGAAACGTATTCACCGGTATGAACCTAAGCTGGCATGTTTCATAGCTCCTAGTCCATGTATATTTCTGCATCTTATGGTAGGACAAGTACATAAAATCCTACTCCCTCATCTGCAATGAATTCATCACACACATTCATTTTATTATTTTCAAGAAAGAATGTCCAAGACTATCGACTATGGCAAAAAATATGATATCAAAGGTTGGCCACTGGTATCTGGATGAGCACGATACCTACATCGAGGTTTTCAGGGCCACCAGAGCACCACATATTTTACCTATACATGTCCCTGACCAGCTTGTTGTGGGGGAAATCTGCTACCAGACCATCCTGCAAGGTTACAACGCTACCCCGGTGAAAGAGAAGAAGCGATAATTTATACCTTATGGATTCCATATAGGTTTCTACCTAGTAAAATACACCACTCAAGCTAAGTAGGAAGGACTGATCCAATTGGAGTTCTGATTCTAGACTGACCATTTCTGCAAGCATGAACCAAAGGGTCTAGTCTTGAAACATGCATCTCAAGTGTTGTCTTGCTGGACATACACCCACGACAAGTTTGAAGATGAGGTGTTCATGGAAAATGCTCAGGATTGGGATGAAGTGGTTGCAAGGATGACCGACCCTAAGATAACTAGGTTCAAATCCATGAGCCTGGATGAATAGGAAACAATCCTAGAACAATCGACTCAAGGGGCCCTTAGGGCCAGAGAATAAACGATAACTACCGAAGAAACAGTTCCCCAGGCATTGACTGAAACAACACAGATTCCCCAAGTAGCTCCTGTGCAAAGCATAGGTCTCCCTGAGGCTTAGGAAGCGTGGGAGAGGGAGTTACTCATGTTAGAACATGCACAATGGATAATTGATCAGCTGCAAGATGACCCAGACATCCTAAATATGAATAGGCTCCCTGTCAACGACCCAGATGAAAGCCAGACGGGCCCAAGCGGCCCTAAATTCATAGATATTGATGAAATTACTAGGTAAGATGACCCCGAATTCAAAATGCCATCGATCGGATCGCTGACAGGTGTCTCTACTTAGCCAGAGATAGTCAGAACATTAGGGAGGACTAGTGCGTCAAACCCCTTAAGCGAGCTGATAAAAATATATGATGATGATGAGAACCCGGAGGTATCCCTTGTGACCCTCGTACATATTGAAGAGAAAAAGGAGAAAGAAAGGACATATTCCCCAGTTCCTCATGTCCAAAATCAAGAGGTTCCACATAAAGAGAAAGAATTCGAGAGTGTCCTAGACACTGAGTTGTCCAATGCACCAGAAACCCAAGCGGACAGTCCAAAGGAAGATCTAGGGTCGAACAAAGAAAAGGAAGGATCTCCACATCATAAAATCAGCGTCTTAATGATTGATAACCATTTATGTACTGAGCCTACCCCCGACGCCTCTATTTCAATCAGTAATCAAACCCTTAATGAGTGATAGATAGAAGCTGAGCCTTCAGAACACAAGGATGAAGTTCAAGAACCAAGTCTTGAACAAGTGAATATCATCGAGATTCCGGGGAATACGCTCACCTGGGGAGATCAACTGTTATCGGACTAATCGGTAGGTGTGGACACTAACTGATCTCCCTAGATCCACCTAGATCTATAACAAAACACACCAGAACATGACGCTTTCCTTAAGTTTTAGATATTGAATTTATTAACTAAAGAGGGATAGGTGACATACCATTTAAATGTTGCATCCTCCCGCCATCGCCATCCTAGCTTTGTTCCAACACTCATACAATGATGATCCTGCAAAAGAACGCAACCAAACAAAGTGATAGCAATAGCATAAACTCAATATAAACTTATGTATGTGATCAAGGAATCATACAATAAAACACAACAAGCTTTATACTAAAGAATCATATTACTACATCATATTAAATGTGAAAGAGAGATTACAACCATGGCCTTGATGTTGTAAGGTCCCTTCCAACTATCCTTCGTTCCCCACACACTTTGACTCCAAGAATTCTGAGAGCACAGATCTGATAATATTCACAATCTATCTTGACAAAGTGGCTCATCTAACCAAGCTAAAAATCTCCAAAGCTCAATCCAATCCAAGCTAATCCCAAAATCTCCAAAGCTAACCAAAGCTAAATTTCTCCATGAGAACTCCTCTCCTTTTATAAGTTGAAGAGGATAAGGTGAGGAGGTTAGGATGATCCCACTAAATCATGAAAGCGAGTAAGATCCAAACCATTCGGATGCCACCTCACCATAGAAGTTTCTCCTTCTAGAAGATTCGAGAAAATGCTTGTTTTTCCCATGTGTAGGCATTCTCTCACCCTACCTATAGAGAAACCTATGAACATCTCGCACCCTATCTATGGTGGAACCTGCGAGAATTAGGCATTCTTGCACCCTGCCTATATAGCAACCTGCAAACTTCCTTTTTTACAAGGTTTTTACAAGGGAAAATGCAACTTCCTTTCTCAGGAAAAGTTCTTTTCTCTTCTTTCTTCAGGAATTCAGGCCACTGACCCCTCTGAAGGAAACATATAGGTTTACATCATTAACGGTCATAGGGATGATGAAAATAATGTGTAACAGAGAGCCCCCTAAAGTATGAAGTTAGAACATAGTGATAGCTGAAATACTTTGTCGAGTGTGTGTAGGGAACAAGGAACAGTCGGTCGGAAACCTGCCAACAAACAAGGAAATACAGTACAATAATATATCATCACTGAGGTAGGCATTCCCATACTCAGAATAAAAATGACTCAAAGCATAAATGCCGACTTGTGAAGATCCATGTCAAGTAAGACAGGTCATGGCCACCAAACATACACTGTGGATCCATGCCATTATGACTCAAATATGAACATAGCCACCAAAAATACACTGTGGATCTATGTGTTAAAGATTCAAATTTGAACATAGCCACTAGACATACAATGTGGATCTATGCAACAGTACACTGAATATACTACAAGTGTTGAAGTCGAACATGGTAGAAACCACTTGATTACCGATCATAAGTGTATACTGTTAACAAGTGCGAGGGAAATCACCATTAATGTCAATGAATCCCAAGGTACAATAGTACAATCCAACGAATGTGAATTAATGAGCTGAAGTCGAACACTCGGTGGAATCTCTCGATCAGGGGTCAATAATGAAAACCCACTGTCGAAAGTGAGGAAACTTGCCATTGAGGCATGCAAGTTCCAAGGTACCAATTGGTTTCTAAGTCTAATTCCTGGATAATGAGTTGAAGTTGACATGAAAAGACTTGTCACAGGAGGGCCTTAATGTATCCCACATCAATGACACGAAACAAGTAACAAGATTCAAAGTAGATCAGAGCAACAAGTGATTTAGGACTGACTCAGGGATGGTCGACACAATAGAAGGCTTAAAGACTGCAGAAATGGCCGACGCAATAGAAGGCTTTTCAGGTTGGACATCTTTTTGAACATATTGACGACACGACAACCGTCTTGGAAAATACCGATTCAACAACAGGGATCACAAACCAATTTGTAATATTATAAAGGAGTATGACCAAGAAACGAGCGGATTTTCCAACCTAGACACAAGGCAAGTGAAAGGGTGTCATGTTCAAAAGCGACTCTTCCACAGAATACAGGTTTAGATACAATTCTTTCCCAATTTTTTCCCCCACCATTTCTGGTGAGTACCTCTTTATTTTTATGCAAACTTGAGGAGGATAACATATGCTTGTAATGTAATCTCATCTTTTGGACGAGTCCCTCAGAGTATGTTTAACAAACCCTAAGAAGGAGTGGTTCAGTCCCATTACGGGTCTTTCGATGTTTGTTTAACGAGTCCAAAGATAGAAAAATCGAAGGTTTTTCATGATTATAGAGTTTGTAAAAACACTTAAAAGAGAACTCTCTCAGTTCCTTTTTCGTAAAATAGTCTGATGAGACCGAAAAAGAGATAAATTATCGCCCAACAGACGCTTTCTTCAAATACTTTAACGAGCGTGAAAATAACAAGGTCGCTCGACAATCTTTTCATGT
>ML797262.1:130672-206976 GCA_009831015.1 Picea engelmannii | reverse complement strand
CAACCAAAGTGATAGCAATAGCATAAACTCAATATAAACTTATGTATGTGATCAAGGAATCATACAATAAAACACAACAAGATTTATAGGAAAGAATCATATTACTGTATCATATTAAATGTGAAAGAGAGATTACAACCATGACCTTGATGTCGTAAGGTCCCTTCCAACTATCCTTCGTTCCCCACACACTTTCACTCCAAGAATTCTGAGAGCACAGATATGATAATATTCACAATCTATCTTGACAAAGTGGCTCATCTAACCAAGCTAAAAATATCCAAAGCTCAATCCAATCCAAGCTAATCCCAAAAGCTCCAAAGCTAACCAAAGCTAACTTTCTCCATGAGAAATCCTCTCCTTTTATAAGTTGAAGAGTATAAAGTGAGTAGGTTAGGATGATCCCACTAAATCATGAAAGCGAGTAAGATCCAAACCATTCGGATGCCACCTCACCATAGAAGTTTCTCCTTCTAGAAGATTTGAGAAAATGCTTGTTTTTCCCACGTGTAGGCATTCTCGCACCCTGCCTATAGAGAAACTTGCGAACATCTCACACCCTAGCTATGGTGCAACCTGCGAGAATCAAGCATTCTCGCACCTTGACTATATAGCAACTTGCGAACTTCCTTTTTTACAAGGTTTTTACAAGGGAAAATGCAACTTCTTTTCTCAGGAAAAGTTCTTTTCTCTTCTTTCTTCAGGAATTCAGGCCATTGACCCCTATGAAGGCAACATATAGGTTTACATCATTAATGGTCATAGGGATGACGAAAATAATGTGTAACATCAACAAATCCCCGAACCCATGGACGAAGTAGCCGACATACATGTCATAGCTTATGATCGGAAAAGGAAGGCTATCATCCAGAGAACCACCAAGAAGAGGAGGATCACTTTAGATCTCTCCATGCTCATCAATATAGAGGAACATATGATCAACACAGATCATGCTAAGACATCCAAACTCATCGACACAGGGATGGAAATCACAGATGCGACCCTGGAAAGAGCTAAAAGAGATGAAGAGGAGTTGGCCATTTCCTTGAAGGAATTAGAACATTTGCACCACTTGGCAAAATACTACCAGGACACCACACAATCCGTGATGTTCCTCAAGAGTGAATTCTAGGAGGCCTACAACAATTTTACAGATGAGCGACACCTATTCTCTACAAGGATAGTCGAGCTCCAGGAAGAAACCCTCATGGAACTTGCGACATGAAAATATATGGAGTGGTGGTACAAGAAAGCACAACAAGCCGTGAAGAGGGTCGACTACATCGGTGCGGTCCAACAGGGATGAGATACATAAGAACACGACATTCAAGTGTTAAAAGAGAGTATCCTCGATCGCATAAGGAAATCGATCGAGTATTGGGAAAAAATGGCTCGGGAACCTCACCAAGAAATCCAAGAGAAATGGGCCGAGTGAGAGAAACAATGGATCAAGATCAATCAGGTGATGAAATACATCGGAATCCCTGAGTTTGGCACACCTGATGACATTGTCGAATTACGCGACATAGTCAAGTCGCACACCAAGCAAGACTCATCATGGGCCGAAGAACTAGTAAAGGTGTCAGACATGGCGCCAGGTCAGGTGAGACAGTTTATGGAGCACTCAATCAAAGCTCGGGAAATGCTGCAACAATTAAGTGCCAATATAGTCAAGTACAAGGCACATGCAGTAGGTATAAGAGAGATTCACTCGTCCCTGATGGAACCTATGAGGATCTATTCATCAAGTGGTTGAAGTAAGAGAAGGGTCACCCTCTTAAGTGATATCTTGAGATGACTTTTAGAAAAATTCATAGGAGAGAATGCCCTGTGGTGAATTTTGTTTTTCTTATCTGCACTTTAGTTGTTATTTTTTGTTAATTTTATGTTATAAATAAGAGCATTGACTGATTAGTTAAAGGTTGATGGTTGTTGCAAGAAACTCTCATTTTTGGTTTTGTTAAGAACTATTTCAGAGCTGCCTTTAATTGAGAAGTCCTTTTGGACTAGAGACAAGTTTATGTTTTCATCAAATGCATGTATGATTGGATGTGGAGAAGAACTATTTCTTATTTCATCTCATGAATGGATGCTGTAAAAAGTAAGAGATACTAAATCTATTGATAAGTTATATGATGCAATGTTTTACAGTCATTTCTTTAATGATGAAAATAAATCTTTGTGTTATTATGTGATTGATGATTAGAGTTGAGTGAATTATTTTACTTGCCATCGTTTATCACATGCATGTTTTCTTCTGATAATTTGTATCTCAGTCAGTAATTGGAATACTCACATGGTTAACGTATTAGTACTAGGCCTGTGGTAGACGATCACCACCTGAATGCTAGAGTAAAGGGTTATCCCAAGCTCAACCTCTTCTCCAGTAGTTAAACTTGTTCTCAGTTTGTTAACTAGTTGGTTATACCGACTTTCATCTTACATCGGTCCCACCTAAGAGAAAATACAAAAAAGAGAACGTCTGGAGTGAAGGAGAAACCTTCACAAGAAAACATAAAGCCCATTGATTAATTGGTCGGATCACAAGATCTGGAGAAACATTCCACGATTAAACCCTGCAGAGTCTAATTGGGACTCGGTGGCGGGTTTGGTTCCTACTGTTGAGTTAAAGGGATTTATAATCCATCAACATAACTCGCGCTAGAAGGAGGGCCTGAGAATGAATGGCTAAATACATATTTCACATAATATTTCAGATAGCTTGTAGATTCAAAACAACCCACATGCATGGCTAGTCATTCCCAAGACAACCCACACACATTGAGTACTCCTAAAACAAGTAACTCATCCCAACATGAGGAAGAACACCTATTCCCAGACATACCTTACACTGTCCCTCACGAGGAATTGAATCAATTAAGAAGAATCACAAGAGTGTATGCTTGACAGATCGATGCACTGTCCTTATCTTCGATACTTCCTTGAAGACAAAAAATAAGCAAACTAGTGGTTGATACCACCGACCAGGTTTTTGTGCACATAATAGAAGACATAATATATTTCAAAATCACCGAGATCAAACATCCTCTTAATCGAATCCCTGAAATTCCAACCGACAACGTCTCTGAGTCGAACGATTTTTCAGAAGAGGAAGGGTTTAACTCAGAATGCTCAGTTTCAATATCTAAAGATATGGAAGATCATAACGACCATGATGAAGAAAGGGGAAATCCACCTCAAAAAAATCAACCCTGGTTGGACAGAGACACTTTGGCCATCCCAGGATGAGTACATAATCTTCCCCGACATCCAGAGAAATTACTTCCTAAATTTGACCCTGAAACCTCAGGATTTATTGAAGACCATATAAAGAAATTCATACTAGCTATCAGACTCATGAATGTCCAACATGAAGACTTATTTTTCCAGATATTCCCCTTCACTTTTGAGAATTTAGCTTCCACGTAGTATTTTAACTTACCCATAGGATCCATAACTAGTTGGATGAAGTTTCAAAAAGACTTTTTAGATAAATTTGCAGAAGAAACCACTACAGGACCTCTGATGGTTGAGTTGTTCGCCGCCTCCATGAATTTGAAGGAAAGGGTCAAAGAATTAAATCAAATATTTACCACCATATTAAACAAATTCTAGCCCAAAGCTAAACCTACTTAGGAGTTTCAAATCAAAGTATATGCTAATTCTCTCCCAACTTCTATTTCCATCTTTGTGAAGAGGGCTGCCAAACTAACCCTAGCTGAGAATTTTGAAGAAGCCAAAATGATATAGTTCCAAATGAAAGGATGTAAAGAAGGTCAAGTCTCTTTAGTTAAGAAAGAAGTTCAACCTCCTCCCAGGAGAGGGCTATTTCTTACTAGACTGCTAGGAAAACAAACAGAACAAGCTCCTGAAAAGGGAGTGGGGAAATAGAAGACCTATAGCGCATGGTCAAAAAAATATCAAACGAAATGATAGACATGAAGAGAAGTGTAGGGGAGGGAAACCAAGGCCAGAGGCCTTATAATACTTTGTTTAAAATAAATCCACCCTTCAAAGTAATTGAACCTCCCCCATCCAACCTAAACATCGATCTGGGAAATGTAGCATCTGACTCTTTCTGCACTTATCATCAAGAGAACCACTCCAAAAGAGACTGCCCTTAATGGGTGCATGCCATGAATTTGATGGCCAACCAATTTCTAGACAAAGTCTCCCTAACCAAACAATCAAGTGGATCCAGTATGAATATCGCCAATTAGGAAGAAATTTCTCCACCAGAAGAAATAACCATGTTGATATGGGATCCTGACCTAGCTATGCCTTCCGATGAACTGTTTGAGGTTCAAGAACCACCTGCAAAATTCTTGGCTGTGAAAACATGAAGTAGGGGTCAACCTGTCTCAAACAAACTTACTACGACCCAAATGTTTGGAGGGAGACTAGCTCTCAATCACCCAAAAGAACCTTTTCTCCCCAAAGAAACACTATAAACATCCATACACGAGAATCACCCAAGATGGATTACAACATAGTAGAAGATTTGAAGAAGTTGAAGGATAATATTTCAGTTATGGACATATGTAGAATCCCTCAGTAAAAAGACTTCCTGTTACAAGCTTTGAAATCAGTAGAAAATCCTGTGACAAGAAATTATCAAGGAAGAAATATAACGCCCACAGATCTATTACATAAGCCAACTGTGAACGCTTTCTCTGAAGATAAGAAGGGAAAACCTTTTGTCCCACCGTTCCTCTTAACATTTGAAGTCTTCAATAGAAACCTCCATAACTGTTTGGTCGATTCAGGAGAATCCTCTAATGTTATCCCATTGTCTATTTGCAAAAAACTAAACACAACCCCTCTCAAAAGTGACAAACATGTAATACAACTAGATAGAACCCAGGTCAAATTCATGGGAGAACTCAAAGATGTAATGATTAGAATAACAACACATCCTAGTTTTATGCAAGTGATTGAAATCATTTTAGTAGATATCCCAAAAGATTATGGGTTATTATTAAGCCGAGATTGGTCTGAGAAGTTAAACGAATACTTTAGTACAGACTGAGTGCACCTTTGGCTACCATTAAAGGGGCACACAAATATGATCAGAATTGATAGGGAAAGATATCTGAAACATACTGTCACTGACCTAGAAACCCTAAATGAGCCCTCATCGACAAATTTCCCTATGCTAGGAAATTATTCCTATGATTCCTACTTCAGGATCTTCTCCCCTCTCTCATTTAATGTCCCTCTTACTCAAAATTCTGAATTTTTCTTTTGAGAATAATTGCCGACGACGCCAGAGAAAACCCTCTTCTGCCAGGAACTACGTTAGAGTTCATAGAACAAACAAAAGGAAAAGAGGAAAGTAATAGGAAAGAGGAAGCTAATACATTTTACCCACAAATGTGGACCCTATATTTTGATGGATTTAAATCATAAGAAGGGTTAGGAGTAGGGTGTATCCTCATTAATCCGAAGGGAAAACGACATTTCCTGTCTTGTATACTAGAATTCAAATGCACAAATAACACTGTCGAGTATGAAGCTCTAGTGCAAGGTTTAAAGAAATCCATATACCTAAAAGTCCAAGAATTGAAAGTTTTCGGAGACTCCAAAATCATTGTCATACATGTAAGGAATACCATACATTCCAATTCTATGCACCTAAATAATTACCAACATGAAGTACACAGGTTAATAGAGCATTTTTAAGCTTTCAACATTACAATGATTCCCAGAGAAAAGAACATTCTTGCTGATTCTATGGCCACCGCTGCTTCAAGGCTATCACCTCTAGAGGATTATGAAGCCTCTCGGTTCACTGTAGAACTACTCTACAAACCCTCGGTACCCAACAAAATTTATAATTGGAAGGTTTTTGAAGGAGACGAGCAGATTATAAATTTTTTGACCAATCAAAACAACTTTAGATGCTTGGCCATTGACGATGAAGTGTTCCAGGAACGATCAACGAAAACTGACCCTCATACAAACCAGACGATTGACAAATCAAAGTCTCACACAATACTGAAGGGGATAGATAATTTAGAAAATCTCTTTGACCTAAAGGAACAATTTAAGGGGTCAAAGAATGCGAAGATCAATAGTTTCTATCCCATGCACGAAACTATAAATATCGGAACCCCGGAAGAGCCAAAAAATGTAAACCTCGACAAGACCATATCTAAATAGGAAAGGAAGGCCTATATCAAACTCTTCAAACAATATCAAGATGTCTTTGTGTGGTCCTACCGAGATCTAAAAACTTATGTTACCTGTATCATTCAACACACTATACCATTAAAACCTGAAGTGAAACCCTTCTAGCAGAAGCTCCGAAAGTATGACCCTTCCCTGGAACCTCTCATGTGTTAGGATTTAAAGAAACTATTAGATGCAAAATTATCTTCTAGGTTAGACACTCTGCATGGGCAACAAATTTGGTCCTGTAAGGAAAAATTCTGGGGAGATTCGCCTATGCATAGATTTCAGAAATCTCAATAGAGATTCAGAAAAGGACAACTACCCAGTCCCACCAATGGAGCAACTCCTGGAGACCGTGTCTGGCTCTGAATTTTCTCCATACTATATGGTTTCCTGGGTTACAACCAGGTTCTAGTTTCAGAAGAAGACCGCCTGAAAACTACCTTCTGAACCAAGTGGGGAACCTTCACTTAGAAGCACATGCCTTTTGGGTTAATCAATGCAGGAGCGACTTTCCAGAGGGCCATGGACGTATAATTTTAGGGACTAATCAACAAGTGTGTGGTATTCTACTTGGACGAAGTGACTATGTATTAAAAGAACCAATAAGATGACATCCAACACTTAACCCAGATTTTTGAAAGGTGTAGGAAATACAACATATCCTTAAACCCTAAGAAAAATATTATCGGTGCTGAGGAAGGAAAGTTGTTAAGCCAAATCATATCTCAAGATGACATTTGCATAGACCTAGAAATAATTAAGGCTATAGCTCAACTTCCATTACCCCACAACAAAAAATCTATGCAATCGTTCTTCGGGAAAATCAACTTTGTGAGGAAATTCACCCTCGACTTCGTGGAAACTATCAAGCCTGTACAAAAAATGATTCATAAAGATGATGAATTTAAGTGGGATGATGAACAAAGGAAGGCCTTCAACAATATTAAGACTACAATATCTCAAGACCCCGTATTGCGAAGTCCCGATTTCAACAAAGCTTTCTTCCTCTATACTTTCACCTCCGACCAATCGTTAGCCGCAGTATTAACTCAGAAGGACGATAATAACAATGAGGCTCTGGTATCATTCATGAGCACTAACCTCCAAGGTTCCAAACTAAATTACCCTACTATAGATAAATAATCCTATGCAATATACAAGGAAATCAAGCACTTCAGATCTTACATCCTCAATAACCACACCAAAGTGATCGTGCCTCACTCTGTAGTCCGATCCCTATTTACTCAACAGGATATGGGGGAAATAAGAGGAAACTGGATGGCATTGGTTCAAGAATTTGATCTAGATATAAAACCTGCTAAACTTGTTAAAGGACAAGGGTTATGCAAACTAGCAACAAAATCTCAAGACCAAGTAAATGAAGACCCCATATGGGAGAATGAAATGCCATTATGGTGTGGTGAAGCTTCATACATTTCCCTGGGACAAGAGTCTTGGTATGAGGAATTTACTTATCTCCTCCATCATGGGGCTTGCCCAGAAAACCTAAACCCTAGGGAAAGGAGAGCTCTCAGGTTAAAGTTTGCACAATATCACCTCGTAAATTCGTACTCTTCTGGGTTAATTACGATGGAGTACTTTTAATATGTCTCGAACATGAAGATGCAGACAAGGTTCTGAAGGAGCTCCATGATGGTCCTGTAGGTGGACATTTCGCAGGAGACACTACCGCTCATATGATACTGAGAGCTGGCTATTATTGGCCCACTTTGTTCAAGGACGCTCACAGATATGCTAAAACTGTAAAACTTGTTAAATAAGCACTGGGAGGGAGAAGAGAGAAGCAATTCCACTCCAACCGGTGAATGTTTCTAGGCCTTTTGAGCAATGGGGGTTAGATATCATAGGGGAAATTAGACCAAGTTCTTCAAAACAACATAAGTACATACTTATTGCAACCAATTATTTCACAAAATGGACTGAAGCCATTCCTCTGACTCATGTAAACGAGAAGGTGGTAATCCAATTCATAGAAAAACAATTAATCACAAGGTTTGATGCCCCTTCTATCCTTGTTTTTGATAATGCAACTTACTTTTTTTCCACCCTATTAACAAAGTTTTCCCTAGACAAAGGAATCATAATTAAATACTCCGCAGACTATTATCCACAGGGAAATGGGGTAGCATAATCAACTAAGAAGAAATTAGTAAGAATATTAAAGAGAACAATTGTAGACAACCAGAGGAATTGGCATAATGCACTCCATAACGCTTTATGGGAAGATATAGTTACACCCAAGGAAGCTATAGGGAATTCCTCATACTTTCTGGTATACAAGCAGGAAGCCATTCTCAATAACATGCTTTATCTTCCATCTCTTCAACTTGCCCAAGATTCCAGAGGGGAGCCCTCATTAGTCATACAACAAAGAATTGTCACCCTTCTCATGTTAGAAGAAGAAAGGGAGAAGGCTAAATCAAAGTTTGTATCCCACCAACATATAGTTCAAATAAGAATAAGGCTAAAGAGAAGAATTTCGAGGTAGAAGACTTAGTCCTGAAATGGGACAAAGTGAATGAGCCTAAAGGAAAACATTCTAAGTTTTAAAATATATGGCTCAGAACTTTCCATGTGGCCAATAAGATTGGGTTGGGTACATATCGTCTGCAGAATCTGAGGGGAGAATCCGATGCGCTCCTAGTGAATGGCCAAGCCCTGAAACAATATTTTCATTATATATATATATATGTGTGTGTGTGTGTGTGTGTGTGTGTGTTTATTTTTGATGCGTCGATTTATGTTTTTGCAATTTTACTTTTTGTTTTTTGCGATCGTGCTTCTAAGATTTGAAATATTGTGTGTTGCAAAAAAATGTTTGACCTCAAATCATGCGACATAGCGAAATCTCTTCCTAAATCGACTCTCACATACGAACACAAGAAACATTGAGGAACCTGTGGTTGTTTCAAGGGATTCTCTATCTAACCTGCATAAATGAACAACTTTGGAGAAATGAAGAAGTGTATGCTTAAAGGTATGGTAAAATATTAAAAGAAAGATGGTAATCCAGAGAGGACTACATGCACCTCAGAGATAGAGCTAGTGAGTTTGACCATAACCACCTCATATTTTGAAAATAACAGACGTCCTCCTCTCCCACTCGCTCAGGGATTTCGACCAAAAAAACGTTAACTATATCAAATGAGCACACGGTAGGATATGGTATGCATATATCTCCACCAAGGCTATGGACTCTCGCTGGTAGCAGAGAAAGGTCTATGATGTCAGGGTGATTCCACCAGGGCTATGGACGCTCGTTGGAAGCAGAGAAACACAATAGAAAACAGATGAGGGTAAATAATAGGCCTAGGACTAGTGAATTCTATACTGGAATATTGTCAAAAAAGGGTGTGAGTCAAGGTTATAGGAAAATAAGGTGGAACAAATATTAAAAACCCCACAGGTAGGCCCAGATGCATCAACCGGGGAAATTCCAAATGCAAGGGTAAAAGAAGCTCTGATGAAAACCAGTTAAGTTCCTAATCAACTTTTTCATCAGCCGATATCGAGGAAGGAACAAAGTTTCTTATTTCACCCAGTAAGTCGTCATTTATTGAGCCCTCAACACACCCTAAAAAGCCTACGTCAATTTTCCACTTTTTGGGTACCACTTGATTTTTTGCACTGTCTGAATTCGATTTTTTTTTGATAAATGTTTTGACATTGCTTGTTCTCTTAAAGCTCATTAGATATTAAGATTTTTTTAAACTTATAAAAATCCATGAATTAAAAAGGCCTCACACATAAGTAAGCAATGAATAGCCAAAACAATTCACCTGACGCACTTAAGATTCGACATTGGAAGGAATTAAAAGGTGAAAAAGAAACACTCAGAAAGCCTCAATCACTGAGCGTCGATCTTCACCGGTGTTGGCAAAAGGGAAGTTTTGTTTCATGAAAAGTATCACACACGACCTTGCCGATAGTCGATTCCCTTCGACATCGGTGAAAGGCGAAAGGGGTAAACACAAAGGAAGGATCAAACGATATCGATGATAGATGATACCCAACGCACTTGTCAGAATCGGGGAAAAATGAATCATGAAGAACATTTCAACCATGATAAAGAGTTTTCCCCCATAAACAATTCCCGAATCATTTCGGCATCGACGGATTTACGAAGATGCAAACCCAAATAAAAATACACGATAGGTTTATCCCCAATCGCCAATTCCCGATACCTTTTCGGCATCGATGAACCCAAGTTTATTTTAGAATGCACAACTTGAAGAAATCCCAGAATCTAAATAATATGCACGAATAAGTCACTAGTCTTCAACGCCACGTGTCTTTGCTCAACTGGAGAAACCGTATGGCCTAGATCAAACTTGAGTCATTTTCAGTTCCTCAGGTCCAAGTCTCACCTCCGTGTTAGTTTGCCACATGAGCACCGTACGATGAATTTTAACGATGTCAGAGGTTTTTGATGAAGGGATATCAATGATAAAATCCATAGCACATCCCTGATCCCCGATCCTCCCACTGAGAAAGCAACACGATGGGAAATTTTAGCGCTAGATATGTTTAGATTCAGAGCATTTAAGGGACTTAGAATTAATTCCAAATCTTGCATTAGTTGCTACCTCATGTGAAAATCAAAAGTCTGTTTTAAATTACTGATAGAACCCATCACCCTCTGCGCCTCCACCATCAACCCAGGATGAATTAAATTGTAGAGATTCGGTGGTAGATTTGTTTGAATTTCACTCATCACCCGAATTAATTGGTTGATACAACAAGGTAAGTTATTCCCCGATTAAATTCTCTTGAGCCATTGTAAATGAAACCATTCTACCTGTAAAGGAGTTTCATAGCATCTAGAGGAATGAAACGAGCAATTCAAAGCAGCCAAGATTCCATGAGTATCAAATAACCAGTTAGCAAGATTTATAGGTATGTACTAGTCTGGAGTTTTTGTGCTTACACTTCATATGTATTTTATCCAGTGTTTCTATGTATGAAGTATCTAAATGATTTGTTTCAATTGCAATAACAATGCCTCCAAGAAAACTAACCACTAGGTGATCTAGGAGAGCACCGAAGCTAAAGGAACAAGAGGTAGGAGAAGGCTCTTCCCCAGCGGCGGCAAAACAATTTGAATTTTCTCCAAGGTTGGAACCAGTCATCAAGACATCTACCAAGAATTTTTTCACTCAACCTCTGACCTTTGGAGACATGGATGCAAGCCCAGGGACCAAGGAAACTCTCCCACATCGGGGAGAGCTCTTTAAGAAGATCAACCGTGAGGAATTCCTTGAATACACCCCACACAATGACCCATATGTGAGAGCGCTTGACGACTAGGTATTCCCAAATATCCGACGGTCGTACCTGCACATGGTAGCATACAAAAACCTGGTGTTTCCCTATATAGAGCTTCTTCAATGGCTCATCGACCATACAGACACGCAAAAGTGCCTGATCAACGATGACAATGGCGAGTGTGTCAGATTTTTCCTTCCGGTGGAGGTCCAGAAGTACTACAATATTAGAGACCTAGAGCAATGGATGAATACTCATTTCATGGTGAAATTCTATGAGCACCATGACACCAACTGGGTAATGGCCTCAGGATGGCGAGAAGATAAAAAGTTCACCAATCAAACCTCCGACTGGTACCAAATGGCGAGCCTAAGAGAACCATACATCTTGATAATGGCACTCATTTGTCGGTTGTATGGGGAGAAATACTTCTCTAGGTTTTCGGAGGGGTGGATGCCTCTAGCGTACACATTTGATATCTCTAGGAGCGGCTTCAATTGGGGAGCCATCATTTCTAAACAACTTAGCATCTACATACAACAAGATCAAATGTCGAAAGAAGGGGAAACTCTATCCTTCTACATGGAATCGTACTTGATGGATATCATGTGTGCATGAAACGTCTTCGCCGGTATGAACCTAAGATGGCACACCACAGAGCTCCCAGTAAATGTATATTTCGATGTCTTATGGGAGGACATGTACAAAAAATCCTACTCCCTCATCCGCGATGAATTCATCACACGCATTCATTTTATTCTTTTCAAGAAAGAATGTCCAAGACTATTGACTATAGCCAAAAAGATGATATCAAAGGTTGGCCAATGGTATTTGGATGAGAAAGATACCTACATCAGGGTTTTCGAGGCCACTAGAGCACCACATATTTTACCTGTACATGTCCCTGACCGACTTGTTTTGGGGGAAATCTATTGCCAGACAATCCTGCAAGGTTACAATGCTACCCTGGTGAAATATAAGAAGCGAGCATTTATACCTTATGGATTCCATATAGGTTTCTACCTAGTAAAAGACACCACAAAAGATAAGAAGGAAGGATTGAGCCAATTGGAGTTCCTATTACAGACCAATCAATTCCGCAGTCACGACCCAAAGGGTCTAGTCTTAAAACATGCGTCTCAAGTGTCGTCCTCCTGGCCATATGCCCATGACAAGTTTGAAGATGAGGTCTTCACGGAAAATGCTCAGAATTAGGATGAATTAATTGCAAGGATTGTCAACCCTAGGATGACCAGGTTCAAATCCATGAGCCTGGATGAACATGCAACAATCCTAGAAAAATCGGCTCAAGGGGCCCTCAGGGCCAAAGAATAAATGATAACAGCCGAAGCAACAGTTCCCCAGGAAACGGCTGAAACAACAGATATTCCCCAGGTAGCCATGATGAAAAGCATAGGTTTCCCTGAGGCTCATGATGCTTGGGAGTGGTTATTACTCATGTTAGAACATGCACAACAGATAATTGATTAGCTGCAAGATGACCCATACATCCTAAATATGACTAGGATCCCTACCGATGACCCAGATGAAAGATGGACAGATCCAAGTGGCTCTAAATTCATAGATATTGATGAAATTACTGGGTTAGATGACCCTGAATTCAAAAAACCATCGACCCAATCCCTGACAGATGTCTCGTCTTAGCTAGAGACAGTTAGAACATCAGGGAGGACCAGTGTGTCAAACCCCTTAAGCGAGATAATAAAAATATATGATGATGATGAGAGCCCAGAGGTATCCCTTGTGACCCCCATACATATCAAAGAGGAAAAGGAGCAAGAAAGGAAATCTTCCCCAGATCCCAATGTCCAAACTCAAGAGGTTCCATGGAAAGAGCAAGAAGTTGAGAGTGAACTAGACATTGAGCTGTCCAATGCACCGAAAACCCAAGTGGACAGTCTGAAGGACGATCTAGGGTTGAATGAACCAAAGGAAGGATATCCACAGCAGAAAACTGACGTCTCAATGGCCAATGACCATGTAAGTACTAAGCCTACCCCTGACGCCTCTATTTCAATCGGTACTCAAACCCTCAATGAGAGACATACATAAGATGAGCCTTTAGAACACAAGGATGAAGTTCAAGAACCCAGTCTTGAACAAGTATATACCATTGTGAGTCTAGGGAATACAATCACCTGGGGAGATTAGAAAATCCCCAAACCCATGGACTAAGTAGCCGAAATACATGCTATATATTATGATCGGAAAAGGAAGGCTATCATCCAGAGAACCACCAATAAGATGAGTATCACTTTATATCGCTCCATCCTCATCACTACAGAGGAACATATGATCAACACAGATCATGCTACGACTAACGAACTCATCAGCGCAGGGATGGAAATCACATATGCCACCCTGGATAGAGATAAAAGAGATGAAGAGGAGGTGTTCACTGCCCTGAAGGAATTGGAACATTTGTGCCACTTGGAGAAATACTATCAAAACACCACACATGTTGCGGTGTTCCTTAGGAGCGAATTCCAGGAATCCTACAACAAGTTTACAGATGAGAAAAACCTATTCACTGGAAGGATAACCAAGCTCCAGGAAGACACCCTCATGGCACTTGCGACGTGCAAAGATATGGAGCAGTGTTATGAGAAAGTGTAACAAGCTGTGGAGAGGGTTGACTAAATAGGTGCGGTCCAACAGGGATGAGATATAGAAGAAGACGGAATTTGTGTGTTAAAAGAGAGCAACCTTGATCGCATAAGTAAATCAGATGAGTATTGGGAAAAAAATGGCTCGGGAACCTCACCGAGAAATCCAAGAGAAATGGGCCAAGTGAGAGAAAAACTAGATCAAGATCAATTGGGTGATGAAAGACATCGAACTCCCCGAGTTTGGCACACCCGATGACTTTGTCGACCTGCATGACATAGTCAAGTCTCACACCGAGCAAAACTCATCATGGGCCGAAGAAATAACAAAGGTGACAGACATGGCGCTAGGTCAAGTGTGAAAGTTTATGGAGCACTCAATCAAATCTCGGGATATGCTGCAACAGTTAAGTGCCAGTATAGTCAAGTACAAGGCACATGCGGTAGATATAAGAGAGATTCACTCGACCCCGATGGAACAACATATATTCCCATACTCCAACACCTGTGAGGATCTGTTCATCAAGTGGTCGGAGTACGAGAAGAGTCACCTTCTTAGGTGATATCTTGAGATGAGTCTTAGAAAAACTCATAGCAGAGAATGCCATGTGGAGAAATTTGTATTTCTTATTTTCACTTTAGTTGCTATTTTAATTTTTTAGTTAATTTTATGTTATAAATAAGATCATCGACTGATTTAAAGGTCAATGGTTGTTGCAATAAACTCTCATTTTTGGTTTTGTTAAGAACTATTTTAGAGCTTCCTTTAATTGAGAAGTCCTCTTGGACCAGAGACAAGTTTATGTTTTCATCAAATGCGTGTATGATTGGATGTGGAGAATAACTATTTCTTATTTCATCTCATGAATGGATGCTGTAACAAGTAAGAGCTAATAAATCTATTGATAAGTTATCTAATGAAATATTTTACAATTATTTCTTTAATCATGAAAATAAATCTTTGTGTTATTATGTGATTGATGATTAGAGTTGAGTGAATTATTTTACTTGCCATCATTTATCACATGCATGTTTTCTTCTGATAATTTGTATCTCAGTCAGTAATTGGAATACTCACATGGTTAACGTATTAGTACTAGGCCTATGGTAGATGATCACCGCCTTCATGCTAGAGTAAAGGGTTATCCCAAGCTCAACCTCTTCTCCAGTAGTTAAACTTGTTCCCACTTTGTTACCTAGTTGGTTTATACTGGCTTTCATCTTACCCACCTAAGAGAAAATACAAAAAAGAGAACATCTTGACTGAAGGAGAGACCTTCACAAGAAAACATAAAGCCCATCGATTAATTGGTTGGATGACAAGATCTGGAGAGCCATTCCACCATTAAACACTGCAGAGTCTAATTGGGCCTCGGTGGTAGGTTTGGTTCCTATTGTTGGGTTAAAGGGATTTAGAACCCATTAACACAACCCTTCATGAATTAGTTCAGAGGAGGGTCTTACAATCCCGGACAAGGCCATGGTACATACTAGAACCCTGGATGGGCTGCGATTCCACAACAACAATCTTTCCCAGGAGCTTGGGGCCAGATGCCACAACCCCATCTCCATTTTCTAGCCATGCTCAATCTTATAGAATTGTATAGATTCAACATGCCCCCTCGTCCCCACCAAGATTCCTCCGGATATTCCAAAATTCAAAGGAAAGACTGGTGAGGATCTTGGTGATCACATCACTACTTTTCATCTTTGGTGCTCTTTTCTAGCGGGAAAACCCCCCTATGGATACACTAGGGTTTACAATGTAGGAATATCGATGACCATGTAAAATTCTCCTACTTTTTAACTACCCCAAATGTCTCCTAGACTCATACATGAAATACAAAGTGAGAAGGATCCGGTAACTGTACCTTTTACTCCACGTCTGGTGTCAATCCTCTCACGCATGATAGCTTCATTGACTGCAAACCTTCTCCCAAGACTGGCCTGCATTCACAAATAGATAAAAAAGAAACTACAATCATGCATTTCATATATAAATCATGGGTTAGATGTTAGAATAAAACATAAATCAAATGCAAACATTTGACACGTCATATTGCAAGACAGGAAAAGTATTTATTTTATTGATATCACAATGATTACTTACAATAAGGTTGACGACTGCTCCATGAACCTGGTCCGGGATCCTCTTCAACAAGCTCCAAGTGCACCTCCATGTATCTTTCTCCTCTCAAACTTCTTCTTGGGAAATGGAATGGGCTTATGATGGAGGAAAAAGGAAAAAATGGGGAATTCTGATGCAATTCTCACAAGGCTGTGAATGCTTGGGGCAAGGAGGGGATGTGAAATGGGAAGAGTTTCACTATTTGTATGCTTATCTTGGAAATGAGACCCCAACAACTCCTTTTATATTAAAAAAGGATGGTTATTCGATTGGGTGATGGGGTATAGGCAGTGGATTAGTTGGGAAACTACCCAATAGCCCGTAATCTCAACGAATTCCTTGCAACTTTTTAATTTTTTCAACTTTTGCAAGTATACATGGGCTGTAATGGTACAACTAGCGTATGTATGTGGGATGTAGTGGTGCAACATGAATGTGTACGTGGACAATAATGGTGCAGGACATGTACATCTTCAAAAAATGAGTTTATAAGAAGAGCAACTCAGTGATGGCCTTGAAAAATTAACAAGTAAGAGGGCCAAGTGCTAGATATTCATGTCTGGATAAATTTAGGGTTTTAACATCAACGAATCCTAGATCCTTTGAAAATTATTTTGTGCATTTGTCGATCCACACAAACTTCTTGTCCTTCTTATCCAATTCCGTAATCGGATTGTTTTCTTCGAAAAACCCTCGACGAATCATTGATAATATCCAGCTAAACCCACAAAGTTATGTAATTATGGTATGTTCGTCGGCACAGGCCATTTGCTAATAGCCTTTACCTTTGCTGGATTGACAACGATACCTTTTCTAGAGATAACATGCCACAATTGATGAATCCTTGATTGATAAAAGAGCATTTCGACAGTTCCCATGATTTGTTCCCTCATAAACATTGTAGCACCAAGAACAAAATTTGTCAAGTTCTTTCCTCCAAGAATATGTCAATATGTCATCAAGGAATACTTGACGATAGTAAAGTAGAGTCTCCACAACCCATCCTTCTTCTATATGAAAATAACAGGTGCACCCCCCCACGGTGTCACACTCAGACATATAATTCCCTGGTCTGGAAACTCCTTCAGTTGCACTTTCAATTACTATAACTCAGGGATCGACCTCTAATAAGGTGTTCTTGCTATTGGTTATGTTCCAAGTTTTGAGTCGATTTTAAACTCAACTCATTTGAGCCAACAATCTGGGTAAATTTATGCAAACATGTCAGCAGTACTCATGCCATGGGAAGGCCCTTCAAATAATTTTGTCAAGCCCTTGTCATTCGATGCCAACGTCTCATATGGATTGCTTCCCTATGCATGCTCTCTTGTAGCTATAGGGAAGAATGAAACTCATGGATACTCCCTATTTTCTTCCTACAATCACCCTTCTCCTTCCCTCATCGTCAGTCCAACTCAACCACTTCACCTTACTGTTGATTATCACATCATGCGAGTCCAACCAATCCATACTGATTATGACATTATCTGATCTTAATATCATGAAGTACAGGTCGGACTTCATTACACTTAACCCTAGGTCAAACTTCATTACACTAAACCCCAGGTTAAAGTGACTGTTCATACCCCTTCCTTCAACATTTCGGTTGGCTCCTGAAGCCACATCGATGAATATAAACTCATCCTGTCAAATGCCTTACCTAAATCCCTTCAGCGTGGTACTAAAATTAGAGCTCTTCATAGCACCGGGGGTATAACAAATACTGAAAGTTTGTTTGGCGATGGAACTTGATGCCTCAAGCACAGTGGAATGGTTATCATCCTGGATATTATTTGCTGCGATCATGAATCCTATGGTCCTTTCCCATATTTGCAATGGTAGTGCATCCTATTGACTCAACCTCTCTCGCCCTTTCAACCAAAAAATATTGATGGTAATGTGACTCTCCACATGTCCAAAATCCGGTCTCGGTCTAGTACTCTGGGTCCCTGAAGTAGTAGTTGTTGACCCACCATCCTGAAACCCTAGTTTGTTCCACTAAACAGGCCCAAACAATGGCTGCTAGCGCTACTATTGTGGATGTGATGGTCATTGTAGGGAGCCCTTTGCTGAGGAACCTATCATCAAGTTGCCGTGAACAAGGGTCCTACAGATGTATATCGATACCAATATGTCTGGTCTAGCCGATGTCTGATGCTATTGCACACCAAATGTTTTTAGTTTAGACGGTCTTATAGGAGTCCTTCTCAGACTCCCACAGTCAAATATTCCTTATCTTAAGAGGCCTATTGGACTGCATCGTGAAATGCTCAAGGCATTTAAATCCTCACCTTCACACGAAAGTTTGAGTTAAATATGGTCACAAACTTACTGATCTCAAGCTTCTTCATGTTAAGATGCAGGGCATACCAAAGTAGCTCCATAAATATGGTCTCATAACCTGACACCATACGACCACCTTGTCGTAAGGTGCTAAACTCATCGAGCTGGCGCTCAACGATTTCCTCTAACAATTAATTCTCACAAAATTGTTCCTCAAACCGTTCCCCTAACACGGATTTGATGACCATGTTTAGCTGAGGCAGGGAATTCTTCCTTCATAGAAGAGCACTCCCCTTAGCTGAAGATTGCCTATGCAGACCTTCGTGCTGGAGGTCATAACCACAAAGCGTGAAGCACATCACCTTGATCTCCATCCATGCCTTGGCAGCTGATCCATCCATGGCACTCATGAACTTGGGAACTTAATCTTATATAGTTTTCCATGAATGCGACCAGTACTTGCTGGGGCACGTTGCAGACCCTCAGGGGTTCAGGCACTTGGCCTTATCGTAGTACAGATGGTTAGTCAAGGCTTCTAACATTTCCCTAGAAGGACCTGGTTAGACCCAACACATCCCACGTGACAATCTGCTAATTCTCAAGACTTGTTCTTATCCTTGGGGGTTGGACCCCTCTGGCATGGGTGCTACTGGAGGCATCACATATCCTCCCCTGACACCACATCGCGAATCTCTATGA
Source organism: Picea engelmannii (assembly GCA_009831015.1). Taxonomy (NCBI): domain Eukaryota; kingdom Viridiplantae; phylum Streptophyta; class Pinopsida; order Pinales; family Pinaceae; genus Picea; species Picea engelmannii. The sequence continues at coordinate 187,776 of ML797262.1, read as the reverse complement.
CATCCTCTAGCCATGATTACCACAAGGACAGGTTAGTGATTCAATTAGTGCTGAACATTACTCAAGGGGTTAATTTAGTGGAATTCGTGGTTGTCCATCGTCACAGTGTTGAACTCGCTCTGATACCATATGTAACGACCCCACCGTTAGAACAACAAGCGACATACAAAAGGGAAAAATTTTGTTTTTTTTAGTGCTGTGTTAGGAAATTAACATCATACTAAGAGTGACATCATCGACACATCAATCACATAAATTAGTGAAACAATAGTAATGCATTAGTAATCAAATACGTGACAATGCCGAAAAACCATCACCATGTACCACAACCCGCATGTCGATGTATTAACTCAAAAATAATAGCGGCTAAACACAGAGTCTACGATCATCGATCTCATAAATCCATCAATCCTAAACATCGATTAATCAAGGCACATGAGAATCATTCGCATAACTCCAGAGAGACCATGCTAAATTCAAGGGACAATAATTTATAAGATAATTTTGAGGCGCAACGCCCCATCACATGAAATACGGTTGTCCGTAATAATTTTCATTACACGCTAGAAGAATAATGTCCAAGAATGCCATTTATTACAAATCCAGATGTGCAAGAAGTTTAATATCTAAGCCATCATACATTACATAGAATCCTTAAGCCCGAGTAATAATTATTAATTTACAACACCGTTAAGGGCGCAAGGAAAAATTCATGAAATTAAGGCACAAACAAAATAATCAATCAAACCCCATTCATCAATGCTCAAGGCCTAGTGTAGTCAACAAAATTTCACCCCTATTCCATGGTATGCTAGAAGTATAACTTCAATAACAATCACCCCTTCAATAAATTCCTTGTGCACATAGTAAATAACTAAACAAAGTTCATTAAATTAAATTCAAGGTTCTCTAAAAACCTAATCAAAGGAGTATCCTTGTGCAACCCTAATTGGTGCGTGCAATAAAAAAATAACACAATCCATAATATAACTTGGTATAACCGTGCATGTGTAAACTAGTTCCTAGACCAACGCATGACAACGTGCGTAGAGGTGTGAGAGTAATCATTACTTTAATTCAAAAGCACACAAGTTCCAATAGCAGGAAGTTTGAGGCGCAAAGGGAAAAACATTAGTTTTTTCCAAGGCACAAAGCAATCACCGTTTTTAATTATAAGGTGTGAATGTAACCCATTGTGAAATCAACATACATTCACATTAATATTTAATGCATGCAAGAATTCTATGTTGAAAAGTCAACAAGAAATGTGTGTCTAATTTATTTTTCCCTTAAATAAATTGGACAATAAATATTAATCTATTATCTCATTTATAACTGAGTGATTTGGAATTGTAACAGAATTATAAGTGTAGTTATGTGAGTTGTAAAGTAGTTTAACTCAGTTAAGTGAATTAAAATCAGTTGTACTAGTTGTAACTAAACTTGTACAAGTGAGAGTTTAGTGAATTAATTATTAATTAATTCACAATCAATAATCTCACATGCAACTGAATATTTACCACTGTTAACTACATGCATGTCAGATCCAGTGGAGACCCAGTTGAGATAACAAGTGAAAGGGATAGGTTGGCTATCAGTTGTGATTTGAGTGAAGTGCACTCATGCAATCACACACACAGTGGATATGCCCATGAGCATGTGCAACCTAGTGTAGAGGATTCATTCATCCATTGTAGGGATTGAGCAGAGGAGGCAGGTTGTCTAGACACAGAGAATTGGCACATGTATTTGCTGATTTTTGTATGACAGTGTGAGACGATTGTATTGTACTGAGAGCTCTTGGATTAGAGTTTTGTATGATATTTTTTCATGATCCATGATATACATAATATATGATTGTGGGGTTTTTAGCTCTATGCTTTCCAAATAAAAAATTTGTGTTATGTTTGATTGATTCTTTTTCTTGATATTGCATTGTCGATCGTGGTTTAAATTCCACAAGAATATTAGTAGAAGCGATTCTGTATTTAACAAGAAACAAATAATTGTTAGATTAGGAGAATCTAGGCAATACTTAATTGGTATTGAAATTTCTACATGGTATCAGAGCAGCGTTAGTGAGGTTCATAAATTTCAAGATTTCCATAGGTCCCTCCTCTAGCAGGGTGCGACGACGTACTACTGATTGGTACGCGCATAAAATTTACTGTACATTTCCGCAGGCTACCATGCATTACAATGCATAAATCCTTGGACATTTCCACACCCTAGACACTCGTAGGGTGCATACCTTCCGCGGGCCACTGTGCCTCACAATGCATAAATCACTAGATATTTTCGCAAGCCACTGTGTATTACAGTGCGGAAATCCTACAGTCAAATAACTCGAGAGGTGTGGAAACGCTTGTAAGGTCTGCAGGCTGGGTTAGAAGAAGTCGTGGGGGTTCAGCATGAGACTAGAATGAGAAAGAGGGAATGTAGAAGCTGAGTTTGTGATTTGATAGAATTCGAATTTGCAGAAAGAATTTTCTTGGTGCTACAGTTGTTTCAAGATCAAAATGACTTTCAATGGCTTGAGGTTGGAGTATGCACTCGAGGGCAGCTTGAACTACATTGCTTGGAAGGACAGGATGGAGCCAATGCTTGAAGAAAATGGCTTGAAGGATTTCATTGACATAGATGTTCCTAAGCCAGTTGCTATAGACACTACAAATCTTGATGCATGGAAAAAGAAAGTGGAAAAGGCGAGGAGGATTCTGTTGGAGGGAGTACGAGACCACATTGTCTCAAGTCTCTATGGGAAATCCACACCACATGCAACGTGGAAGGTTTTGACAGATCTGTTCCAAAACAACAACGACCATAGGAAATTGGTGCTCAAAGATAAACTCAGGAATATCAAGATGGAGAAAGGTGACTCCATTCCAAAATATCTCACGAAGTTTGTCCAATGCCGGGATGAGCTGGGGAGTGTGGGAATAATAGTCGTTGATGATGATTTGGCGAGCTTGGTGCTCCTAGGACTTTCCAAGAGTTGGAACAATTATCAAGACTCTATCAATGGAAGGGAAAAATTTCCAGATTGGGAATGACTATGGTCGGATCTAGTGCAGGAGGAGTTTAGCCGGAACGCCAGAGATGGATCTTCATCAAAGCGTGATGATGAAGAGGATTGTGCTTTGGATACTAAGGCAAGGATAGGAAAGGGGAATAAATTCCATTCGAAATACAAGCCTAAATTCAAGAAGCTGTATTTTTCCAAAGTGAAGTGTTTTCACTGTCACGAACATGGGCATCTCGCTACTAACTGTCCGCAGAAGAGGAAGAACAAGAAGGTTGTTGGAGCTGAAACTGGTGAGGCCCTTGTCTCACAATTTGAACTTGACTTCTCTTCGATCACATGCATGGCATCAAGTGCATCAAGATTGGTGTGGTATTTGGATAGTGGTTCTTCCTTCCACATGACGGGAGATAGAGAGTCTTTTAGTGACTTGCAGGAGAAAGATCTCAGAATGCATATTGCGATGGGTGATGATGGATGATACAATGAAAATGGAATTGACACCATTACCTTTCAGAGGGAGTCAGGTAAACCATTTCAATTGAAAAATGTTATGCATGTTCCAGGTCTGAAGAAAAACCTGGTCTCAGTCGTAATGTTGGAGGACAGAGGCTATGACATTGTTTTCAGTGATGGAAAATCTTTCCTGCGACATAAAGCAACATGTCAATTCAAGAATATAGGGATTCGAGTTAAGAATCTCTACATGCTAGAGGTAGATGGTTGCACTGCCATGATTGGAAAGGCAAAAAAATTGGTGAGCCGTGATGAGGGTGAATTATGGCACAGGCGATCGGGCCATATTCATCATGGAGCCTTAAATATCATGCAAGAAATATCTACAGGACTTCCAATGGGAACACTTGCTCAGTTAGATCAGTGCAAGGGTTTCACCATGGGGAAGTATGTAAAGTCCACTTTTCATGAAAAGGAGAACCGTGCTTCGGTGATCCTGGAGATAATTCACACAGACATGTGTGGACCATTCTCGATTGCTTCAACAACAAAACATAGGTATTATGTTATTTTTGTTGATGATTTTTCTCATAAATGATGGATCTTATTCATGCAGAAGAAGGATCAAACATTCTCAAAGTTCCGTGACTTTAAAGAATTGGTGGAGAAAGAGTCGGGGAACCAAGTGAAGGCTCTAAGGAGCGATAATGGTGGAGAATACATATCTAAGGAATTCAAAGACTTCTGCAACAAAGAAGGAATTCGAAGAGAACTCATAGTGCCTCATAACCCACAACAAAATGGGGTCGCAGAGAGGAATAACAAAACGATCGTGGGTGCAGCACGAGCGATGTTGCATGTTCAGGGCCTACCGATGCATTTGTGGGGAAAAGAATGCAATACTATGGTTTATGTGAAAAATCATTTTCCTCATAGAGTACTTTGCATGAGTACACCTGAAGAATCTTTCACTACTAAGAAACCTAATGTTTCTCATTTTAAGATTTTTGGCTCATCTGTTTATGTGCATGTGACCAAGGATGCCAGGAAGAAGATGGAACTGACTGTCAAAGTTGGGATATTTGTGGGGTACACATAAACACCCCATAAATATCATGTGCATTTTCCTAACAGTAAGATGAATGTTATGCGATGGGATATAAATTTCGATGAGGGGAAATCCATGCGGTTGTCACTTGAGAGGGAGCTAGACTTGCATGCAGAAGAGAAACTGCTGGTTCCCAAGGATGAGTCTCAAGATTTGGATAAACCACATGAGGAGGTTCATGGAGTGGAGGAAGCCACTCAAGCAGAGCCATCCATCAGAAATGGCAGAAAGTGAACCACGAAAGCTGATAGATTGAGACTAGATGCTGTACAAAATGTAGGAGTCCCTACTTCACAGCACATACATAGACATTCTCCTGATCGATTTACAGGATACATGGCTCTCATGAGAAAATTTATTGTGACTGATCCATATTCCTTTTAGGAAGCCGTGTAGGATCCCACATGGGTAGATGCTATGGTGGAGGAGTATGACTCCATTGTCAAAAATAGTGCATGGGAAATTGTCCCAAGACCGATTGATAAATCAATGGTAGGATTGAGGTGGATCTACAAGGTAAAGCAAGATACTGATGGGAGTGTTGAGAAATACAAGGCCAGGTTTTTTTCCCGAGGCTTCTCATAGATCGAGGGGATATATTATGATGAGACATTTTCACCTGTTTCAAGGTACTCTTCCATAAGATCCATCTTTGCACTCTTAGCGCAGATGGGATGACACATTCATCAGATGGATGTAAAAACTACATTTCTCAACGAGATCATTGAGGAAGAAGTGTACATTGAGAAACCATAAGGTTTTGAGACCTTTGACAGGGAGTCACATGTGTGCAGACTCAAGAGAGAATTGAATGGGCTGAAGCATGCACCCCGTTCTTGGTACACTCGGATAGACAACTATTTTACCAGACTGGGCTTCACCAAAAGTGAAGTGGATGAAAACCTATACCAAATTGTGGTGGAGGGTAAGATTTTAATCATTGTTCTTTATGTTGACAATTTAATAATGACTGGTGAATAGCAGCTGATACACTCATGCAAGGAGGACCTTGCAAAGGAGTTTGAGATGAAGGATTTGGGCCTTCTTCACTATTTCCTTGGATTGGAAATATGGCAGCAAGATGGTGAACTTTTTGTGTCTCAAGGCAAGTATGCAAGGGAGATACTGAGTAAGTTTCACATGGAGGGATGAAAACCCATGGATACTCCTCTTCCAGGAAACTGGAGGAAAGAGGATGCTACTTCTAAAGAGGTAGTGGATGCTACTGTCTATCGACAACTAGTGGGTTCACTAATGTATTTAGTGAACACGAGACCGGGCATTTTCTATGTGGTTAACTAGTTGAGTCAAGCAATGGTTAAGCCTACCAAGATATTTTGGAAGGTGGGTAAGCATGTCCTGAGATACCTGAGGGGCACATCTGAGTATGGCTTATGGTACATATAGAAGGATGAGGTGAAGTTGCATGGCTTCACAGATGCACATTGGGCAGGCAGCCCAACGGACATAAAGAGCACATCAGGGGGGATCTTTAGTATCAGATCTACAATTGTTTCTTGGTACAACAGGAAACAAAGATCCGTGGCACTCAGTTCAGTGGAAGGGAAATACATGGAAGCAAGTCAAGTTTCATGTGAGGCTACCTGGATGAGAAATATCTTGGTTGGTTTGTTTGGTTCCATTTAGATCCGACAGTGATTTATTGTGATAATCAGAGTTGCATTAAACTCTCGATTAATCCCTTGTTTCGTGATAGATCTAAGGATATATATATTAAGTATCATCATATCAGAGATTGTGTGCAACGGAAGATCATGCTGCTTCAGTACATTCCTACGTAAGATCAGGATGCAGACATTCTAACGAAGGCACTCACCAGGAGCAAATTCGAATACCATAGAGACATGATTGGGGTGAAGGATAATCCCTTTCTTGTTGAGAGGGAGTGTTGAAAAGTCAAAAAGAAATGTGTGTCTAATTTATTTTTCCCTTAAATAAATTGGACAATAAATATTAATCTATTATCTCATTTATAACTGAGTGATTTGGAGTTGTAACAAAATTATAAGTGTAGTTATGTGAGTTGTTAAGTAGTTTAACTCAGTTAAGTGAGTTAAGCTTAGTTGTACTAGTTGTAACTAAACTTTCACTAGTGAGAGTTCAGTGAATTAATTATTAATTAATTCACAATCAATGATCTCACATGCAACTGAAGATTTACCACTATTAACTACATGCATGTTAGATCCAGTGGAGACCCAGTGGAGACCTAGTTGAGATAATAGGTGAAAGGGACATGTTGGCTATCAGTTGTGATTTGAGTGAAGTGAACTCATGCAATCAAACACACAGTGGATATGCCCATGAGCATGTGCAACCTAGTGTAGAGGATTCATTCATCCATTGCAGGGATTGAGCAGAGGAGGCAAGCTGTCTAGACACAGAGAATTGGCACATGTATTTGCTGATTTTTGTATGACAGTGTGAGACGATTGTATTGTACTGAGAGATCTTGGATTAGAGTTTTGTATGAGATTGTTTCATGATCCATGATATACATAATATATGATAGTGGGGTTTTTGGCTTTATGATTTCCCAATAAAACATCTGTGTTATGTTTGATTGATTCTTTTTCTTGATATTGCATTGTCGATCGTGGTTTAAATTCCACAAAAATATTAGTAGAAGTGATTCTATATTTAACAAGCGAGAAATAATTGTTAGATTAGGAGAATCTGGGAAATACTTAATTGGTATTGAAATTTCTACATTCTAACCCTATGCATTTATTCACTAACATTGACCCAAGGCACGAGGTAACCCTCTTTGATAAGTGCCACTCCTCTGACTCATGTAAACGAGAAGGTGGTAATCCAATTCATAGAACAACAATTAATCAGAAGGTTCGATGTCCCTTCTTTCCTTGTTTTTGATAATGCAACTTACTTTTCTTCCATCCTATTAACGAAGTTTTCCCTAGACAAAGGAATCATAATTAAATGCTTCGCAAACTATTGTCCATAGGGAAACGGGGTATTAGAATCAACTAATAAGAACTTAGTAAGAATATTAAAGAGAACAGTTGCAGACAATCAGAGGAATTGGCATAATGCACTCCATAATTCTTTATGGGAAGATAGAGTTACACCCAAGGAAGCTATAAGGAATTCCTCATACTTTCTGGTATACAGGCATGAAGCCATTCTCCCTAACGAGCTTTATCTTCTATCTCTTCAACTTGCCCAAGATTCCAGAGGGGAGCCCTCATCAATCATACAACAAATAATTGACACCCTTCTCATGTTAGAATAAGAAAGGGAGAAGGCTAAATCAAAGTTTGTATCCCACCAATAGATAGTTAAAAGGTAGTTTGATAAGAATAAGGCTAAAGAGAATAATTTTGAGGTAGGAGACTTAGTCCTGAAATGGAACAAAGCGAATGAGCCTAAAGGAAAACATTCTAAGTTTCAAAATATATGGCTCAGACCTTTCCATGTGGCCGAGAAGATTGGGTTGGGTACATATCGTTTGCAAAATATAAGGGGAGAATCTGACTCTCTCCCAGTGAATGGCCAAACCCTGAAACAATATTTTCATTATATATATATATATATATATATATATATATATATATCTGTGTGTGTGTGGGTGTGTGTGTGTGTGTGCTTATTTTTGATGCGTCGATTTATGTTTTCGCAATTTTACTTTTTGTTTTTTGTGATCGTGCTTCTGAGATTGGAAAGATTGTATTTAGCAAAACAATGATTGACCTCAAATCATGTGACATAGTGAACTCTCTTCTTAAATTGACGCTCACATACGAACACAAGAAACGTTGAGGAACCTGCGGTTGTTTCAAGGGACTCTCTATCTAACCTGCCTAAATGAAAAACTTTGGAGAAATGTAGAAGTGTCTGCTTAGTGGTCTGGTAAAATATTAAAGGAAAGATGATAAGAAGGAAAGGACTACATGCACCTCAAAGACAAATCTAGTGAGTTTCACCTTAACCACCTCATCTTTTGCAAATAACAAATGTCCTCCTCTCCCGCTCGCTCAGGGAATTCGACTGAAACAAAAGTTAACTATATAAATTGAGCGCACAGTAGGAGAGAGTATGCAAATATATCCACTAGGGATATGGACGCTCACTGGCATCGGAGCAAGGTCTGTGATGTCAGGGTGACTCCTCCAGGGCTATGGACACTCGCTGGCAGTGGAGAAACACCATAGAAAATGAATGAGGGTAACTAATAGGCCTAGCACTAGTGAATTCTCTACTAGAATATTGTCAAAAAAGGGTGTGAGTCAAGGTTACAGTAAAAGAAGGTGGAACACAGATTAAAAGCCCCACAGGAAGGCCCAGATGCATAAACCGGGGAAATTCCAAATGCAAGGGTAAAAGAAGATTTGATGAAAACCAGTTAAGTTCCTAATCAATGTTTACATTAGTCGGGCCCGAAGAAGGAACAAAGTTTCTTATTTCTCCCAGTAAGTCGCCATTTTTTGAGCCCTCAACACACCCTAAAAATCCTACATCAATTTTCTACTTTTTGGGTACCACTTGATTTTTTTCACTGTTTGAATTCGATTTTCTTTTGATAAATGTTTTGACTTCACTTGTTCTCTTAACACTCATTATCTATTTAGGTCTGTTTAACCTTATAAAAATCCATGAATTAAAAATGCCTAACACTTAAGTAAGAAATAAATAGCCAAAACACTTCACCCAACGCACTTAAGCTTCAACATTGGAAGGAATTAAGAGGTGAAAAAGAAACACTTGGAAAGCCTCAATCACCGAGTGCCAATTTTCACTGGTGTCGGCGAAAGGGAAGTTTTTTTTGACGACAAGTATCATACAGGACCTCGCCGATAGCCAATTCCCTTCGACATCGGTGAAAGGCGAAAGGGGTAAATGTGAAGGAAGGAGGAAACAATATCACCAATAGCCGATACCCAACGTGCTTTTCATAATCGGGGAAAACCGAATCACGACGAAAATTTTGACCACGTTAAAGAGTTTTCCCTGATCACCGATTCCCGAAGCATTTCGGCATCAACTAATTTACGAAGACGCAAACCCAAAGAAAAATACGTGATAGGTTTATCCCCGATCACTGATCCTCGATACATTTTCAACATCGGCGAACCCAGGTTTATTTTAGAACACACAACTTGAAGAAAACCTCGACTCCGACTAATATGCACAAATAAGTCACTAGTCTTTAATGCCACGTGTCTTTGCTCATCTAGAGAAATCGTATGGTCTAGATCAACCCTGAGTCATTTTCAGTTCCTCAGGTCCAAGTCACACCTCTGTGTTAGTTTTCCACGTGAGCACCGTACGATGAAGTTGATTGGCTTCAGAGGTTTTTGATGAGGGGATATCAACGATAACATCCATAGCACATCCCCTATCCTCTATCCGCCCACTGAGAAAGCGATACGATGGGACATTTTAGTGTTAGATATGTTTAGATTCAGAGAATTTAAGGGACTAATTAATTCCAAATATTGCATTAGTTGCTACTTCATGTGCGAATCAAAAGGCCATTTGAAATTATTGATGGAACCTATCACCCTCCGCACCTCCTCCGTCAACCCACGATGAATTAAATTGCAAAGATTAGGTGGTAGATTTGTTTGAATTTCACTCATCACCCAAATTAATTGGTTGATACGACATGATAAGTTCTCCCCCATTTAAATTTTCTCGATCCATTGTAAACGAAATCATTTTGCATGCAAAGGAGTTTCAATGCGTCTAGATGAGCGAAACGAGCAATTCAAAGAAGACGAGATTCTGTGAGTATCAAATAACCAGTTAGCAAGCTTTATAGGTATGTACCATTCTAGATTTTTTGTGCTTACACTTCATATGTATTTTATCCAGTGTTTCTTTGTACACAGTCTCTAAATGATTTGTTTCAATTGCAGGAACAATGCCTCCAAAAAAACCAACCACCAGGCGATCTATGAGAGTGCCAAAGCTAAAGGAATTAGAATTTTCTCCAACGCCAGAACCAATCATTGAGACATCTACCAAGAAGGTTTTCACTCAACCTCCGACCTTTGGAGACATGGAGGCAAGCACAGGGACCAAGGAAACTCTCCCACATTGGGGAGATCTCTTCAAGAAGATCAATCGAGAAGAATTCACTGGATACACCCCACACAATGACCCAGATGTGAGAGTGCTTGACGACCAGATATTCCCAAATATCCGACGGTCGTACTTGCACATGGTATCAAAAAGAACCCTGGTGTTTCCCTGTATAGAGTTTCTGCAATGGCTCATCGACCATACAGACACGTAAAAGTTCCTGATCAATGATGACAATGGCGAGTGCATCGAAGTTTTCCTTCTGGTGGAGGTCTAGAAGTGCTACAAGCTTAGAGACCCGGAGGAGCAGCTAAATACTGATTTTGTGGTGAAATTCTATGAGCGCCATGACAACAACTAGGTAATGGCCTCACGGTGGCAATAATATAAGAAGGTCACCAACTGGACCTCCAGCTGGTACCAAACGACGAGCCTAAGAGAACCATACATCTTCCTAATGGCACACATCTTTCGGTTGTATGGGGAGAAAGACTGCTCTAGGGTTTCAAAGGCATGGATGCCTCTAGCATACACATTATCTATCTCCAAGAGCGGCTTCAATTGGGGATCCATCATTTCCAAACAATTGAGCATCTGCATACAACAAGCTCAGATTCCGAAAGAAGGGGAAACTCTATCCTTCAACATGGTATCATACTTGATGGATGTCATGTGTGCCCGAAAAGTCTTCGCCTATATGAACCTAATATGGCACGTTGTAGAGATCCTATTCCATGTATAATTTAGTGTCTTATGGGAGGACATGTACAAAAAATCCTACTCCCTCATCTGCAATGAATTCATCGCACACATTCATTTTATTCTTTTCAAGAAAGAATGTCCAAGACTATCAACTGCAGCCAAAAAGATGATATCAAAGGTTGGACACTGGTATCTGGATGAGCATGATACCTACATCAGGGTTTTCGGGGCCACCAAAGCACCACATCTTTTACTTGTACATGTCCCCGACTGGCTTGTTGTGGGGGAAATCTACTACGAGACCATCCTGCAAGGTTACAACACTACCCTGGTGAAAGATAAGAAGCGAGCATTTATACCTTATGGATTCCAAATAGGTTTCTACCTAGTAAAATACACCGCTCAAGCTAAGCAAGAAGGACTGAGCCAATTGGAGTTTCGATTCCAGACCGGCCATTTCTGCAAGCACGACCCAAAGGGTTTAGTCTTGAAACATGCGTCTCAAGTGTCGTCCTCTTGGCCATACGCTCACGACAAGTTTGAATATGAGGTCTTCACGAAAAATGATTAGGATTGGGACGAAGTCATTGAAAGGATTTCCAACCATAGGATGACCAGGTTCAAAGCCATGATCTTGGATGAACAAGCAACAATCCTAGAAAAATCGGCTCAAGGGTCCCTCAGAGCCAGAGAATAAATGATAGCAGCCAAAGCAGCAATTCCCCAGGCAGGGACTGAAACAAAAGAGATTCCCCAGGTAGCCCCGATGCAAAGCAGAGGTCTCCTTGAGGCTCAGGACGTGTGAGAGAGGGGGTTAATCATGTTAGAACATGCACAGTGGATAATTGATCAGCTGCTAGATGACCCAAACATCCTAAATATGAATAGGCTCCCTGCTGATGATACAAATGAAAGCTAGCCGGGCCCAAGTGGATTTGAATTCATAGATATTGATGAAACTACTGGGTTAGATGACCCTGAATTCACAATGCCACCGATCAAATCACTGACAGGTGTCTCGACTCAGCCAGAGACAGTCAGAACATCAGGGAGGACCAGTGCGTCAAACCCCTTAAGCGAGATGATAAAAATATATTATGATGATGAGAACCCAGAGGTATCCCTTGTGACCCCCGTACATATCAAAGAGGACAAGGAGCAATAAAGGACATCTTCCCCAGATCCCGACATCCAAACTCAAGAGGTTCCATGGAAAGAGAAAGAAGCTAAGAGTGTCCTAAGCAATGAGCTATCCAATACACTGGAAACCCAAGCAGACAGTCCAAAGGATGATCTAGGGCCAAACGAACCAAAGAAAGGATATCCACAACATAAAATAGACGTCTCAACGAATGATGACCAAGTAAGTACTGAGCCTACCCTTGTTGCCTCTATTTCAATCGGTACTCAAACCCCCGATGAGCAACAGACATAAGCCGAGTCTTCAGAACACAAGGATGAAGTTCAAGAACCTGGTGTTATCACTGAAATTTCATTAGCACGTGGTTACAAGAACTCATCATCGTCAAACAGTGATGAAGTCATTCACGGACTTGAATTAATCTCACAGCATTCAAAAAGGGAAAAAAACTATACAAAGTAGTGAAAAATTGAAGAGCGCTTTACAGAAGTTGGGCGCGCGTGCACATGCGCGGAACATGAGTGTATCATGTGCGCATACGCGCAAGATGTGCGGTTGTTGGCGCAAAAATCCGCACACCTGCTAAACGACGCATTTATTGAAGTGGTCGGCCTCCCAACCACTTATGGATCATCTCCCAAGCCGATTTGACCCTCAATTCTGAGCTGAATCCGAATGGTAGGCTGGTCAAAGACCTAATAATGCCCTAAATGGCCTCTTTTCACACTACAAAGCAATTACACAAAATCCCAAAGCAATGCTATAAAAATCCATGAATGCACCTCATTTTCTCAAGGAATTTCAAGTAATGTTATGCTGCCTAGATTGTTTTAAGGAATCCATCCTTGACAAAGACACATTGGCACCATTTCATTGAGAAATCCACCTCTCCATTGAGTGGATTTGCAAGGAGTTATTTCACCACCATTTTCAATTTTCTTGTTGTAAGGAGAGCAAGCTTGTGAGGGTCCAAGAGCCTTCCCTTGGAGGAAGAAGGGACTCATTGTCCCCTTTCTTCTTGGTGCTTTGATTTCATCAATAGACCAGCCTATTACATTGGTGACATGGGTGTTTTTGTTTTTGTCATCTTTATGTCCCTATGCTCATGGTTTTAGTTTGTATTAGTTTAATTCTTGCTTATAGTTTTGTTTTTCTTTCTCTAACTCTTTCCTCTACAATTGTCATGCTCAGCAAGACCCAACTGGGCATGCAAGCACCTCTTATTTGCTCACTAAGGTGACAAAAAGGGTGCAATAGATTGACGACTCCACTGGGGAAAGGTATCAAATTCCTACCTCATTTGAGTTTATTTTTCTCTTCTTTTAGTTTGATTAACTTGCAGGTGCACTAACCGGCCTAGGCCGACCTGCCAACCATCCAATTCAAAGGAGAATTGAGAGAAATCCATCCGAATTTTCTTTCTCGGCCGTTTGTTACAGGTGTGCGAGTATTTTACCCCACAAACGCGCATCGTGCGTGCATGCGCTTAAGTAACAACCTTTCTCTGCGCGCATGCGCTTTTTGACTCATCTCTATTCACGTGCCTACGCTCTATGCGCCTCTGTCATCACTAGGGGCCGCGCATTTGAAAAAAATTTCACATTGTAAGTTGTTGGGATGTGGGGAAGGCCATTTGCCTTCTTAAAAATGATGATAAGCATGCTCTAAACACTGCACTACACTTAGTCCCCTCATCATATAAAGGGGTTAGTCAAGCACACATAGGCACTTAGGAGGATAAAAATCAATTTCCCTTATTTTCTTTTTGCCACATGGATGGCTTGTTTTGACTTGCAATCTAAGGTGAACATCAATTTTAATCACATCTAAGCTTACATTGGGACTAGAGGTTGAATTTACAATCGTTTAGTATGCTCTTCTCTCGCGCCTTCAAGCGATCTTGAGAATCAGAAAGAGATTGTGAAAACAATTTCATCTCCCTTAAACAAAGTTTAAAACCTTTAGGAGAGGACAACGACCCTTCTTGGGACCCCTCTTAGTTTTATTTTTTGAACACATCTTAATATTGTAACGGGCCCATACATGCCCACATGTCACAAATATAGGATAGTGTTTGAATTTTTTTCTTTCTTAGATCAAAACACTAGGGAAGTTTAAAGGTTTGTAATGGGCCCATTCATGCCCACATGTTCAATCTAGGATAGTTTCAAGATTTTCTAGATTACATCACAATAGGGAGTTAAAGGATAGTAACAGACCCACATGTCCACATGCTAGCTTCCTAGGGATTTTGAATTACGCAAGGTTGTACCAAAGACACTTAGTTAATTAGGTAATCAAACTCTTGTAAGGACCAAGCGAAGTCCACATGCAGCAAGGTGGCATCTAATTCACTAAAATTGGCACACTTTCACTCACACACAAAAGTCACTCATCACTCACATAGATTCTTCTTGAAACATGGAGGTCTAAGTAAGTTTCCTCCAAATGGATTCTGAAAATACCCCATCTTTTTTTGACAGGACTATCCACTCCCATTTTTAATCAAACGAGGTTGGGTTTCACCCCCAGCCTCACAAAACAACTACATCTAAAATATTTCCAAAAACTCACTAAGTTTTCCTCCACAGGAGGTGCAAAAAGAAATTTTTTAGTCTAGGTAGGATTTCGGGGATAGGCATCCAAATAACTCCCAGTTATCTGGTTCTCACAGTGTCAAAACATAGAGGTTGTCAAATAGGGAACTAAAAATCCTCCAAGTCAAGTGTTCTAATAACCACAAGGCAGGGGGATACCCGTGAAGGGTTGAAGGCCGAGGTTTGGTTGTTCTATGCGTCCCCCCTTGAGGCACCCACCTCTTGGACGGGATCCAGCCCGTGACCCATTTCTTAGGCCGAAAATCTAAATGCCGCACTTTGACTGAGGTACCTAGTGACCAACTTTAGGACATCTACTGAGGTGGTAATTTTGGGCTGCAATTGCACCTTGATTGGATTTTGTGTGGCTATTGGGAAATATCGCCAGCTCTTTCGGGATATGCCCCCTTTACCCCTCATTATAACCAATTATTTCATCCTTCACTAGTTTCTCTTCTGGTGACTTCAGACCCCACTGTTGAGGACTATTGGAAGGTCCAGTGCTATTTGAGAGGAAGGACGTTACGTCTTCTAGGACATGAGCATTTTATTTCTTTTGATTCCCCCACGTAGACAAAACCCTCTTACCCACATATATATGCTTCTTTCACATTTTATGTATGATGCACATCTGATTACAGTTTGATTTGGATATATATATATTGTGTAAATAGTCACAGCAAAGACTCTTGTTTCTATATTACTCTCATCACTTTTTTTTGCAGACATTCACCCAGTTAGTCCGACATCATAGGGGAACCACAAAACCCCCGTCGTTCATGATGCTTGCTCAACCTCCCTCCTATCTTAGGAGGAGTATCTGGTCGTGCCCGCTCATCGACACCTCCTTCACACACTCCTGTGAGTGCTACTATCTTAGGATCAGCTTTGTTGGGTTCTACATTACTTGGGTCAACCTCCCAAAGTCATTCGTTCACTCGCTCTCCTTTGCACGGAAGCAGGGGACCCACTTCCTCTCAAGGAGGGAGCACCAACCCACCTAGTCCCCATCAAGGGTCAGGTTCACAACACACTATGGCTGTAGCTAACCCTCTCCCCCCACTACAAATGCCATATTTGGCCTCTTGGAACATACCAAATCTCACCAAACTCACCAATGATCCTATATTGCATGACGCCACATGGCCTGCAATGCCAACAAAACTTCCTTCAGACATACCAAAGTTTGAAGGGAAGGCAGGGGATGAACCTGCCAACCACGTCATGACCTTTTATCTATGGTGTTCTTCCAATAGAATTATGGATGATTCCATCAGACTGTGATTATTTCAACGCACACTCACTGGCCCATCGACTAAATGGTATGTCGAAGAAAAATCAGGGTCCCATGTGACCTTTGAGTCATTGGCCAAAGAATTCTTGACCTTCTTCCAATTACCCATCCACCATGACAATGTTCTAGAACTACTGTCTAACTTCAAACAAACCTCAGCCACACACATCGCTGACCACATTCATGAGTGGCGTAGGCGACGTAGTTTGTGTAAAGAAGAAACCACCAAGCAACAATGTCTCGACTGGTTTCTTAGATCACTTGTCTCTCTCCTTGGTAAGGATGTAGCTTCTAACTTCCCTCAATCAGAAGAGGAAGCCATCAACAAAGCCCAACAATATGACCTCATCTATGCACAGTCAAGATACTTATACACGGTACTTCCTGATCTTCCAAAACCTGTGCCGTTTGGCCAAGACAAACCTGGGATGTCCCACTCAGCAGACGGACTAATAGGTTCCACCACACACCATGGTCCACAACCCCAACCACCACCGATGTATGGAACACCTCAATACCCGCCGGCATATGGGGGCACTCCTTATTACCCCCCACCGCCTTATCAACAACCTTAGCCTGTTTCTATACCTCCACCCATCAATGGACCACCGCCGACACCTCCCATACATCCACCTCTTCCCACAAACAGTGGTACTCCCTCAACATCATCTTATAGTACTAGTGAAATAACTACACCTTCCTATGTCCCTTATGGATTGGTACCACCACAAAATCCATACTTCCCATTTCCTGGTCCTCCACAACCCATGGCTCCCCCACATCCTCATGCGGGGGTAAATTTTGTTCAACCCTCTGCTGCTCAACAATACCAAAATTTTGAACAGTTGAATACAGCTAACCCAACTCATCCATTGAACAATGCCAAGAAGAAAGGATAGAACATGAATAACAATAACCCAGGTCAAGGTGGGAATCAACCCCCACAACACCAACCCACTGGGGGCAACCAGAACCAAGGGAACCAAAACCCCCAAGGGGGCAATAATAACAAATGCCAAGGGAGAAATAATGTTAAAACCATCTTCCGTTGTGCTCTTTGTGGTGAGTTCGATCATTACACTCACCATTTCCCCCAGATCGCTGATTTCAAATGGTTGAAAGACTTGGGTAGTCTTCCCCATTCTCCTACACAAACTACCCTTCAACAGGCACCACAACAATACGTGCAACAACCCCCTCCCGCCGTGCTGCAAAATCCTATTCCACATCAAGGTGTGATAAACACCCAATAGGACACACAACATCCCCCACCTCAGGTAGGACAATACCCCAACCCTAACAACCCAACAGAGCGTACAATTCTCCTCACTAGTGAGGAAGAAATCCTTTTGCAAATACGTAATCGTCAGTATCATACACCAGCTGAATCTACTCCTATCTCTCCAGAGACAGAACCTACACCGATGGGACCCCCGTTGGTGATCCCTCGCCTTTCCGCTGAACCACCACTACGCATCCCTCGCATCCCCTTGCGCAGGAATGTCCACAACCCACAGGCTAGGGCAGCTCATAACTATAGCTTGGTAGACGACTTAGCGCAATCCCCAGCTGCCATGTCAATCTTGGAAGTCCTCCAGACTTGTCCCACTCAGCGGAAATCATTACTTTCCACCTTGGGGGCAGTTGACCCTGTCGATATTCGACTCATTACCTTTGATCTTGACAGCGGAGAACCTCGTCTTCCCGCCTTGATCGCTTTTCAAATACCAGTAAAAATATGAAACATCACAGTCCATCGATGTATCATCGATGAAGGGGCATCCACGTGCATTATGTCCAAAACAGTATGGCAGAAACTTGGTTCCCCGGAACTCATGCCCTCCGCCATCACATTACGAGCTTCTGACGGACGACCATCCTCTCCTGAAGGGCTCTTTCAAAATGTCCCAATCGAACTCGGGGGCAAGACTATTCTCATTGATATCAAAGTTATCGATGCCCCGCTCGATTATAATATCTTGTTCGGTCGTAGCTACATGTACGCTATTAAGGCAGTGGCATCTTCCGTCTTTTGGACAATGATGTTCCCCCACAATGGGAAGATCGTGACCATCAACCAAGTCTCACATTATGAGCCTAATTCATCTGCCAACCTCAATAACATTATTCCTCTCATCCACACCAACCAAGATGCATATCCACTCATCGAGATGGGTCCTGGGATTTTCAAAGATCCATCCTTGTTAGGGACATACCACGGAGCACCACCACTCCTTCATCCTGCTAATCAAGTATGTGTCATCTCATCTAACAGAACTCACACAGAGGATGCTCGTCCTCCTTAGGAGGCTTCCATCATTCTTGACGTCCCAATAGTCGCAGAACCACTCCTACGGGAGCCTCCTGCGCAGTCGTCGACCCCAAACGTCCATGAATCCACATCCCCTCAGGGGCATAGTCCTGTCTAGGAGACAGTTCCCCAACCCCTCACTCAAATTCCCTTCTTTTACCCTCCACCAGGTATCAAAGATTTTCAGGTAGCCGCAACGCTCACACTACCCAATATGGTGTTAGCAATCCCAGTCTGGTTTTTACACCCACCTGAGATGGTTCCTCGACCATCCCTTCCCCCACAGGAAGGCCTCCCCATGACGATTCCCATCCTTACCCCCACTACCCCTATACTCACTAACCCCCCTGCTATAGCTGGGGGCAGGAGAAAGAAGAAGGATCCCACCGCTCCACTTCCTCCACACATCCCACCACCTTGCGCACTATGTGAAAAAGAGGGCCACCAAACCAACAATTGTCCATCACTACCTGAATTACGAAATTTGATCCCCCTCAATCAATCTCCCACAACACCCGCCACTACTGCTAGTCCCACCACTACTACCCAGCCTTCCAGTAGTAAAGGGTTGAGGACCAAATATGCTTTTGCTATATGTTCAAAGTATGGACATTACACCCATCATTGCCCAACACTACCATGCTTTCAGTAGACATTAGCGGCTGTACGCCAGAACTTCCAGAACAACCCACGCCCTGCTACGTCCTCTTCAAATATCACTGACATTCGCTATGTCACCACTTCAGTCAATGAATGTATGAGATGCCCTTTCTCTCTCTGCAATTCATTAGCTCATTTTACATACCAGTGTCCTATGATCCTTGAATACCGGCAACGTCAATTGACCCTGCCTCACCAACCCACAGAGGCGATACTTGACATTACCTCGTCACTCGAGGATCTTCATGTCATTTCTCCTGAGCCCGAGGCACTCCCAACGCCTCCATGGTTCTTCGATGACATCTCTGAGGATTTACCCCACAACCCCCCCAACTCTCCTTCTCATTCCCCTATGGACACTCTCCATCCAACCACCACGGGTACCCCTCAATACTTCAATATATGGTTTATGTCGAGTGAACCCTCACCATCTCCTAGCATTGCTCCCTCTGCTTCTCCATCAGGGGGAAACCACACTGTCACCGAGATAACTCCTCACGATCCCTTATATTCCCACCGTTTCCAATGCGACGAGGAAATACTGGAAGAGCTACACCACCCGGACTCTCCCTGGGATGCACTACATCACCGTGCACTCTTCTCTCCACAGGAAGCCCTCATGCCTCCTAACCAAAACCCCATTTACATGGTTGAAACCAAAGATTTTATCCGGTCAGGGCCTATCGATTGGTTCAACAATCCCATTCCTGCCCCCGACTCTTTTGAAGAAGGTAATATGGCCAACATTTCCCCCACCATCAAAATCGACATTTCCATTAAAAATGGCATCGTCGAAGAAATCATCATTGGAGCTGCTTGCACTCCTTAGGAAATCGCTGCATATAAATCCCTCTTCTAGGAATATAGGGATATTTTCACCTGGTCATACACAAAAATGCCTGGCCTCGATCCCTCTATTGTCTAGCATCGCATCGACACCTGGCCTGACATCACACCAGTTCTCCAGAAACAACGACCGCTACACCCATCCAAAGCCGTGGCTATCAAAGCCGAAATTGACAAATTACGTATGGTTGGGTTTATTTAACCCATCGCTTACACTTCATGGGTTTCCAACCCTGTACCCGTCGACAAAAAACAGGGCACTATCCACATTTGCACAAACTTTCATGATCTCAATAACGCATGTCCAAAAGACAACTTTCCAATGCCTTTCATCGATCAAATTATCGACGAATGCGCCGGCCACGAATATCTCTCCTTTATGGATGGATTCTCTGGCTATAACCAAATTCAAATCTACCCAACCGATCAGTATAAAACCACATTCATTACCCCGTGGGGTACTTTTGCATATCGTGTCATGCCTTTCGTCTTAAAAAATGGCGGCACAACTTTCCAGCGGGCGATGACATACATCTTTCACGATCTGGCTGAAATCATCCTCGCCTATTTGGACGACCTCACAGTTCGATCCAAGAAACACACCCAGCATCTCGATGATTTACGAATCATCTTTCAATGGTGTCGTCAGTACAACATTCGCTTGAATCCTCTCAAGTGTGTGTTCTGCGTCACCGCAGGGCACCTCCTCGGTTTTATTGTTTCCCAAAGAGGTATTACCGTGGACCCCCTCAAAGTCCAAGCTATCACCAAAATTCCACCTCCCCGAAATTTGCGACCACTTTAGAGTCTACAGGGCAAAGCTAACTTTCTTAGACGCTTTGTTCCCGATTATGCCATACGCGCACACGGTTTCCTCCACTTACTACGTCACGACATCCCTTTTCACTGGGACGACTATGCCCAACAGTCATTTGACGATCTTAAAGCAACGCTTTCAAATGCACCTTTAATTAGTGCACCTGACTACAATCGCGACTACATCCTCTACCTATCAGCATCAGCTGTATTAGTAGCCGGCATCCTCGTCCAACTCGGAGATGACAATCGTGAACACGTCATTTACTACGTTAGTAAGAACCTCTCAGGACCACCCTTGAAGTATAAACACGAAGAGAAACTTTCTCTTGCAGTTGTCCTCGCAGTCCAGAAACTGAGCCATTACATTCTTCTTCGCACCACAAAGGTCGTCGCAGATTCCAACCCTATGCAATACTTGCTCAGCCGTCGACAAGTTAACGGAAAATTCGCTCGATGGATCGTTATCCTTCAGGAGTACGACCTCAAGTTCTCAACACCTAAGAGTAAGAAGGCCCTCATTCTCACGAAACTTGTCACGACCCTCCCCTCTGACACCACCAGTGCCCCCGTCAACACCGACTTTCCTGACGAACATATCTTTTACATCGCTTCAGATGATCCTTGGTATGGCGACCTTCTCATCTACCTACGAACTCAAAAGTTTGGTACCCATCTATCATGAGATGATCGTCAGTGTATTCGCCATTAGGCCCCCCGCTATCTCCTCATTGGAGACATTCTATACCGGTGGGGCGTCGACACCATTCTTCGTCGATGCCTGACTATTGACGAGGCTGACAGAGTCTTAAACAACTGCCACAGCGGTGCATGTGGGGGCCATATTTCGGGTATATCCACTGCTCAAAAGATTATCCGAGTCGGTTGCTTTTGGCCTACCCTGTTTCATGATTGCATTCATGCCATGAAACGATGTGAGCAATGTCAGCTCTATGCCAACAAATCCCGGGCTCCCCCCACTCTTCTTCACCCTGTCATTACTGCCGACCCTTTTTGTAAATGGGGCATCGACTTTATGACTTGTAATCCCCCCTCCAACAATGGTCACAAATACATTGTTGTCGCCGTCGATTACTTCACCAAATGGGCCGAAGCTATGCCCACTTTCAACAACACCGCTGACACTGCAACGCACTTTTTCTTTAACCATGTCATATCCCATTTTGGAGTACCACTCCAACTTGTTTCCGACCATGGGAAACACTTCGAGAATGATATATTCATCGAACTCTCATCTCGGTTAGGCTTCTCTCATGAGTTTGCCTCACCATATTACCCTCAGTCAAACGGACAGGTCGAGGCAGTTAACAAAGTCCTCAAGACCATGTTACAACGCACAATTAATAAACATAAAACCAATTGGCATCACATGTTATTTTCCATGCTATGGGCTTATCGAACAACGGTGAATACCGCTACTGGTTTCATACCGTTCCATCTAGTCCATGGGGTCGAGGCAACTCTTCCCATCGAGTGCGAAATCCCCACCTTACGCACCGCAATTGAGATATTACCTGACACAGCTCCAATGGAGCAACGCTTGCTGAACTTGGAGTCTCTGGATGAAGATCGTCGATCTTCCTTACAGAACAACGAGGTAGCTAAAAAATGATCCAAGGCTACCTTTGATCGCCATGTCAACCTTCGATCATTTCGCGAAGGCGACCTCATCCTGGCTTATGATATCGCTCATGATACCTTTGGCCACGGAAAATTTGAATCACTTTGGCATGGCCCTTACATTATCCAACATTGCCTCACCAAAGGCGCCTATATCCTAGCCTCTCCCGAAGGCCTCTCTCTTAAAGAACCCGTCAACGGGTTGTATCTCAAGAAATTTTATGCTTAAAAGTAGTCATTCTACTTTAAGTTATTTCTTTTCTAGTGTTTTTAATATTTTTCTCCTCCCCTCTCATCTAAACTATCCTTTGTGATATTGACAGATGCTTCCTCCACCAGCCTACCACATTGGTTATGCCGACGGCGCCAGCCGTTAGACGCAAAATCTCGCTTCGGCTACTTGGGCTCTCTACACCCCCTCACATGAAATGCTACATTGAAGCGACATATGTTTGGGGCCAGCAACCAACAACCAAGCCGAGTACACTGCGGTCATTGGCCTCCTGGCCGACGCCCAACGTCATCATATTCATCACCTTAGCGTCTTCCTCGACTCTCAACTAGTCGTTCTCCAGCTCAACAATGTTTACCGTGTACGCGATCCGTGCCTCTTTCGCAAATACCTGCAGGTTAGGATTTTATCTCGACATTTTGATTCCATTACATTTACACATATTCCAAGACAATTGAATCAAACAACAGATCAAATAGCTAACATGGTGTTAGATTGGCATATATCACATCAAGCTACACATACATAAACATCTCAGAAATCCTGTCACAACATATATATAGAATAGACATCATCAAAATCATCAGCAAAAAACACATGTAGACAACATCAAGATCTCAAAATATGTATACTCATGTATATATAAAAATCCCATCAGGCCATCCGAATGTTTACATACAAAAATACATGTATCCACAGGCCAATGTAGCACCTCGGTACAAAAAATGGGCTCACCATCCTATATACAACAACAAAAAAAATGTACATCATACACCACTCAGGGTGCCTCTATCGCACCACCACCTGCCCCAGGTGGTGGTGGACCACCCACATGACCCTCCTGCCCCGGCGGCAGGCGTCCACTCGTCATAGCCGCAAGAACTGCTCCTCACCGCACTATGGCCCGCCATGGGGGCGATACCCCTACACACTGCTCCAGGAAACCCTCGTCCTGGATGCGCGTCCACATGCCCTTAGGCACATCCTGTAGAACCGTCTCCAGATGATGACGTATGTCATCATAATCCACTCCGGTCGTCGTCGGAGGAGCGTGTGATGGCCTTGCACCAGGGTCATCGTACCGACGCCTCCTCGCTGCCCACTCCGGCTCAGCTGGTCACCCCGCAACACCCTCCTGCCGGTGCCTCTCTCCTTGCGGTAATCTCTCCAGCTCTCGATGAGCCGTCACTCTCTGCATCTCTACCTCGCGCCCATGAGGTGCCACATCTGCACATGCAAAAAACAACAACAACAGATAGTATCAGCATCTATATCATATACATATGGACTGATATCTCAAAATACAATATAATAAAAAACATACCAACATACTAAACATACCTCGATGGTCAAAAACCTCCCCAGGAGGTAGCACCATGTCTGGGTCACCCCAGAAGTCCACCCTAGCATAGGGGTACTGAAGTACCACTTGCGGCATCTGCCGCCATATCCGTTCCGCCTCTGCCAAAAAGAAGTGGCCACCTTCACCACCACTGTGGCGAACCAAAACTGTCGACCACTGCCTCAATCGCGGCTCTCGTGGCCCAAGAATCTCCAGCAGAACCCTCGGGCGCAACATCGACACCCTCTCTAACAACCAGGCCACTAAGATGGACCCGAAAGCAAACTCTCCTCCATCCGTGGACCGACAGTGGTCCAACTGTGCCACCATCCTAGCATGGAGTGTCAGCCCCCACGTGAACTGCTCGCCGGCCACCACTCTCTCTAGTACCAACAGCTGGCCACCACTAATCCGCTGGGTCGTAAGTGACCCATATATCCGAACAATCATCACCGCTATACAACGATGGGACAGGGAGTCTATCGCACCGATACTCACCACCGTCCTAGACATAAAGTCCCGACCTGAGCAGTATCTCTGGACAATATCGGCCAGCGAAATGGTCCTGGGCAACACCGGCTCCGTCGGTAGGGGCGTTCCCCGAAAGGGGAGCCCAGTCAGAAAATAAATATCCTCCACCGCAGTGAAGGGGATCTGCTCTCCTTGTACGAGGAAGAAGTGCAGCTCCGAACTCCACATCTAGATCAGGAACTGCAACAAATACTCCTGTGCCCATATCAACAGGCACTCAAAAAACTTTAGCAACCCAAAGGTTGCCAAAGTCGCACGCACGCCAGGCCCCTCAATGGCCACGACGTCTCGCAACTGGGCCCAGTCTCACTCTCGCCACCGCACTGGCATCGTCACCACGGTCCACCTGCAGACCACACAGAGTCCTATATCAACTCATGCAACCATCAACAACATCAAAAAGACTCATTTTTTACCCTTCAACCTTGCCTCCTAGGCACGGATTTTTTACCCACAGGCGCGCACACATGCGCACCTGTTCATTACACAGGCACGCATCTATGCACGCTTGTACATTGCACAAGTGCGCATCAATGTGCACTTGTTTGCTTCACAGGCGTGCCCTTACGCACGCCTGTTCACCATACAGACGTGCACATGTGCGCGCCTGTCAAACCCACAGGCGCACACTGGTGCACGCCTTTTCAACTCACAGGCGCGCCCTTAGGGCGCACCTTAAATTCTTCCTCTCACGCACCCATGCACGTATATTCAGTGTACAGGCTCTCACTCATGTGGGCCTCTCACCGAGTCGCCCGTGCATGGGGGGCCCACTCCCCCTAAATACCCCTGTACGCCCCCCCATACAAACCCTGCCCAAAAATTGAAAACCTATTTCTATGCAGGATGATCAGAACACTAACCTGATACTCGCAAAACCTCAATCGACTGCCTCGTCCTCCCCGAATCTCCAAAACTCCTCTGAAACTGCTCGTCCACTCACTATTGAAGCAGGTACAAATGAGGTGGCAATGTGGGCCCTACAACTATATATAGGCCTTTTGCTAAACTTCCACTCACCATTCCGGGAGCCCAAGGTGTCCATTTTTCAAACCGTCTTCAGCCACGGGATCAGCATCCCGCCACCTACATCACAACTGTCCCTGGGTCAATTTTCATCCTGAGCCCCCGTGGCGCCTTTTTTTCATATCATGGTCAGGTACGCACATGCATTGTCACATTTATCTAATACATGCTCATATCTTTGATTCTCTTCAGATATTGTTCACTTTGGGTATTTGTTTCTCATATGTGCAGGTACTTGCTCCTCATCCCTCGGCATCACCCCTTCAGGTATATACTCAACACTGGCATGTAGTCTTTCCCGCTGTATCGCACTTTCATTTCTAGTCACACCCTCTGATGTTTACCTCTAGGATCTCCATTCCCGGCTCTGCAGTACCCACGCCTCCATTTGCATCATCGGTACTGTTACCCGGTAGCATTCTAACCCACATGAGTTGTCCCATTCATAGCACCCTTTGCCAATTTTTGACACTCATGCTGTTCTTCATTACCCTTTAGGGATGGGAGTCCTGATAGTCTTTCATCATGTTGCGAATCAACCACATACTTCTTCTCCTCATTTTTCTAGCTTTCCATATGGACTCCCAGATTATCTCTTTACGGTTCTTTTTTTACCTGCACCTCCGCAGTATCATGAACCCTTCATTTCATCCACCATCAATTTTCCCATATGTGAACCTATCTTCATTTCACCTACCTCATACATAAACTCACCAATGGGGCCCCCACCCTTCATCCATTTTCCAAGAAAATTCTTCCCTCCCTGGGGCACTCATTTCACACTGGGGCACCCATTTTTGTATTTGTACATTTTTTCCCCCAAATTATTCGTTATTTATTGTACAAACACCTTTATTTTTCAGTCATTTCATTATCCTTTTTTTTCGTCACCATTGGCGACCTGCTTCCCTCCTTTTGGCCAAACGCAACCCATGTCACCCTTGGTTGGAGCATCACTCATCATCTACCCTAGACGACATCATCCACATATTCAGAGTACCCCACAGGTCACTTACCTCTACCCTCTGTAGTTGTTCACTTTGTCCCGCCTCTGGCACAACTCATCCCCGGTCTTGTCATCCCCTTGACACTCAACCTCATTACACGGTTGCAACCACTTTTTATCTCATACATCCTCCAACCAAGGGCAGTCTTGAGTCTTCCCACTTTTTGACTTCGTCCATGTACCTCTGCCACTTCCTCACCTTAGTAGATTCCATGAAGTCCTTTTCTTCTGGGAGTCACGTTCCCCTTTTTCTCGACATCAACACCATTTTTCCAGAAGGGCGACAGTATCTTGATTCTCATTCTCCATTTAATGAGAGATCTTGGATGGCATAGGGGGAAACACCATTGCTCCCTGCTGTCGTTGGCCCCCATAACATTTGACGCCAACACTTTCTCATGTTATGGTGGGTCTTACTTTGCGACTATTGCAGTTATTTCTATCATTTTCCGAATACCTCTGAACTTGGTAGGGCCATCAATGCCTGCATCATCGCCGATACTTATTTACGCGATCATTGCCTATTATTCAGAGTATGTTCCTTTGCAGAATTATCTTCTGCCTTTATCATCAGTGCCCCCGAGGGTGCTGCAGTTGTCTACACCAACACTCCAGTCATCTTTTTTCAGGGTTACATAACACGAGCATGGGGCATGCCCACCTCGTTTGTACACAGTTGTATATTTTACGCACCTTATGGAAGGGCGGGTCCTACCAGTTCCTTTCTCCTCCAAAGGATTGCTCTGAATGATCCCACTATTTCTCTATCTTACAACAACATTCTCAGTAGAAGAAACATTGATGGATTTCGGCTATACGTATGCTCCTAACCTCATCCATCATGGGGCATCTGTTATCACTGAAATTTCGTCAGCACGTGGTTACAAGAACTCAGCATCGTCAAACAGTGATGAAGTCATTCATGGACTTGAATTAATCTCACAGCATTCAAAAAGGGCAAAAAACTATACAAAGTAGTGAAAAATTGAAGAACGCTTTACAGAAGTTGGGCGCGCGCACACATGCGCGGAACAGGAACGTATCGTGCGCGCATACGCGCACGATGCGCGGCTGTTTGCGCAAAAATCCACGCACCTACTAAACGACGCATTTATTGAAGTGGTCGACCTCCCAACCACTTATGGATCAGCTCCCAAGCCGATTTGACCCTCAAATCTGAGCTGAATCTGAATGGTAGGCTGGTCAAAGACCTAATAATGCCCTAAATGGCCTCTTTTCACACTACAAAGCAGTTACACAAAAGCCCAAAGCAATGCTATAAAAAGCCATGAATGCACCTCATTTTCTCAAGGAATTTCAAGTAATGTTATGCTGCCTAGATTGTTTTAAGGACTCCGTCCTTGACAAAGACACATTGGCACCATTTCATTGAGAAATCCACCTCTCCATTGAGTGGATTTTCAAGGAGTTCTTTCACCACCATTTTCAATTTTCTTGTTGTAAGGAGAGCAAGCTTGTGAGGGTCCAAGAGCCTTCCCTTGGAGGAAGAAGGGACTCATTGTCCCCTTTCTTCTTGGTGCTTTGATTTCATCAATAGACCAACATATTACATTGGTGACATGGGTGTTTTTGTTTTTGTTATCTTTATGTCCCTATGCTTATGGTTTTAGTTTGTATTAGTTTAATTCTTGCTTATAGTTTTGTTTTTCTTTCTCTAACTCTTTCCTCTACAACTGTCATGCTCAACAAGACCCAACTGGGCATGCAATCACCTCTTATTTTCTCACCAAGGTGATGAAAAGGGTGCAACACCTGGTATTGAACAAGTATATACCATTGGAAGTCTGGGGAATACACTCACCTGGGGAGATCAACAAATCCTCGAACCCATGGACGAAGTAGCCGACATACATGCCATATATTATGATAAAAAAAGGAAGGCTATCATATAGAGAACCACCAATAAGATAAGGATCACTTTAGATCGCTCCATCATCATCACTACATAGGAACATCTGATCAACACAGAGCATGCTAAGACGGTCGAACTCATCGACACAGGGATGATAATCACAGATGCCACCCTAGACAGAGATAAAAGAGATGAAGAGGAGCTGGCTGCTACCCTGAAGGAATTGGAACATTTGTGCCACTTGGAAAAATACTATCAGGACACTACACAGGCCACGATGTTCCTCAAGAGTGAATTCCAGGAGGCCTACAACAAGTTTACAGATGAGCGGACACTATTCACTGCAAGGATATCCAAGCTCCAGGAAAACACCCTCATGTCACTTGTGATGTGCAAAGATATGGAGCGGTGTTACGAGAACGCATAACAAGCCCTCGAGAGGGTCGAATAAATCTGTGCAGTCGAACAGGGATGAGATACAAAAGAACATGACATTTGGGTGCTAAAAGAGAGTAGCCTCGATTGCATAAGGAAATTGGTCGAGTGTTGGGAAAAAATGGCTTGGGAACCTCACCGAGAAATTTAAGAGAAATGGGCCAAGTGCAAGAAAAACTGGATCAAGATCAGTCGGGTGATGAAAGACATCGGACTCCCCGAGTTTGGCACACCTGATGAATTTGTCGACTTGTGCAACATAGTGAAATCGCACATCGAGCAAGACTCATCATGGGTTGAAGAAATAACAAAGGTGACAAACATGGTGCCAGGTCAGGTGCGGCAATTTATAGAGCACCCGATCAAAGTTTGGGCTATGCTGCAACAGTTAAGTGCCAGTATAGTCAAGTATAGGGCACATGCGGTAGAGATAAGAGAGATTCACTCAGACCTAATGGAACAACATATATTCCCATACGCCAACACCTGCGAGGATCTATTCATCAAGTGGTCGGAGTACGAGAAGAGTCACCCTCTTAAGTGATATCTTGAGATGACTCTTAGAAAAATTCATAGGAGAGAACGCCATGTGGAGAATTTTGTTTTGCTTATCTTCACTTTAGTTGTTATTTTTATGTTATAAATGAGAGCATCGACCGATTAGTTAAAGGTCGATGGTTGTTGTAAGAAACTCCCATTTTTGGTTTTGTTAAGAACTATTTCAGAGCTTCCTTTAATTGATAAGTCCTTTTGGACCAGAGAAAAGTTTATGTTTTCATCAAATGCGTGTATGATTGGATGTGGAGAAGAACTATTTCCTATTTCGTCTCATGAATGGATTTTGTAACGAGTAAGAGCTACTAAATCTATTGATAAGTTATATGATGCAATGTTTTACAGTTATTTCTTTAACGATGAAAATAAATCTTTGTGTTATTATGTGATTGATGATTAGAGTTGAGTGAATTATTTTACTTTCCATTGTTTATCACATGCATGTTTTCTGATAATAATTTGTATCTCAGTCAGTAATTGGAATACTCACACAGTTATCATATTAGTACTAGGATTGTGGTAAACGATCAACACCTGCATGCTAGACTAAAGGGTTATCCCAAGCTCAACCTCTTCTCCAATAGCTAAACTTGTTCCCTCTTTGTTACCTAGTTGGTTTATACCGACTTTCATCTTACATCGGTCCCACCTAAGAGCAAATACAAAAAGGAGAACGCCTGGACTGAACGAGAGACCTTCACAAGAAAACGTAAAGCCCATCAATTAATTGGTCAGATCACAAGATCTGGAGAACCATTCCACCATTAAACACTGCAGAGTCTAATTAGGCATCGGTGGCAGGTTTGGGACCTACTGTTGGGTTAAAGGGATTTAGAACCCATCAACACAACCCTTCATGAATCAGTTCAAAGGAGGGTCTGACAATCTCGGACAAGGCCATGGTACATACTAAAACCCTGGATAGGCTGCGATTCCACAACAACAATATTTCCTGGGAGCTTGGGACTAGATGCCACAAACCCATCTCCCTTTTCTGGCCATGCTCAATCTTCCATACTTGTATAGATTCAACATGCCCCCCCGTCCCCACCAAGATTCCTTCCAATATTCTGAAATTTGAAGGCAAGACTGGTGAGGATCTTGGTGATCACATCACTACTTTTCATCTTTGGTGCACTTTGCTAGCGGGAAACCCCCCCCTATGGCTACACCAGGGTTTACAATGTAGGAATATCGATGACTGTGTAAAATTGTCCTACTTTTCTAACTACCCCAAACGTATCCCAGACTCATACATGAAAGACAAAGTGAGAAGGATCAGGTAACTGTACCTTTTACTCCATGTCTGGTGTCGATCCTCTCATGCTTGATAGCTCCACTGACTGTAAACCTCCTCCCAAGGCTGGCCTGAATTGACAAGAAGATAAACAAGAAACTGCAAACATTTCATATATAAATCATGGGTTAGATGTTAGAATAAAACATAAATCAAATGCAAACATTTGACACATCATATTTCAGGATAGGAAAAGTATTTCTTTTATTGATATCACAATGATTACTTACAACAAGGTCAACAAATGCTCCATGAACTTGGTCCGGGCTCCTCTTAAACAAGCTCCAAGTGCACCACCACGTATCTTTCTCCTCTCAACCTTCTTCTTGGGAAATGGAATAGGCTTATGATGGAGGAAAACGGGAAAAATGGGGAATTCTGATGCAATTCTCACAACAAGGTTGCGAATGCTTGGGGCAAGGAGGGGATGTGAAACAGACAGAGTTTCATTATTCATATGCTTATATTGGGAATAAGACCCCAAAAAATCATTTTATATGACAAAAGGATGGTTATTCAGTTGGGTGACGAGCTATAGGCGGTGGATTAGTTGGGAAACTACCCAATAGCCCGTAATCTCAACGAATTCCTTGCAACTTTTGCAAGTATACGTGGGATGTAATGGTGCAACTAGTGTACATACGTAGGATGTAGTGGTGCAACAGGCATGTGTACGTAGGCAGTAATAGTGTAGGATGAGTACATCTTGAAAAAATGAGTTTTTAAGAAGATCAACTTAGTGATGGCTTGGAAAAAATAACAAGTAAGAGGGCCAAGTGCCAGGTATGCATGTCTGGAGCAATTTAGGGTTATAACATCAATAACTCCTAGATCCTTCAAAAATTATTCTGCACATTTCTCGGTCCACACAAAATTCTTGTCCTTCTTATCTAATTCCATAATCAGATTGCTATATTCGAAAAACCCTTGATGAATCATTGATAATATCCATCTAAACCCACAATGTTACGTAATTATGGTACATTCGTCAGCACAGGCCATTCGATAATAGCCTTTACCTTTGTTGGATCCACAAAGATACCTTTTCCAGAGATAACATGCCATAATTTATAAATTCTCGATTGAAAAAAGAGCATTTCGACAGTTCCCATGATTTGTTCCCTCATAAACACTGTAGCACCAAGTGCAAAGTTCGTCAAGTTATTCTGTCCTCCAAGAATATGTCAATATGTCGTCAAGGAATACTTGATGAAAGTAAGGTAGAGTCTCCATGACCCATCCTTCTTCCATATGAAAATAACAGGCACATCCCCCCATGGTGTCACACTCAGACGTATAATTCATCGGTCTAGAAACTCCTTCAGTTTTAATTTCAACTACTATAACTCAGGGATCGACCTCCAATAAGGCGTTCTCGCTATTTGTTCTATTCCAAGTTTCGAGTCGGTTTTAATCTCAACTCAATTGCGGCGACAATCTGGGTAAATTTCTGCAAACATGTCAGCAGTACTCATGCCATGGGAAGGCCCTTCGAATACTTTCGTCAAGCTCTTGTTGTTCGATGCCAACATCGCATATAGCTTGCTTCCCTGTGCATGCTCTCCTGTAGGTGTAGGGAAGAGTGAACCTCAGGGATACTCCCTGTTTTCTTCCTACAATCACACTTCTCCTTCCCTCATCGTCGGTCCAACTCAACCACTTCACCTTACTGTTGAGTATCGCATCATGTGAGTCCAACTAGTCCATACTGATTATGATGTCATTTGATCTTAATATCGTGAAGTACAGGTTAAAATTCGTTACACTAAACCCCAGGTTAAAGTGACAGTTCATGCCCCTTCCTTCAACATTCTAGTTGGCTTCTGAAGCCACATCGACGAATATAAACTTGTCTTGTCAAATCCTTTACCGAAATCCCTTCAGTGCGGTACTAGAATTAGATCTCTCTGTAACACTGGGGTCTAAAAAATACTAAAAGTTTGTTTGGCGATGGCACTTGACGCCTCGAGCACAATGGACTGGTGCTCATCCTGGTGATTATTTACTGCGATCATGAATCCAATGGGCCTTACGCATCTCCGCCACGGTAGTGCATCCTGTTGACTCAACCACTCTAGCCCTTTCAACCAGACAGTCTTGATGGTAATGTGTCTCTCCACATGTCCAAAATCCAGTCTCGGTCTAGTACTTTGGGTCCCTGAAGTAGTAGTTGTTGGCTCACCATATTGAAACCATGGTTTGTTCTGCTAAATAGGCCCAAACGACAACTTCTGGCACTGTTTTCGTGGATGTGATAGTCCCTGTAGGGTGCCCTCTGCTGAGGAACCTATCGTCACGCTGTTGTGAAAAAGGTTCCTATAGACATATATCGATACCAAGATGTCTGGTCTAGTCGATGTCTGATGCTGTTGCACACTAGATGTTGTTAGTTCAGACGATCTTATAGGAGTCCTGCCCAGACTCCCACGGTCAAATCTTCCTTATCTTAAGATGCCTATTGGACTTCATCGTGCAATGCCTGAGGCATTTAAATCCTCACATTCACACAAAATCTGGAGTTAAGGATGGTCACGAACTTGCTGATCTCAAGCTTCTTCATGTTCAGATGCGTGGAATACCAAAGTAGCTCCATAAATATTGTCTCATAACCCAACACCATACGACCACCCTGTCGTAAAGCGCTGAACTCATCGAGCTGGCGATCGACAATTTCCTCTGACAATTAATTCTCATAGAATCGTTCCTCGAACCGTTCCCCTAACACGGATTTGACGACCATGTTTAGCCGAGGGAGGAGCTTCTTCCTTCATAGAAGAGCACACCCCTTGGATGAAGACCACCTATGCAGACCTTCATGCTGGAGTTCGTAACCATGAAGTGTGAAGCACATCACCTTGATCTCCATCCATGCCTCGGTGGCTGAGCCGTCCGCGACACTCATGAAATTGGGAACTTAATCTTCTATAATTTTCCATGAATGCGACTAGTACTTGCTGGGGTGCGCTGTAGATCCTCAGGGGTTCAGGCACCTGGCCTTATTGTAGTACAGATGGTTAGTCAAGGCCTCTGACATTTCCCTGGAAGGACCCGATCAGACTCAACACATCCCACATGAAAATTTGCTCATGCTCAAGAGTTGTTATTCTCCTTGGGGGTTGGACCCCTCTGGCACTGGTGCTACTGGAGGCTTTGCATCTCCTCCCTTGGCACGACATCACAAATCTCTATGACGTCCTCTAGCCGTGATTACCACAAGGACAGGTTAATAATTCAATTAGTGCTAAACATTAATCAAGGGATTAATTCAGTGGAAGTCGTGGCTATCCACAGTCCTAGTGTTGAACCCGCTCTGATACCATATGTAATGACCCCACCGTTACAACAACAAGCGATGTAGAACATGGCACGATTTTTTTTTTCTTAGTGTTGTGTTAGGAAATTAACATCATACTAAGAGTGACATCATTGACACATCAATCACATAAATTAGAGGAACAATAGTAATGCATTAATAATCGAATATGTGACAATGCTGAAAAACCATCACCATGTACCACAACCCGCATGTCGATGTAGTAACTCAAAAATAACAGTCGCTAAACACAGAGTCTAAGATCATCGATCTCATAATTCTGTCAATCCTAAACATCGATTAATCAAGGCACATGAGAATCATTCTCATAACTCGAGAGTGACCATGGTAAATTCAAGGCACAAGAATTTATAAGATAATTTTGAGGCGCAACGCCCCGTCACACAAAATACGATCATCCGTAATAATTTTCATTACGCGCTAGAAGACTAATGTCCAAGAATGTCATTTATTACAAATCTAGATGTGCAAGAAGTTTAATATCTAATCCATCATAAATTACATAGAATCCTTAAGCGTGAGTAATAATTATTAATTTACAACACCATTAAGGGCGCAAGGAAAAATTCATGAGATTAAGGCACAAACAAAATAATCAATCAAATCCCATTCATCAATGCTCAAGCCCTAGTGTAGTCAACAAAATTTCACCCCTATTCCATGGCATGCTAGAAGTATAACTTCAATAACAATCATCCCTTCAATAAATTCCTTGTGCACGTAGTAAATAACTAAACGACGTTCATTAAATTAAATTCAAGGTTCCCTAAAAACCTAATCAAAGGAGTATCCTTGTGTAACCCTAATCGGTGCGCGCAATAAAAAATTAACACAATCCATAATATAGCTTGGTATAACCACACATGTGTAAACTGGTTCCTGGACCAACACACGACAATGTGCGTAGAGGCATGAGAGTAATCATTACTTTAATTCAAAAGCGCACAAGTTCCAATCGCAGGAAGTTTGAGGCGCAAGGGAAAAACATTAGGTTTTTCCAAGGCACAAAGCAATCACTGTTTTTAATTATAAGGTGTGAATGTAACCCATTGCGAAATCAACATACATTCACATTAATATTTAATGCGTGCAAGAATTCTAACCCTAAGCATTTATTCACTAACATTGAACAAAGGCGCGAGGTAACCCTCTCTTAACCACTCAAGTGTGCATTAAATTACAAGGTTTGGTGCAACTCAACTTCAAATCCACTTCTAAATATGGTCATGAGTTAATATTATTAATTAAATTCTGGTTAAGGGTTTCTAAAATTTCTTACCTCCGAGGAAAATTGGCCAAACTCTTCTCAACCCTTAAATTTGTAAGCATATCTTATTAGACATTATATGAGTGCACTAAAGTTATATTTAAATGAGTCATTCGAAGAGAAAGTGGATAACATCCAAAAAGGGGTTTAGTTTAGTTTTTTTTTTTTTTTACCCAAAAATTCCAGTTTTAAGAAAGTCTCTATCAGAAAACATATACAAGTGATTGATAAGGTGTGGGGGAGGAAAATACCCCCAAGGCCATAACAAAATGAACACAATTAAAATCAAGAAACCCTAACCCAAGTTGGAACCTCACAACGAGTCAACATTTTAGGGTAAGAACCTCGTTGGTAGGCGATGTGGCACAATGTCCAACTGTAAACAATGTCCATGAAACAAGTTCCAAGACAAATTGAAATGGGAGGTAGGGAATCCAAGGGGAAACTAAAATGGAAACCCCACCACCATCAATGAATTCGAGCTAGAAAATACACCCCTAATGCCGATAGTTACAGAAAAAGAAATTCGGATCACCGAATCCAATATTTCGAGACATTGACTTCTATGAAAAGACTGACAGACACAATATTCTGCACAACTTTTGAATGAATGCATCGAGTTTATGGATTCCATTTCATTTGATTCTGTAGCAGCATTAATTAGGGATTATTTTTAGATAGACACTGGCCTTTGTTTCAATTCTTCAGTAATTTAGTTATATACAAATATTTTTATTTAGAACATAAATTTGGCATCTTTTCCATTCTGCATTAAATCCTACCGAGTGGATGACTTAAGATCTATCGGATTTGCATAAGGTATACTTAAAGGAAGAGGCTACGAAACCTACACTGTTACTTGATGCCTGAGTCAACCATAATAAACAATGGATGGATATATGAATAACCATAATGAAACAAGAAAAGGCGGATTTGAAGATCCAAACCCTGTGATTTAAAGCACCTAAAGAGAAAATTCTTTGGTACCTCCAGTTGTATTGATTTCAAATGAGTAATGTACAGAAACAGGTTCTATGCCTATGATTAGAAAAGATTTGATTTGGCCAGTATGATGCACTGCGAATTAATACAACCTTCAAATTTGGAAACTCTATCCAAAGCCATCGTGCTAAATTTTCAAATTTGGAAACTTGCGTACACACTCAATCTAAAGCATTGGTATCTGATCAACTCTATGAGCAAGTAATTGGCAACTGCCCCAGTTCAAAATTCGATGTAGGGTTGTGCAATGATTTGGAGAATACACTGTATAATGCAATGGGAAAATCAATATTTACAGTATCTATACTCCCATAGCTAATTCATCCGAAAATACGAGAGTAAGTAATATCTAACTATTGATCTATATATAAATAAATTTTCTGTGAAATTAAATTATTTGTTTTTTACATTTAGTGATGACATCTTGTCAGCTATGTTCAGTGACATTGACAATCAGAAACTAACCCATAATCTATGTTTCCTTCTCTATATTTACCTACACAATTAGTAGTTATGGATGAAGCTACATAATCAACAAAACCCGCCCCAATACAATGACCTAGATATTCATCATAACACCAGTTTCAAATTCCCACTAAACCGCAATTATCTCTCTATATGCATGCCATCTTTTTCTACGTATTTATTTATTTCTAGTTGACATCTTAAATGAAACAATATTGTTTTTACTAAATAATGACTGTACTTATGATGGTTGTGTAAACAACAACAAGAAGAGGAAATTCCAGCATATGATCCTTGCATCGATGACTACATTAACGCATATCTTAATAGGCCGGATGTTCAGAAAGCCAAGCATGCAACGTAACAAGGAGATCGTCCAACATGTATATATACACAAACTAGTTTCCCTTCCTTATATCATATTACAATTATA
Source organism: Picea engelmannii (assembly GCA_009831015.1). Taxonomy (NCBI): domain Eukaryota; kingdom Viridiplantae; phylum Streptophyta; class Pinopsida; order Pinales; family Pinaceae; genus Picea; species Picea engelmannii. Next base: position 150,318 of record ML797262.1, on the reverse strand, counting down.
ACTCAGATTTAGGATACAGTTCGATACAATTACCCTAGCAATACATTTACAAGATAAGTTGGCGTGGTGAAATTTTTATCCGAAACCATAACCATACAAAAATAAAATTTAAATTTCAATACAATTGACCTATTAAACATGAATACCATAATACGTTGACTTGTTGATGTTCTTTGGCTGTCGACGATCCTCCTTGTTCCTGCTTGCTAATCCCTGATCAGTACCTCCTAGCCAACGCTAGGGGTACTCTTCTTCCCCCTGAGCCCCCCCTAGCCACAAATGAGCCATGCACACGAACCAAAGAAAACTATCACCCAACTCGCTTCCCAAGGTCGTACTACCACTCTCTAATTGAGCTGGGCATCCCAGTCCCCACAGGAAAAATCAGTCAAGAAAAATATCGATAGTGTAACATTACGCCTACCAGATGTGTTCCATTTTCCTTCTCTGCCATTTCTTTTATAGAGTTTTCTTAGTGACTTCTTGCCAAAACGCCATTAAATTATTTTTATTAAAAATTAATTAGGAAAATTTCCCCCCATCCACTTGTCACCTGATCCCTTAGTTGTACCAGAAATTCATTTAATTAATTAATTTAATTTGCCAATTTCCCTCACCCACCTAAAAGTGTTCCTAAAAATGCTCCTCGATGTCCCTTTATTCCCTTACATTCCCTTAATGATTGGGGCCTTTCTTAAAGCTTAGTTGACTTCATTTTAGGAAAGTTCACTACATTAGATTCCTTCTATCTTCCACATTCCTTTTGCAATTAATTTCCCCTTTTTGTCTAAGTTCGAATTTAGCAAGTTTTGCACATAAACAACAATTAATCCTTTAAATAATTTAATCCTCCATTTAATTCTAAATTTGATTTCCCCCCCTTTAAATTCTAATTTTATTTTTTCCCCCTTTTATTAATTGCTTAACTAAATTTTTGTCATATCTTACTTAGACCTAGGCTTTAATTTCAACCAGGCTTAACGATTTTTAAGGGAAAAGTTATAATTAATATACTTTACTGATGCATAATTATTTTAAGGCTGAACATGCCAAGGTACAATATTGTTTTCTAGGTACTTAGGTTCATTTACTCACCAGTGTTAAACTGAGATGTTCCCTTCAAGATGCACTACGTGCTCCAAGGGTGCCACTCACCTTCATTCAAGTTTCATCTATGCAACGTGCCCTTCAAGACACACTATATGCTCCAAGGGTGCCACTCACCTTCTGACTGATTTTGGTAGACGTCCACCCTTGGAGTCAATACTCCGTCGGACGACCTTGTGGGAGACTAAGGGCCTCTAAGGAATAAGGACCATGCCTTATTGCATGCCCTTTAGAATCTTCGTGAGCGACTGTCACAGTCTTCCCTCACGATATCATGGATCTCTTGAACTAGGTAATCGTTAACCTACAATTCGAGCCACGACGAGAGTGTTAGTAGGTTGTGGTAGGGATTGTAATGTCCCCAAGGTCGAGCCCTATTGTATATCATGTCTATGAAGCATAAAGCTTGCATTATGAATTGTAATTATGTTTTATAGGCCGGTGAGCCAAGTTTATATAAGCTGGTGGGCTTATGTGTTATTAGACCAGGGAGCCTGATTTTTGTACATATAATTATGCATAGTATTAATACAAAACATCTCTCCGTGTGGACCAACCACGATGAATGAGTGATGGGGGACTAAGCATCCACAAAGCCTGGGTAAGGGAGAGAGTTTTGAGAGGTAGGAAGAAGGGCTAAGTTGAGGGGGCTTAAACCCTTGAGAACAATATTAAATTATTATTCTAAAAATGATGTGTGAAACGTATTTTCCTTGATCCCAAATCCCTGGAAGGGGGAACATGTGCCTAAAAGTGCACACCAGCTGATGAAGTGCATGCAGCCTCATGGGCGACGTGTGTCGGCCCAAGCGCATGCAATTTAACCCAGGAAGTGAGTCGTGTTGGGGGTTTTTTCGCTTCCCATTTTCCGCGGATGGTTACGATTGAGTGGGTTTGTTGGGCATTCCTCCATCCATCACCTGAGTCGGGGAGTCCATTCTCCATCTTCCATCTGAACGGGCGGGCATTCCCGATCGACCTCTGTTGGGTGTTTTATGCTGGATCCTTTACCTGAACCGTGGGAGTCTGTGCGTGGAATTTCTATACACCTTACGCATCTCTAAAACTAGAGCTGTGAGTCTATCCTTTATTGCTGGTTGGGGAAACCCAAAGTGTCTCGTAATTGCTGAGCCTTGTTATGCTGAAGCGTCTGTCTGTCACCTGTTTTGGGAAACCCATGTTTGTTGTCCTAGTTGACTGTGGCGACCACACAATTCTTGGCTGGGTGTGGTTTGCTGCTATTGTATGCTCGTTGCTAAGCCTTGTTGTTTTTCTTCTTTGTACGGGAACGAGATTAAGGAAACCGGTTGTATGACCTATGTGTAACCTCTCTCTAGGTGAGGGAGGTGATTGTTGTTGAAGAGGTAGGTTTTACCAAGCCTATGAGTGACTCTCTCCAGGTGAGAGAGTGTGCAGAGGAAGGAGAGAGCTCCTGGAAGGAACCTTGTAGCTTCCATAGAGCTCAGAGATTTTGGGTCCAGTCTGTTGCTGAAGCCCAAGGCAAGGGAGGTTAGCAACTGAAGGACTGTCTAGGTGACAGACAAGGTGTATACTCTTGGGGTGGGACAGACATGTGGGGAAGGAGATTCTGTGGGCAGTGGGCATAAGTGGTTCCTGGGAGAGAATCCCCCTTCTTTTACGTGTATTCTTCCTATAAACCTTACCTAGCATAGGATTCCTTACCCGAAGGAGCTTAGTCCTAGCTCGGAGCTGACCTACTGCTGAGAGTGATGAGCAACGTGGTCTAAGGCTGGGAGGTTCGTGGAAGGTCTACATGCAGTTGGTGGTGCGTGACAGTTTCAAAGATAAGTGTCACTATGTTTTGTAATTCTGTAATTAATTAAATTGCATACCTGTGATTCTTGCAATGTTATCACGTATTTTGTTGTGCATATGAATTATTGTTATTTCCATTAAGTCTGAAATGCTAGCAGTAATTCAGTGTTTAACTGTAATTAAGCGTTTTAAGTTCATTAGAATGCATAATGTGTTACATAAGTGTTTTTCCGCATAGTAGCGTTGGCTCGACCGTGGGGTTGATGGCCGAGGGAGTTACAGTATGGTATCAGAGCCTAGTTTCAACGCTGAGCCTGGAAGGGCAGGATAAGTGGTCTATGGACCAAGGTTTTGAGAAGAAATTGTGTTTGGAGGACTAATTTCAGACCTCATAATGTTTCTAAGTGCCAACAGACTACTTGACCATGTTACAAAGCTTAGGAGGTGTAGCGGTATTATAAAACTGCAGCCGGTGTGGTATACGACCATAGGGAAAGAGATAACTCCACACCAGAAGTGTTGGAGCCATAGAATCTGTTCGGGAGGAAAGGAGAACCCTCACGACCGTCAAATCTGGAGAACGTGCACAAGGTTTAAAACCCTTTGGAGTTGCACATGAGTGTGGAAATCGCGATAAGCGAAATCCCAAATTCGTCAGGACCATCCATTAGAAAGGACGCATGGAGAGCGATCAACCTTTCACTGACTCGTGACTTGAAATGGTCTAAGGGTGAGTTCGTGAGAATTCACGAAACGTGAATTCACAATTGGATCACAACCGACGATCTAAGAGAGATCTGGACTGTTAATTGTCCAGGAAGAAATCGACATTTCAGGAATAGGGAGGACAAAGGTGGAAAATCCTTCGACCTCGTGACACACAAAATCCCGATACGCAAAATTCCAATGAGATCTGAGTCGTCAGATCATGGGGAATTAGGACCGTTGGATCAAGTAGATGATAGACCGTAATTTCAGAATTTCGGCAAAAGAAAGTTCGAGATGTGTGGATGCACGAACTCCCTATGCTCGAAACTCCGAAATGAAAAGTGAAAGTAGTGGGGCCCCATGAAATCACTGGGAGTGAGGTGGACCTTCTTAAGGACACCATGTGTCACTACCTTGGTGGGTGACAGCTGTGCTGTGGGCTCGAAGGGTAAGGAAATTAATTTTTGGAAGTTAGGGGTTGGAGAAGGAAGCGAGTATGAGAGCCTCGAGGACTGAAACCCTGAAACTCGAAGTCCCGAAGTCATGAAATCTTTGAAGAAGGAAGAACCGTAGTGGATTTTAACAGTTGGATGTTGGGTAAATGTGGATTGTCAATCCACCCGATTTACACGAATTCGGTAAATCGAAACTCGAGGAGATAGATGTGTCTGCCTTAAAATCTTCAAAGGTCGAAATCCCGAGTAGCACCTAGTAGTCTAGCATTTGGTCATGACCTTTGGTTACGAGGGTAGGGATAAAGAGGGAGCTATCACCCAAAAATTACAGAGTCGAGAAGAACTCGGAAAATTTGTGAAGTCGAAGCATTTTATTAAATCATAATGGTTTTGAATGTGTGGAATTTGCTAAGAATGATGACTTGACAAATCCCTGTTGTCTGCACATGTGTTTGAAGAATATTAGCAAGTGCCATAACCGAATAGGGTTGTCGTTGAGAGCAGAGAATGGAAGAGGTGCATATTGCCTCCAATTCAGAGAACGAAAGAGAAGGAAGGAATGTTAACTTGGGAGTCGAAGGGTCAAACTCTAATGGGCAAGGAAAAGAGATGGATAAGGAAGGACATATGATGAAAATCATTGAAAGATTACAGAGATATGCCCAGGCTCGACGAGATGATAGCTGAAAGCTCATGAAAGTCAGGGATAGGCAAGGTGAATTCAACTTAAGGATGCTGAAGAATCTGGAAAGAATAGAAAATAAATTGAAAAAGGAGAGTGACTCAAGCAAGACAGAGAGTCGCAGGACCCATGAGAGGAAAAGAAGATCAAGGAGTGTCAGCAGACATCATCGTTTCTCCCCAAAGAATTCCAATAGGGAAGCACACATTAGTTCAAGCCCATCTCCTACCAGAAAGAACATGAGATTTGGGATGGATGAATTGAAAGGGGAAATGAACAAAATCAAGCCTCCAACATTCGATGGAGAACATAAGAAGGAGGAAGATGCCGAAACTTGGTTGTTGGGTATGAGGAAATACTTTCAACTGCAGAATTATTCCTCTCATGCAGAGGGCATGATTTCCATGTATCAACTGAAGGGAAAGGCATCCATGTGGTGGGATCAACTTGTGCAGGTGAAGCACATCAGGGAAAGGGACATCACATGGCAATAATTCAAGAGGTATTTCAAGAGGAAATACTTAACTAAAATATATTATGACAGAAATATGAAAGATTTCTTTGAACTCAAGCTGGACAACAAGACCATTGATGAGTATGAATGAAAGTTTTTTGAATTACTGAAATATGTTCCGTTCATCAAAGATGAGTCTGTCAAGATTCAGAGGTACCTGAGTGGATTACTGCCTCCTATTGGGGATAAGATTCAATATGATGACCCAAAGACTATGGAAGAAACGATAAGAAGAGTGAAGTTCTTATTTGAACAACAAAGAGAAAAGCCTACCTTTCGAAAGGCTTGGGATGACCAGAAAAAGTTCAAGAAAGAACAGAGGCAGAAGGGAAATAAACCACCCTTTTTCAGAAAAAGTCCTCAAGGACAACCGTCTCTTAGAGAGCCCAGGAAGGTTGAAGTAGGTGGGCAAATGTCAAGACCGCCACCAATGGAATGTTGGGGTTGTAAAGAAAACCATAGGTACAAGGATTGCCCCCGCATAAATGATAAAGTAAGAGTTCTCCACAATGTTCAGTAAGATGAAACAGTGGAGGACATGGGCAGTAGAATTCCAAGGATCTACACAGTCATGGACAATAAGCAAGATGAGTATCAGTCACACATGATTGAAGTAGAAGGTATGATAAAAAACCAAGCATTTGCTATTTTAGTTGATTCATGGGCTAGCCATAGTTATATAGACCCTAGAGTAGTAGAAAGTTTTCATTTGATAAGAAGCAAACATGAAAAGTCTTAGTTAGTGCAACTAGCTACAGAAACCAAGAGGAAAGTCATGGAGTTAGTCAAGTCCTGTCCTGTAGACATGAATGGACTGAGCACGAAGGTCGATTTGAACATTCTACCGTTAGGCTCTTATGACTGTCTAATTGGGATGGACTAGTTGGACCAACACCATGCCATCTTGGACTATCAGAACAAGGCCTTCACTTGCTTAGATGAAGAAGGGAATCAAAGAGTTGTCCAAGGAATTCCTAGAGCTGTTACTGTTAGATAAATCTCAACAATGCAGCTGAAGAAGTGCTACATAAAAGGCTGTCAATTATTTGCAGCCCAAGTGGGGGAAATGCCTAAGGATAAGGTGCCAAGTATTGAGGATCATGAGGTACTTAAAGAGTTCGAATATGTATTCCAGGAAGTACCTGGACTACCTCTGAAAAGGGATATCGATTTCTCTGTAAATTTGATGCCTGGAGTAGCTCCAGTGTCAAGGGCTCCGTACAGGATGAGTGTGCCAGAACTGAAAGAGTTGCAGCTGCAACTTGAAGAAATTTTGAAGAAGGGGTACATACGCCCAAGAACATCACCTTGGGGTGCCCCGGTCCTGTTCGTAAAGAAGAAGGACAAAACACTGAGATTGTGCATTGATTTCAGGCAATTGAACAAAGTAACGGTGAAGAACAAGTATCCTCTACCGAGGATTGATGATCTCTTCGATTAGTTGAAGGATGCAAAGATATTTTCGAAAATAGATCTAAGATCAGGATATCACCAAGTAAGAATAAAAGATGAAGACATAAACAAGACCACCTTTAGAGCAAGGTATGGTCATTACAAGTTCACAGTGGTGCTGTTTGGATTGTCAAATGCACCCACTGTTTTTATGAGCTTGATGAATGGAGTATTCATGGACTATCTAGACAACTTGACAAGTTTGTCATCGTCTTCCTAGATGACATTCTGGTCTATTCCAGGATCGAAGAAGAACACGAACAACATCTGAGGATGGTGTTGTAGGTGCTAAGAGAGAACCAACTGTATGCCAAGTTGAGCAAGTGCTCATTTTATCAGGAACAAATCCATTACTCGGGACATATTATCTCGAAGGATGGGATAACGGTAGGCCCTGAGAAGATTTAAGCCATTAGAGAATGGTCAGCACCAAGGAATGTAACAGAATCTAGATCCTTCATGGGATTGGCTAGTTATTACAGAAGGTTCATCGCAGGGTTTTCCAAGATAGCTCACCCTATCACTTCCTTACAAAAAAATGGGAAACAATTTCACTGGACAGAGGGATGTGAGGAAAGTTTCCAGTGATTGAAGCAACTGTTAACCAGTGCTCCAATCCTGAGGATTGTATATCCAAATGAAGATTTCATAGTATGCACTGATGCATGGAAAGAAGGAATGGGAGGGGTCCTCAGTTAGAATGGATTCATAATCTGTTACGAGTCTAGGAAATTAAAAGAGAACGAGAAGAACTATGCAACCCATGACTTGGAGTTGGCAACCATAGTTCATGCTCTAAAGAAATGGAGGAATTACCTCATGGGAAGGAGGTTTGAACTCAGAACAGACCATAACGGTTTGAAATATTTGTTTGATCAGCCAACCTTAAATGATAGACAAAGTAGGTGGCTAGAATTTCTGTGTGAGTATGACTTTGAGATCAAGCATATCAAAGGAAAGGAGAATAAAGTGGTTGATGCACTCAACAGGAGGGTGCATGAATTACATGCTACAACCATTAACATGTATCAGACTGATATTAAAAGAAGAATTCTGGAGGCTGCAAATGTAGATTTGTAGTACAGAGAATTGGTAGCCAAGCCACAACAAGGTAAGATGCCACATAAGATGGAAATTTATAAATTGGAAACATATGGAATACTGTTGTACAAGAACATAATTTTTGTACCCAATGTCCAGTGCTTGAAACATATGATTTTGCAGGAGATGCATAATGTGCCTTATGCAGGGAACCCTAGATATCAGAAAACAATAGCAGTGGTCAAGAGCCATTACTTTTGGTTGGGTATGAAGAGAGAGATCGCTGAATACATCGCCAGATGTATGGAGTGCCAAAAAGTTAAAGCTGAGCATAGGCACCCAGCAGGGTTGTTGCAAACTTTACCCATTCCTGAGTGGAAGTGGGAAGTAGTAATGATGGATTTTATTACGGGATTGCCTAGAACAACCAAGCTGCAGGACTCTATCATGGTGGTGGTGGACAAGCTTACAAAATCTGCCCATTTTATTCCACTGAAAACTACTCACAAGGCAACAAATGTTGCTGATATTTTCATAAAGGAAGTGGCGCGATTGCACGGAATTCCTAAAATGATTGTGTCCGACAGAGACCTGAAATTCACCTCGAATTTCTGGAAATGATTGTTCAAAGGATTCAGAACGAATCTAAACTTTAGTACAACTTATCATTCTGAGTCTGATGGATAGATAGAGAGGGTGAACAGAGTAATAGAAGACATACTGAGAATGTATGTGATGGACAAACCATCAAGATGGGAAGACTACCTGGACTTGGTATAATTCACCTACAACAATGGGTATCATGCATCGTTGAAGATGAGCCCATTTGAAGCACTTTATGGAAGAAAGTGCAATACTCCAGTGAGTTGGGATAATCCAACTGATAGAACAGTAGTTGGGCCAGAGTTTCTCAAGGAGATGGAGGACCAAATGATAAAAATTAAGCAGAATTTTAAATCTGCCTAGGACAGGAAGAAAAGTTATGCTGTTAAGAACATAACCCATAGAGAGTTCAAAGTGGGTGATCATGTTTTCCTGAAAGTGAAAGCTATCAGGAGTTCCCTGAAGCTGGGAAGTTGCGACAAGTTGGCAGCCAGATTTTGTGGGCCATTTGAAATCTTGGAAAGGATTAGGCCAGTTGCATATATGCTTGCATTACCTACATCCATGACTGTACATAATGTGTTTCATGTTTCATTTCTTAAGAAATATATACCAGATGCTAATCATGTTATCGATTGGAATGTGATTCAGGTGGAACAAGAAGGTGTCCTGCAAGTGCATCTTGTGCGCATATTGGACAGGAAAAACAAACAACTATAGAATCGAGCTATAGGTCTTGTAAAGGTCCAGTCGACCTGGTATGGTCCTGAGGACGCGACATGGGAGCATCAAGATGTTATGTGGGTAGAGTACCCACATCTTTTTGAAAATTTTGAAAAGCTTGCAGATGCAGTGTAAAGTTGCACTGAGGACAATGCAAAAATAAGGGGAGGGGATTGTAATGTCCCCAAGGGAGAGCCCTGTTGTAAATAATGTCTATGAAGCATAAAGCTTGCATTATGAATTGTAATTATGTTTTATAGGTTGGTGAGCCAAGTTTATATAATATGGTGGGCTTATGTGTTATTAGACCAGGGGGCCTAAGTGTTGAAGGCTAGGAGCTTGATTTTTGTACATGTAATTATGCATAGTATTAATACAAAACATCTCTGTGTGTGGACCAACCACGATGAATAAGTGATGGGGGACTAAGCATCCAAAAATCCTGGGTAAGGGAGAGAGGGTTGAGAGTTAGGAAGAGGGGCTAAGCTGAGGGGGCTTAAACCCTTGAGAATAATATTAAATTATTATTCTAAAAATGATGTGTGAAATGTGTTTTCATTGATCCCAAATCCTTGGAAGGGGGAACACATGCCTGAAAGCACACAACAGCTGATGAAGCGCATGCAGCCTCATGGGCGACGTGTGTCGGCCCAAGTGCATGCAATTTAACCCAGGAAGTGAGTCATGTTGGGGGTTTTTTTACTTCCCATTTTCTGCAGACAATTGCGTTTGAGTGGGTTCATCGGGAATTCCTCCATCCATCACCTGAGTCAGGGAGTCCATTCTCCATTTTTTGTATGAACGGGAGGGCGTTCCCGATCGACCTCTGTTGGGTGTTTTATGCTAGATCCTTTACTTGAATCGTGGAAATCTCTGTACACCTTCCACATCTCTGAAACTAGAGCCGTGAGTCTGTCCTTTATTGCTGGTTGGGGAAACCCAAAGTGTCTCGTAATTACTGAGCCTTGTTATGCTAAAGCATCTATCTGTCACCTGTTTTGGGAAATCCGTGTTTGTTGTCCCAGTTGACTGTGGCGTTCACACAGTTCTTGGCTGGGTGTGGTTTGTTGCTGTTATATGTTTGTTGCTGAGCCTTGTTGTTTTTCTTCTTTGTACGGGAACGAGATTAAGGAAACCGGTTGTATGACTTGTGTGTAACCTATCTCCAGGTGAGGGAGGTGATTATTGTTGAAGAGGCAGGTTTTACCAAGCCTGTGAGCGACTCTCTCCAGGTGAGAGAGTGGGCAGAGGAAGGAGAGAGATCACGGAAGGAACCTTGTAGCTACCACAGAGCTCGGATATTTTCGGTCTGATCTGTTCCTGAAGCCCAAGGCAAGGGAGGTTAGCAGCAGAAGGAATGTCTAGGTGACAGAGAAGGTGTATACTCCTGGGGTGGGACAGGCATGTGGGGAAGGAGAGTCTGTGGGAAGTGGGCATAAGTGGTTCCTAGGAGAGAATCCTCCTTCTTTTACATCTATTCTTCTTGTAAACCTTACCTAGCCTAGGATTCCTTACTCAATGGAGCTTAGTCCCAGATCGGGGGTGACCTATTGCTGAGAGTGATGAGCAACATGGTCTAAGGTTGGGAGGTTCGTGGAAGGTCTACACACAGTTGGTGGTGCGTGACAGTTTCAAAGATAAGGGTCACTATGTTTTGTAATTCTGTAATTAATTAAATTGCATACCTGTGATTCTTGCAATGTTATCACATATTTTGTTGTGCATATGAATTATTGTTATTTCCATTAACTTTGAAATGCTAGCAGTAATTCTGTGTTTAACTGTAATTAAGCATTTTAAGTTCATTAGAATGCATAATGTGTTACATAAGTGTTTTTTCGCGTAGTAGCGTTGGCCCGACCATGGGGTTGATGGCCGGGGGCGTTACAGGGATGCTGCCACACCTCTCCCTCAATATCTCTGGTTTTTGTGCATGACCCCTCTCCTCCAAATGTGAGTCTGATTAGCAAGCTATCATCAGCTTGCATGCATCAATAAACATGTCATATATCTATAAACAACACCATATTATATCAGTCATATGTCACATATGCAATAACATAAATACACAAACCATAAATAGTCCACTCCTTGACTCGATCTGGAGTCCAAGGAGGTCCATCAATGCCATCGACATCCTCAATCTATCAAGATTGCTGCACACTCATGAGAAACCAATCAATAACACCTGTCTATACATAAGAACATAACATAACATCATAAATCACAATCTCATCATCAGAATCCATAAGCAAAGCAATCACTCATATAATGAACTTGATCACTTGCATCCAAGTGTCCTTAAATAATAAGTCACATCGAAGTGAGCGCAAGAACGAGATGTTACACTTTTTCATCAATGACAAAGGTATCTTTCCATCTAGGGATGCTCCCCCTAACTGAACTGTCCTTGGGGATAATTCCCTTGAATGAACTCTTCCTAAAACTGATCTCTCAACCTGAACTGTCCTCTTTATGGTGCTTCCTCATGTAAATCTAAGACATATAAGATAAGCACTCAAAATCATTCATTTTGGAGTAGAAATTACTCCCAGTCTTTGGCGAAGATACTCAAAGGCTTTCCTTGGAAGAGATTTTGTAAATATGTATGCCACTTGTTTTTTTGTGCCCACATATTGAACTTTGATGTTCTTCTCTGCAACCTATTTCTGTAGAAAGTGATACTTGATTGGAATGTGATTCATCTTGGAGTGTATCACCGGTTTCTTTGAGATATTGATGGAGCTTGTATTATCAAAACATTTTGGAATGGGATCATCATACTCAACCTGTATATCTGTCAGTGTTTGTTTCATCCATAGAACCTGTGTACAACATCTTGCTGTTGTAATATAATCTGCTTCGGTTGTAGATAAAGATACTGATTATTGTTACTTTCTTAGCCAAGATACTAAAAACTCACCCAAATATAATGTTGCTCCACTGGTGCTTCGTCGGTCATCAATGCAACCTGCCCAATATGCATCTGTGTAGGAAATAAGTGATAGGTCCTTTCCTTTTGGATACCATAATCCAAACTCTCATGTTCCTTTCAGATATCTGAAAATCCTCTTCACTACTAAGACATATGATTCCTTTAGTGCTACTTGAAATCATGCCACCTGTCCAACTACCTTCATTACACCTGGTCTGGATGTTGTCACATATAGTAAGCTACCAATCATTGACCTGTATTTCCTCTGGTCTGTAGACTTTGAATCACCATCTTGCTCAACTTGCAATTGGTTTTTATAGGAGTGGTAACTGGTTTGAAATCTTCCATTCTGAACCTCTTTAGCATTTCTCTGATATACTTTGTTTAAGAAATAAAAATTACTTGGTTTCTTTCACATATTTGAAGACCCAAAAAGAAGGATAGTTCTCCGAGTAATGACATTTCAAATTCATTTTTCATATCCTTTGTAAATTTATGGCTTAGCCTGTTATCATTGTGCCCAAAAATAATATCGTCAACATAAACTTTAATTAATAAAATACTATCTTGAGTTACCTTGATGTAGAGGTTGTTTTCTACACTTCCTTTTTTGAACCTTGCTTGCTGTAGATATTTATCTAGTCTATAGTACCATGCTCTAGGAGCCTGTTTTAGACCATACAAGGCATTCTTTAATTTACACACATAATCCACATTCTTTGACAACTAAAATTCTTCTGGTTGTTCAATGTAGAATTCTTCTTCAAGTTCCCCATTCAGAAAAGATGATTTCACGTCCATCTGATACACTTTAATATTCTTGGAGCATGCATAAGCTAAGAGAAATCAGATTTCTTCCATTTTGGCAACTGGGGCAAATATCTCTTCAAAATCGATTCCTTCAACTTGTGTGTATTCTTTTCATACCAATCTATCTTTGTTCCTTGTAACATGTCCATATTCATTCAATTTATTTCTGAAAACCCACTTTGTGCCAATCACATTCTTATTCCTTGGTCTTGGAACTAATTCCCAAGTGTCATTCTTCTCTATTTGATCCAATTCTTCTTTCATGACCTTATGCCATAATTCATCCTTGCTGGCCTCTTCAAAATTGTTTAGTTCAATTGTAGATAAGAGCGGTAGGTGCATTTTCTCTGGTGAACGGATTCTTCTTCTAGTCTCAACTCCTCCATCCTTGTTTTCGATAATATGATTTGAAGGATGATTCTTCTGTACTCGTTTGTTAGGTGTTTTTGGAGGCACTTGCTTAACTTGCTCTTCTACTTCGGTATGATATTTTTCATCTTCCTCTTCTACTTCTTCGTCATGTTTTACTTCTTCTTCGTAAAGCTGTTCCATTGATTCATTTTCTTCTTCCTTTGATTTTCGTCCACTTATTTCATCAATTGTTACATTGACGCTTTCCACAACTTTGTTCAACCTCACATTGTAACAATTGTATGATTTTATTGTACTTGAGTAACCAACAATTACTCCTTTGTCCACATGAGAATTGAACTTTTCCATTCTGCCATCTTCTCTGTTGATGTAGCATTTGCTTCCAAATACTGTGAAGTTCTTCACATTTGCTAGTCTTCCTTTCCATAGCTCATAAGGAGTTTTTTTATTGTTGTTTTTTGAGAATTACTTTGTTTTTAATGTGAACTGTTGTATGCACTGGATGTGTCCAAAACATATCTGTCAATTTGGAATCCATTAACATTGTTCGAGCCATTTCCTATACTGTCCTATTCTTTCTTTCAACAACTCCATTCTGTTGAGGTGTCCTAGCAACACATAATTTCCTTTTTATTCCATGCTTCCTGAAAAAGTTCATAAATTCCTTTGAAGTGAACTCTCCTCCATTATCAGATCTCAAACATTTGATTTTTGAATCCATTTCATTTTCAACAATTTCCTTATAGAGCTTGAAGTTTTCAAAAGGTTCTGACTTATTCCTCAGAAAGAAAACTGCAGTCATTTTTGTATAGTCATCAACTAATAACATAAAATATTTCTCACCTTTTAAACCCTTTGTTTTAGTTGGTCCAACTAGATCAGTATACACAATTTCCAGTGGTATTTTCATTGAATATTACTTTGATTTGAACCTGGTCTTTGTTTGTTTTCCTTGTTGACAATGCTTGCATAAAGTGTTGGTTGGTTTTGTGATCTGGGGCATTTCTCTATCTGCTTCCTTTTTTTCTGAATTTGACAAGGTTATAAAAGTTTATGTGACCCATTATTCTATGCCATAGCCAACCTTCATCTTCCTTTCCTAGAAAACACTTTTCATTTCCAATTTCACTTAATACATATATGTTGCTTGAAGTTCTTGCAACTGTTCAATCAATTTTCCTAAACCTTCTTTTCTTATCTTGCACTTCTGTGAATCGAAAGTAATTTTATGACCTTGGTCACACATTTGACTTACACTTACAAGATTATGTTTCATATCTTCTACTAGTAGAACATTTTCTTCCTTGGTATTCTTGTTTCCAATTCTGACTGTTCATTTTCCAATGATTTTGGATGAATCATCATTTCCGAAAGAGATTGATCCATATCTTTCCTTTCTTAATGTAATAAACGTGTCTTGATCACCTGTCATGTGTTTTGAACAACCACTTTCAACATACCAACCACGTTTCTTATGCTTAGATTGTAGAGGGAGTGTGCATTCTTCATTTCTATACTCATTCTGCTTTCTTATCCATGTTCTCTTCTAAGGTTCCTATCTGTAACTGTTGTTGTTCTGTTGTGGTTCTTTAGGAGGGACTTTCATTTTACAATATTTGGCCATGTGTCCAAAGTTGTTTCACTTGTATCATTCCACTTCAGTGCTCAACGATTTAAACATGTTATAGCTTCTTCTCTGTGTTTCACTAGGCCTTCTTGGATAACCAATTTGTGTATGACTTTCAAAGTTGTTTATGTTCCTGCTATTAAGCTTTGCAATTTATAGCTTTATGTCCAAAAATATTGCATGCATAACATAAACCAAAAAAGATAGTTTGATACATGGGAGTTGAAGATATTGTGAAAGGAGTTACTCTTATGATTCCTTCTTCTTCCTTAGGCCTATTTGTTTTTTTCGGGCGTTGATTCTAAAATCTGAATCTTCTCGGTGGAGGAGTGTCCCTGTGATCTTCCTTGTAGGTTTTCCTATCCCCTTTGATTTTTTCTCCATAGTTTTTTTGATATGTTTCTCATTCTGTCATTTTGGAGCTTTATCCCCTTTCTATCTAATTGTATCCAAGTCCGGACTTGTCATGATGAGGCTTTTGACTGCTGATAATGTAATCCAAAACTTTTGAGTTGTTCTGCATATTTTTCTTTTGAAGATCTTTTCTCAATGTGACAATCTTTGCTTCCAAATTTCCAATGATCCCGTCTCTTTCTTCTAACTGTTCTTTGAGTGCTTCTTCAATTCTTTTATCTTCTTCTATTTGAACCTTCAATTTTTTGATCATTTGTTCTAGTTCCCGAGTGTCTTCTTTCTTGTCTAGTTTTGCTTGTAACTTCTTGTTTTTCTTCTTTTATATTCTTATAACTTATATGAAACTCAACAATTCTTCTCGGTAGTTAACTTTTTCCTCTTCATATTCTTCTTCGATGTCTTTTTTTATTAGAGTCTTCTATTTCCATGAATAGAAATCTTTCTGCCTCACTTTCATTGACTTCATCTTCATCTAATGAGGAGATGTCTTCTTTGGTGCATAAAATTTTCTTGAAATCTTTCTTTTTGGTTCTTTTCTTTTTATATGTTTGTTTTCTATATGAGTAATCTTCATCATTCATCTTATTTTTCTTATGAGGACATTTGTTAGAAAAATGACCAATACCATCACAATTAAAACAAATAAATGAAATATTACCTTTATATATGTCGTTGGTTCCCTTGTTCAATATTTTGACAAAGTTGGCCACTTCTTCATCATCTTCCAAGAAGTCACTGCTGCTGCTATGTTCTTTTTATTTTTGATTTCCCTTTTGCTTTGACCTTTTGGATGCTTTGAAATATGTTTATTTTATATATGGATTTTCCCGTTCAGTTCTCATGTAATATGCTGTAAATATTCCATGTAGTTCGTCCATGCTTATTGAGTCTAGATCTGCTCTTTCTTCTAGTGCTGATATCTTAGGATTATATCTCATAGAAAGAGATCTCATTATAACCTTTTGAACGATTACCAATTCTTTAATTTATTCTCCCAATCCTATGATTGCATTCACTGTTTCATCAACTCGTAAGAAGTAAGATGCAATATTCTCATCTTCCTTCATTCTTAGTTTTCGAATTGACCTCTGTAAGTTTGAATCTTTGCTGCCTTGACTTTTGAATCTCCTTCATAAATATTTTGAAGTTTGTCCCAAATCACTTTAGCGGATTGACAATGTATATCTTTGGTATATACCAATTCACCAAGACCTTTTAGAAGTGCATTTGTGTCTTTGGAATTATTTAGACTGAGTTTTATTTCTCTTTCATTTGTTGGCGGAACTGGTGGTTCTTTGTATCCATCTACAACTAATTGCCAAATTTCAAATCCCTATGCTTGTATATATGTTTTCATCCTTCTACTCCAGAATGCATACTTCTGTCCATCAAACTGTGGTATTCCATTTTTATACATGTTGTTTCTCTCCATGATCTACCTTTCAGTGGTTAAACTGATTTATGAAGGAACCGACTATGATATCAATTGTTGGATTACTGAGAGGGGGGTGAATCTGTAATAGAGAAATTTAATCCTTTTTAACCATAATATGAAAGTGTTATATTTCTTTATGGCCAATGTATAATTATCATCCAATAGTTTTAGAGTAAATAAACAGTTAACAAATGAACAATCATACACATACACAATACACCAATGTTTTACGTGGAAATCCAAAGTGGGAGAAAACCACATAATTATTTTTCTTATATGTTTTTAAGAACTATATTCATTGGAAGCACCAACTTCCTTTGTTTTCCAGGTACAATTGGAAGGAGTCTCCAACCCCCTAGTTTCTCAGGCTACAACCCGAGGGAAGATCCAACTCCCCAATTCTCTGGCTACAACTAGAAGGAGGTTGCAACCCCCTATGTTCTCCGATTACAAACAAAAAGTGGCTACAACCACCTATCCTTTCCCCGTCCAAACGCCTTGACGTAGAAGTAGAATGATGGAACCATTGTCACACTGTCATTGTGAGATATACCACTATAAAACTATACCAACTTGTACCACTGACCTGCAACCAACCTATGCGACTTCCTTGCAATCAACTTGTACGTAAACTGAGATTGTATCAAACAAATATAGAAGGTATGTGAGATGTGGTTCTGCAACACGTGTATGTACGCGCCCTATATATACAACAACTTACATATGTACACGACCTATCTATTATGGAGTCTGTGTATCCCTTTTGAAACTAGGGTTTTCTTTCTTCTAAAAACTTCTTACCCTTTGCAACCTCTTTCACATAGATCTGCAACCTGTCACTATATCCAGACTGTAACTGTACCCTGTGCATGCATCCTCATATATAAACTTTACCCAAAGACTCTATATCTCTCTCAAGTCATGTGCCAAATACATGTGTGTTATCATGAACCAATATAATAACCCTCACATGAACTAGACATAAAACCCTTTTTGATATTCAACCTTTCAATACTTCAACTACTTCATGTATCACAAGAACCCTTAACCATATGCCAAAAATATAAGATGTGCCTTAACTCTAACAATGATAAATATTGCTTATACTGACACTATATTTCTGTAGATCTGATTTATATAGAAGATCCCATGCATCCACTAATCTCTTTAGGGAGAATCCTCAAATCTCCATAACCATTTCTCATGCATACATCAAAATCAGACTACTCATAGAAATACGACATACCTTTTGAACCAATGGATAGATCTGATGTATCTAATCATTGAAGACCTTCCTGGGAGCTTGTTCTCAAAATCTAGAACCTTGGCTTATTCATCTCCTCAAATTTCCAGGGCTTTTCCCTCACGTACGCATCTTGTTATACTGACAACCTGCATGCGTATGCTCTATGTTATACTGGTAGCCCACGTATGTACACCCTATGTTGTACTATTAGCTTGTGTACACCTCAGAACTTAAGGTTTTTTTAGTATTATCTGTAATTCATAATCTTTTGTCGTCAACCCTTCATGCTACCTCAAACTTTCGCAACTCCAGATATATCAATGAGTACTTGCAATAGTCCTTACACAATAATATATATTCAATGTTATCAATAATAAAAATGAGAGACCCTTACCTCTTATTTATACTTCGATGTAGCTTCCTCAATGGGTTACCTTTTAACCAACTTAACCCACTTTCCTTATTTTAGGGGTAACCCACTTCTAACCACTTTCCACAAATAGTAATTTCTCCACTAACTTTATTATTTAAATAATTTATTTTGCAACCACTTTGACTTATCCATAAATAGTAAACTCACCACTTCTTATTGCAACCACTTTATTATTTAAATAATTTCTTCTTTGCAACCACTTTGACTACTTGACCTTTTAGGGGATTCTAGATAACTTATGAGGGTTCTCCAACTTCACATGGCCATAACTCTCTAACCGTGAGGAGTTATGCGATGTTCCACATACCACCGGAAATGGCATGACATGTAATATCTATATAGAATAGTATTACCTGCAAATACATTAAAACTCATACCATTATACATAAAAAAAACTTGGGTCCATTACTCATACCTTTGTGCTACCATAATTTGCTACCAGACTTTTTTCAAGAGTTGACATCAATGAAAACCAACCCAATTAATCAAAAGGATAAAAGAAATGCATTAGGAACTTGATAAAATAAAGAAAAGTATGACTTGGGAACTAGTTCCAAGAACTAAAGATAAAAATATGGTAGGAACCAAATGGATATTAAAAAATAAACTCAAAGAAAATGGACATATCATAAAAATAAAGCTAGACTAGTATGCAAGGGATATGCCCAAATGGAAGGAATTGACTTTGGAGAAACCTTTTTCCTAGTAGAAAGATTATAAGCCATCATAATTTTTTTATCATTTGCATGTTTCAAAAACTTCAAAATTTATCAGATGGATGTCAAGTCAGCATTCCTGAATGGAACCTTAGAAGAAGAAGTCAACATAAAAAAACCTAAAGGGTTTAGGTTAACAGAAAAACCAGACTATGTATGCAAATTAAAGAAGGCTCTATATGGTCTTAAACAGGCCCCTAGAGAATGGTTCTCAAGACTTTATCAATATCTAAAACAATAAGTATATAAGAGAGGAACTACTGATAGTAATATATATATATCAAAATTTAAGAACAAAATATGATTGTTGTAGTGGTATATGTGGATGATATAATATTTGGAAGTAATATGACTATACTAAGAAAACCCTTTTCCATAGAAATGTAGAAAGATTTTGAGATGTCTATGACAGGTGAACTAACTTTCTTCTTAGATTTACAAGTTACTCAAACAAAAAAATGAATATTCATATGCCAAAGTAAATATGTCAAAGAAATGCTCAAGAAATTCCAAATGGAAGACTGGAAACCAATGAGCACTCCTATGGGCAGAGTGTCACACTTTAATTTCCATTCCTATATATATATATATATATAT